>JAABNY020000063.1:33924353-33942284 GCA_015164015.2 Brevimyrus niger | reverse complement strand
CAGACTGACGGCTGGCTGAGAAGGGAGAACGAACCGCCCCCCCCCCTCAGCATGAGCCACACATGATGATCAAGGTAATAGGTACAGAACAAGGAGGGGGACACCCGGTGTGGCGATGACAGTCTGGAGGGGTGGGGGGTACGCAGATCACTGGGGGGCATCACTGCTCAATCCCCTCCACTGTGGGTCACACTCAGCCCCTGGCACGGGCTACATGACGATGACAGACACACAAATTTACTCAGGCTTTATTTATACATATCGCCCTTCCCAGCACACGTGCCCCACAGTGAATTAGCAGATTACACAAGACCAACACGACCGTGAAATAAGGTGCCGTCGTGTTGGCACGTCAATCTGGTGGAACACCATTCCCACTGAGCGGCATCTGTGGACAGCGGCACACAAGCCTTGACCGTACTGGGCTCTGAGTTGAGATGCTTAGAAAACGAGGGTGAAAAATGCACCAAGATATCAGCAGTCCACCGAGAACTTCACGGAGGGGGATGTTCTCAGGTTTCGTGGCATAAACCTGATACACAAACCTACGGAGTCTTCCGGAAAGGGGATGAGTCATTCCTCACCGTGGTGTCAGCCAGCAGACGAGCTTGTGTGGTCTGCAGTGCGCGTTCCTCATGTCTGGTGCTTCCCTCCTGCTGGGGGTGAGTCTTCCTGGCATGTTTTAGGTCCCACTTGGCCCAGTAGAGGGCAAGTCAAAAGGCGATAACAGAACGGCTGATGATCACATTTATCCCTGTGGTGGAGCTTAGATAACGTTTCACCCCTCAACCCAGAGCTCAGAATCTACATCACTTTGTATGAGGTCCATATCTTCATCCCTCTGCATGAGGTAATGTCTTCATAATAAAATAGAAGATTACAGGTCTTCATCCCTCACTGTGAGGTCATAGGTCATCATCACTTGCTGTAAGGTCACAGGTTTTCATCACTCATTGTGAAGTCACAGATCTTCATCCCTCTCCATAAATTCACAGGTCTTCATCACTCACTGCAAGGTCACAGGGCTTCATCAATGTACATGAATTTACGGGTCTTCATGACACACTGTGACGTCACAGGTCTTCATTGCTCTGCATGAATTCACAGGTCTTAATCACTTATTGTGATGTCACAGGTCTCGATCACTTATTGTGATGTCACAGGTCTTGATCACTCACATTCTCACGACTCTGATTCTCATTGTGATTCTGGACAGCTTTGTTGCTGCTGGTGTGTTTATCCCCCTTTGTCTGGAGATAAAATACAAGCCCTACAGAAACTCCAGCCTAAAATATATCTGATCACACCAGGATCCGCCTAATAAAGCCTTGGTGGGCAGCTTAACCACAACAAAAAAAAAATTTAAAAAGAAGAACTGAAATAGATGCAAGTAGGAAACTACAGGCAATAAAACGCAACAAAAGCAACATATCCTGCTTTTAAAAATGGCTTAAATTCGAGGGTGAAACAAAGGCCAAGCTTGAATATTGACTAAGTGGAAATCAGGTCATTACCTTGAATAATGAAACACCACAGGCTCTGAAGGTAAGCTGATTATAGTGACTTTTGCTCACCTTGGGCTGGTCTTTCTGCAGCAAGGGCAATATCCAATTAGAGTAGGTGGCCCGGACTCCTGCCCAGGGGGTCAGAGGTCAGGGGTCATACGGGTGAAGCGGCAGCATGGGGGAGAGTACAAAGCACTCTGACAGGTGAAAAATCGTCATGGTGACAGCACTGTGGTTATAACCTTGTCAGCTGCCTTCTCAGAGAGTGGTGGCCTCCTCAGTATGGCCTTCTCGGAGGAAGGAGGTCTCCTCAAAGCGGCCTTCTGGGAGGCGGCCTCCTCTGAGGTGGCCCCTTCACAATGGCCTTCTTGAAGGGAGGCGGTCTCCTCACTGCGGCCTTCTTGGAGGTGTCCTCCTCATACAGTAGCAACCTTCTCAGTGGGAGGTGTCCTCCCCATGATGACCTTCTCAGGCAGAGGCGGCCTCCTCACTGTGACCTTCTCAGTGGGAGGTGTCCTCCTCATGGCGGCCTTCTTGAAGGGAGGTGACCTCCTCACTGTGGCCTTTTCAGAGGTGACCTCCTCACTGCGACCTTCTCAGTGGGAGGTGTCCTTTTCATGGCGGCCTTCTTGAAGGGAGGTGACCTCCTCACTATGGCTTTCTCAGAGGTGGCCTCCTCACTCCGACCTTCTCGTAAATGTCCTCCTCACTCCGTGGGTGGCTGGGGCTCTCCTATTCTCACAGGGAGCTGAATCAGGTCAGACTAAGCGGTGGAGCTGGGCCAATGGACGATGTCATCATCCATTCCTGATGGCTGACAGACATCATCCTGTTCAGCCAGCATTGTCACCCCCCCCCATTCCCCACCAACATTCCTGGTGTGTCTGCTATACCAATACAAAAAGATTATTTGTAAATGTACCTGTTTTGCACCTGCTTTAGCAAATCAGGGGTTGGGGCTTTCTTGTGAGGATAAAAAAATCTCCCGTTCTCTGCTATGGCCGTTTTGAACAAATAATTCCTCATCATTATATTGATGTGTCTAAAACTCTGGATTTCCATTTTACATTCACAAAATTTAAACAGTTAAGATTTTACTGCACAATAAAGTGCAAAACTTTGTTATTTTATTAAATCTTATTCAAACTAAACAAAACAACAACATTTGCCTGGTTGAATTCAACTAAATAGGCTCCACCCTTTGAGTGCCTAAATGGAATCAGTGACACACTCAAAATACCAGGCTTGGGTGCTGAAGCACACAATGTGAGACTAACGGCAGACTGTGCGGAGGAAAAGTGAAAAAAGAACAGGCGAGTGGGGAGGACAGGCAGTGAATGGGTTCAAATGTGCGAAAAATAGCAATAGTAATAAATTAATAGTAATAAAGTACTTAATGAATTTATAAATAGTCATTTAAAAAGTGCAAAAGAAACTATATAAAAAATTTATAGTGCCTTTACAAGATGAACCAACCTCCACCCCCTCCTGTAGATCGTCCGGGGGCCACATCTGAGCAGCTTGACTTCCTGCTAGGCAGGCCTCCCGTGTTCCATGGGTGACTGCTGGCACTGGCCCTCCGATCCCAGGGCCCCGGGCCCCGCAAAGACGCGGCTCCACATGCCATGGCTCTCCCCAGGGGACTTTCCTTTAAGCCAATATGGACCATCCATCTCTTTCTCTGGGGGGCGGGGTCTGGAGCACTGTCCTGTCACATGCCATTACGCAGCCGGAACGGAACGTACGCCCCATTACACTGTCACGTAACACCCCTATGTCAGCCGTCAGCCCTGTGATATACGCACCGGCCTTCCAGCCCGGATCGATGAAACATGATACCGTCTGTGTTTGGTGACACACTCAATGGCCGGACAATGAGTCCGCAAAAGGAATCAGGCCAATAATATGCTTGCTTTCCGTGCTTTGGGTTCGCAGGTACAGTATAAGGTCTTGGACTCATTTACATAAACTTTCCTTAGAAATTCCCAATTCATTTGTTAAATAAAAAGCTATTAAATCATGCAAATGAGAGCAGAACATGATCTAATAAACAGGATAAGATGCTGGGGGTTTATCTGAGTTATAAGCAATGATGCACATAACAGGAGCCCCCAGTGTGTAGAATAAGACAGCGTCAGTGTCAGCAGGCAGAACCAGCGGCAGGCTGAGGGCAGGCAGCCATAGCTCACCATGGGGGGGGCGTGTCTATGCAGTGAACCACGCCCCCTCACTCGCTACACTTCAGAATGTCCCCTGCGGCGATGAGCTGGGAAACCCCGACAGCCCTGTGAATATCTTGGAATGAGTCACTGGCGGATTCCTTTTCCGTGAAGGAGGAGGCACTGTTGACAACTTGGGATGGGTGCGGATTGGACTGTAACGGTGTCCCCCCCTCGCGGACAGGCTCCCACAGAGGCATGCTGGCCCCCCTCCTCGGCTCAGCCTCGCTCTGGGTGATTAAGAAGCCCGCCTTTCACGAAGAGGGCCGGCCGATTTGAAGCTGGGCATGGTGGAGGGAAGGGGATACCTCTCAGGTGAATAAAAGGCAAGTTGGTCACGGAAAAGCATTTTATTGGCTGGTGGGTTGGGCCTCATTAAAATTTCTGATCGCCAAAGCAGTTTTTCCATTATTCCACGTCGGCGGTGAAAATTGCCTACCAGCGCAAGCCAGACTCGACTCGAAATAAAAGACTTGGTTTGAGAAGTTGTAGCCTCCCCCCGAAATACCTGTTTTTTTCTGCAGATTCGATTATGCTGCTGAAAGGAGACTCTGTACTCAGTCAGTGATAGACCCTGTGAATCAGCCACAGCTGACTTATCTCCATGAAAGCTGCCAGCTCCGAAATTAATGCCGGCATGCAGTAATTGCCAATCCCCGAGCAAAGCATCCCAGGATGTAGGAGCAAGTTTTTCAAAGACCCCAAAAAGACTTTCCTCCACTCGGCTAACATGATGTAACATTTGTCTTAAGCATTGCTGTACATTTAGATACGGCCCTAAAATGTGGGGAAAACTGCACATTTCATTCTTTGATTTAGAGTTTCTTAACATGACAAACAGCTTAGATAATGGTGCTGTTAATTTGCCGGTTTATAGCTCAACAGGTTTCAAATCTGGGTCCAGAGATGGGCCCTTGAGCGAGGCCCTTACCCTGGTCGCTGCTGCTCTCTGACATGAATGGGCCCTTGAGCGAGGCCCTTACCCCGGCCGCTGCTTCTCTCTGACATCAATGGGCCCTTGAGCGAGGCCCTTACCCCGGCCGCTGCTTCTCTCTGACATCAATGGGCCCTTGAGTGAGGCCCTTACCCCGGCCGCTGCTGCTCTCTGACATCAATGGGCCCCTGAGCGAGGCCCTTACCCCGGCCGCTGCTGCTCACTGACATCAGTGGGCCCTTGAGCGGGGCCCTTACCCTGGTCGCTGCTTCTCTCTGACATCAATGGGCCCTTGAGCGGGGCCCTTACCCCGGCCGCTGCTTCTCCTTGACCTCAAGCTGTAAGTCTCTGTGGACAAAAGTATCTGCCGAATAAACATGAAGGTGAACAAGCAGCAGGCTTATGACCAATGTGGAGAAACAGTCCTTCTTACACTGACAGGCTCTTTGTGCCAGTTGGGTTTAATATCGTTGAGGTTTCATGCTTCGCATTTATTTTGTTATTTTTATCCTGCTGACCATGTTTGTAGCCCAAGCTGAACGGCTGCTTTTCCTTTAGCTTGCCCAGGCTAATTAGCACGCCTCATTTTTAAGGTACATGTGCTAATGAGCTGATTAGAATGCAAAGGCGTTGAGCACATAATATGCGGCAATTAGTTCCCTATTAATGAGGGTTTTCGCTTCCTTGGCCTCACCTGCTATGCTGGGATGGAAGAGGAAAACAACAATTACCGACGCTTGCTGAGTTCCAGGGGCCAATGAATGCTAAGGGGGTAGTTAGGACATCAACATGCACGGCTAATGATAAGCCAGCTCTGACTGCTTGTTCATGTGACGTGGGGGTGAGTGACAAGCCAAAGTGGACCGAGCCACGTTGGCCGAGGAAAACTCAGGGCTGAACGAATGAACCAAATGTATCCATCGGTCTAGAACATTCGACCATTCGACAGGCGGATCAATCTGAACCTGTCAGCATCGGGTTTAAACAACAGCACAAAATATTTTACTCAGAAAACCAAAACCGACCGTGAATTTGCTTTCTTAGCACAGAAGCCTTATCTACCCGTTTATCGTACTGTGTTGACGTCTTGTAAATTGGCAATTTTTTGTCCAGCATTTATCCGCCCAACCCTTCACTCCCTTTTACCTTCCAATGTGACCGATCATCTCTGGGTATTTTTTTGGGGGGTCAGTTGGGGGGCTTGGATGAGCCATCACCCATGTTTCTCCATCGATTAAGTCTATTATTACATCAAAGGCTGAAAGTCCATTCGGTGTTGAGGTGGAGAATGGTCTATTGAACGTGAGCCAGGATCTGGAGGCCCCGATATGATTCTGCTCCCCACCCTTCCTGCCCGAGGCTCTCGGAGAGGCTGCCGGGCCAAAAACGGCATGCCTCCCGCGGCCTCTGCCCCTCTGGCGGGCGGAGCCGGCGCCCTTCCCATGGCAGGTCCAGATGGTGGTCCGGCCCATCTCAGCATGGCCACTGCGCCGCTTGGAACGAGCGGAAGCCCGCTTGCGGTGAGATTGGCCCGGCCCCGAATCAGCCCTCTGACACACGGCGTCAAAGCTAAACTGCCACAGGTCTGCTGGCCTGGAGACCAGTGGGCTGCTCAAGGACACAGGCCATATTCAGGGAGACCAAGCAGAAGACCTTGACAAGCCCTCAGTCCTGCCATCGTTGCTCAGTGTTTTGCACTGTGATTGGCCTCCGTGGCTTCTAGTCTGTCCATTGTCATTGGTTCATTGGTTCCTATATTGTCATTGGCTTTGCCATCAGCATCACTGTCTCTACCTCTCACCTGATTGACTACCACCTTCGTCCACATGACTGCCTTTCACGAATCAGATGAAGCCACCTCAACCCACCTTGACAGCAAGTTCACAGACATGGTAGCAAATGTTCTCCCAGCACCCGGAGGACCGAAGGCGGGTGTGGAAGGAGCAGTGCGTCCGCTCGGACGGCATTTAGCGTGTAAGTCTTCCTGCTCTGCTGGGTAAAGGGATGAGTCAGAGCTTTCTCTCCCATGACTCGCAGGCACATCCCATAAACCCGCAGATATTGTTCCGAGTTGCCGATTCTGGCTGTGATTCTCGCATCCCGCTTGCGTGAGGCGGATCTCCATGTTCACCGACCTCATGGTGGTGCCTGAGCTCTGAGCCACACACAAATACAGCACAAATAACTGGACTCCCAAAGGGCTGCTTCCAATTCTCCTCGTCCCCTCCTGCTGCCCCTTAGGGACTCCGCATATTCAGTATTTCCCAAGCCCATTGTCAGAGGATGCACGTGTCTCTGAATGGCCCTGTGACCACACTCGATATGTCCCTGTCATCTGTAATTGGCTGTCATCTCTGCCCTCCCCGACAGCTCAATTGCCTCCCCCCCCCCCACCCCTTAAGCATTAATTCTCTCTCTTTTTTTTTTTTAATTTCCTGCGTGGTCATTTTTCTAGACCACATTCTTTCAAGACATTCAAGCTCAATACATCACATAATTCCCAGAGTCTCCGCGCTTTTGGAAATATGACATGCCGGTCAGAGCTGAAGGTCAGGGCAACCTCGAGGAAATCTGGAACGGGAGTATGGGGGGGGGTAACTTGAAAAGGAGATCACCCACACCCAGCATGACAGTGCCCCCCCCCATCTCTCTCTGCATGGATCAAACCGCGATAAAGACGCCAACTTTCTTGTTTGGGGGCATCTGACAACTGAATTAGCAAGTATAAGCCAACAGGTCAACAGATATCTAAGGGGAATGCATAAATTAAAAAAAAAAAAAAATCAAACGCACAGAATGGTCAGGAAGTACAAACTGCGATGTTGCTGTACCTGCAGCGTTTCAGTTCGGGCACCTTTGATTGGGCCTTTGCAAAACTTCATAAATAAGGCAGTTAATGAGGTCTCAGGCGGACACTGGTGTCACTGGGGCCGTACTTCCTGTTGTCCTGCGTTCTGAAGCTGATGCTCCTACAGCCAGGGATGCTCAATAAATATTCATCTCCCGTCGGGGGAGGCCCTGTCATTATCTTCGTATTTGTGGCTAAGCGTCTAAGAGCGGCTTCTTCTCCGGCAGCCTTGATGCTAATGCGTTTTTCACAGAAGCGCAGTCTTTCGCTCATTTATGATGCGGTTTAATTACTACGGCGTGCATTTTAAGTGGCAGACGGGACACATTTTATGTATGCTTTTGCGCGCGTATCATTGAATAACTTCCTGTTACATCGGCGTGACAATAAAACTGGCCAACGGAAAAGAGGACCGGATAAAAATTTGAGAGCGATTACGACGAATTCTTCAGCATCAACAGATTTCCACACGTCCGAGCCGGAATCCATATCAATAAAAGTAGCAAAGGAAACAAAATAAAGAATAAAGCGGCCAGAAATAAATCAAAGTGGATCCCTCAGGTAGATGCCATTCGGCACATGAGCTCAAGCGCGGAATATAGACATCCATTTATGAAATATTTATCAGTGTTTATCGGCATTTTCCCCTTCATAGAGAACAAAGGAAGGCAGTCGAAAATAGTCATCAAATCGCTTTATAATTATTGCAGGTGTACACTTTCATGATGGTTTTCCGAGTGCAGTACAACTGAACAAGCTGTGCATTTTGTGGTAGTCAGTCATCGCCGGCCGTGAAGGCAGGGAGTGCGATCCTGTCTGTACACAGACAAACGTGTGTCGGACACAAATGGAGACATTGATTTCAAACCTGAAGACTTCAGGACAACACCTCCAAGGGTGTATAAAGGGGTGGGGCCACAGAGGCAGTGGCCCAAGCTGAAAGCTCATTGGCCTCCGGAGTGCCATCTCCCTGTCACTCGCAAAGGTCAAAACATTTCATTGGCTAATGATAAGGTTGGTGCCTCGGTATGAATTTCGGGCCCCACTTATTCACCAACCCTAAAATAAAAAAAATCTTAGAGATGCCTGCCTCCGCTGCCGACAGGAGTCATGTGACAAACCTGAGCAGATCCGGCGTGCTCCACGAGGGTGACGTCGCCGCCAGGTTCGCGGCGAATCGGGGGCCCTCTTTCAACGGCATACTTCCCGATGGAGACCTCGAGGGCCCGAGTTAATTTTATTTGAACGCGTAATTTTTACAGTTACCCATAAAAGCTGATTAAAGTAATGAATTCTGGGATTACGTACAAATGGACAAAGGCCATTTTCTCACCATAAGGCCTCTCCTAATCGCTAACTTGTGAGCACACTAGGCTGGCCCCGCCTCACACGGGTGACCCAGTGACAGAAGAGTGCGATGAGCAGTTTGGGCATCTGAAGTGCATGTCGGGCTGGTGTCCAGCACCCCGTCAGGGACACGGAGAGGTTTTATTACCGTTCAGCCCGCCAGGACCCAACGCTCTGGTCAGACAGTCTGGCATCATTCACTGAAGCACTAAACCCGGCACGGCTAACCGGGACGGAGAGTGAGACACGTACACATGACGACATGCGGATGACATGCTACGCCACTCATCCGAGGTCAGAATGAAGGCCAATCTCTGGCAGGGGTGTTTTCAGGGGCAGGGCTACAGGGGCACTGGCCCCAGCTGAAAGCTGATTGGCCCACCAAATAATGGCCCCTCTTATGTCATCGACCTTAGACAGTCCCAGAATCACCCCTGAACTCCGAACTACGTCGTGGTGTTTTAGCATCTTTTCTGGTATTCAGATGTGACACCTGTGACACCAGAGGAATCCTAAAAGATCGATGATTTCTTACATAATGAGCCTAATAAGTTTACTGCAATTCCAGCTGACATTTGTGGTACGGGAATATAGGGACGGCAATGACGGTTAGTGACAAGCGTAGCAGGTCTGCTAGGGGCAGCCATCAGCCATCAGCATCGCCCGCTCTTTCCCCAGGGAATCCCCTCCCTCCCCCAAGTCAGTCATTGATTAATAACATAAAATCATGTCCGGCCAGGAAGCCTTCCGGCTCCTCAGCGCCTGCCGTCCCATCCGCTCCGGTTCCTGTGAGAGCTGCACCGGGGAATAAACTGCAGCATGGAATCAGGATAAATCGGGACTGTCTGCTGTATTATTCACTTGAACGGTGGGGGCCGGCACGCTCCCCCTTGCTAATCCTCCCCCTGTATTTAGGACCAGGTCATAAAAAAAAAAAAAATCAAAAAAAATCCAGGCTGTCGTACAAGAGAAAGAGTGAACGACGTTCCGGGAGCAGGACTATGGGAAGGTCATCCGAGGCGGCGCTGTCTCGTCCTACGGGCAGCGAGGGGCTTCGGTCAGGGGGTGCGACTTGTCCTCTGTGTCGGGACGCCTCTGCGACAGCACAGGGACGGTGTGGCTTTTCAGCGCCCGCTGGGGTTAGTGACCAGCTGGAGGGGGGGACTGACCCACCTCAGCAGCTGAAGGCCACAGATATCAAGTTCCCAATGTCTGCTGTGGAGTTGCATGCCGGCTAGCGCCCTCTAGTCAACCAGACTGGAATGGACAGTCCTACCCCTGAATACTAATCAGCGTGTCATCGAGGGGGGTCGATGGTTTTAAAGAGGTTCATAACATACATTGTTTCGGAAGCAGTAACACAGGCCCTGAGATTCTCATTTGAATAAAGTGCTTTTTCTACGCTAATAATAATAACTAAGCTATAGCAAAGGTGAGATGGCCGTGTGATGTTTACTTCCTAACTTATTTTTCTCCACCTCATTTTACCTGCTTTGTTTGATGACTTTCTGTTCACCAGTAATTGCATTTTCCTGCAGTTTGTTTCCAGCACTGTGTCTCTTTGTTTGGCATGCTGGATGACGTCCTCGGGGCCGTGTGTCCTTAAGCAGGGAAAGAGAACCGGGGGCAGCAGTGAGGAGAGCTTGGCATGCTGGATGACGTCCTCGGGGCTGTGGGTCCTTAAATAGGGAGAAGGAACTGGGGGCAGCATTGAGGAGAGCTTGGCATGCTGGATGACATCCTCGGGGCCTGCATCCTTAAACAGGGAAAGGGAACTGGGGGCAGCAGTGAGGAGACCACCGTGACAGTGACAGCTCAGGATCTATGGGTCGGCTGCAGTACTGCATGGGATCAAAAGGGGGCTCTGCTGCTTCAGTACCAGTATGATGTGATATTCTGCCAACATGACGGTGCCAACAGAACCCCGGTTTCATCATCAGAATGGGCTGACGTGCCCCTACGGATAACACCACGAACATCTTTCCATTCACTCTTCTACTCAGTGATGGGTCAACTACATGCATGTTTCTGAACCCTGTAAGGAAAGCCTCAAGAACACAGGGAGAGCATGGCAAGTCGTACCAGAAAGCCAGGACCCCAAAGAGTCACCTCCCATGGATTTAGAAGACAAACAAAATAAGTCAACAACTATAAGGACAAGCACAGGAGTGTGTGTACCGTATTAAAGAGGTGTGTGTAGGATCAAAGCAATGATGAAATTTCCTGCATAAAAATGCAATTACGGGTGACGGCAGACTGGGCCAGAAACCAAACACAACTGTGTTTGGCTAAAATGAAGAATCATGAACTTTACGCATGTGACTGAGATCTTAACCAGGGGCTTCAGTCGCTGTCCTGTTGTCGAGAAGTAATGTAGCAGCCAGAGGCCTTGGATATGGTAACTCGTCAGTTATGCTAATTTTATTATGACGCTATAGCAGGTTTAGGCCCGGCGATTAACTCAGCGTGGCGCCTCTTAAAAGACTGTATTATTTATCACTGTGAAAAATACATCAGCCTTCGCGGGGAAGGTCAGATCCCCAGTTATTACCAAGCACAGACAGCAGAGGTGAGGCTCTCTCTCGCGCGCTGTTTCGTGAACACCTCGATTCCTGGGCGATGGTTCCCTTGGCGAAGTGGGGGTGGGGGGGATGTATTTCTGTAAACCAATCAGGCCAGATGAATAAGATTAACAGACCTTCCATTAGAAATTTTACGCAGAATAAGGCATCATCTTAGTAGAAAGTGGCCCCTTATTAATATCTGGCGGCACGTAGCCATTATTCCGCCGGTGTGTTAAGTGATTAGGAGAGCGGGAAGGCAGTTATTCACTTTGCCGAAAATGCATCTGGTGGAGGGGCGGGAATTCACAGGTATTAATCCTGTCAGCCATTTCTGTACGGAGGGACAGATAAACAAAGGGCTCACGGCGATGAGGGGAAATAAACGACAAACAGACAGAGGAATAAAGCGGAGGCCATTAGACACTGTGCAGGAGTGACGGGCAAACAGAGGAAGATGGAGGGAAAGAGGGGCGTTAGAATAATGAGAGAGTAAGAGAGAGATGGAGAGGCTGAAGGCACCGATAAAAAGGGAGACAGGAGAGGAGGGAGCCTGCAGATGGAGTGTGAAAGTCAGAGAGTAACGGAGAGGGAAAACGCACAAAGACAGAATAGGAGGCCGAAATACATCCCCAGATTAAATTTAAGAGAACGATGCCAGGGTCCTTTATCACAGGGGCGTCCAAAAGCAGCCAGGAAAGAGTCAGACTCATTAGAGAAGAAGCACATTGGCCCAAAGAGAATCACATTCATCAGAAAACCGGCACATTGGTCAGAAGACGGTCACATCTGCCGGAGAAGAATCACGTTTGCCGTAAAATAGTCACATTGATCATAAATGAGTCGTGTCGATCAGAACAGCACTGGTCAAAAAAGAGGCACGTTGTCAGAAAAAAAGTCCCACTTGTCAGAAAAGAATGAAATTGGCCTGAAAAGATCATGATCATCAGAAAACAGTCAAATTTTCCCTGAAATGATTCACATTTGTCATAAGAGTTACATTGATTAGAAATTAGCCATGTTGGTCAGAACAGAACAGCAGTGGTCAAAAAAGAGGCAAGTTGTCAGAAAAGAATGATACCGGCCTGAAAGAATCATCAGAAAACAATTACATTTGCCTGGAAAAAAATTACGTTTGTCATAAAAGAGCCAGATTGGTCAGAAAAAAAATCACATTTGTTGTTACATTCACGTTTCGCTAGCAAATTGCCCATAGACGTGTGTGTGTGTGTGTGTGTGTGTGTCTGCCCAGCGTTGGGTTGGTGCCCCATCCTGGGTTGTTCCCTGCATTGCTCCCATAGCCTCCAGGATAGGCTCTGGACCCCCCCATGACTCTCAATAGGACAGCTGGTTACAGAAGATGGATGGATAGATGGAGGTTAATGGTGATAATTATTGCCATTGTTCTTAACACCAGTGAGAAGTTAGAATCTGAATATAGACTCTTAACACCGTGATCCAGGAAACATAAACTTTGGCAAACTGTAAACAAACGCAAACTGCCTGCAATGCCGGCTGCGGGAAAGTGAGCGCAGTGAAAAGGGCGGCTGACCAATCAGGCTGACAGACTGGAGACGGGGGACGTGAGAGAGACATAGCCAGAGAGAGGGAGAGAGAGAGAGAGAGAGAGAGAAGGAGAGAGATGGTGAAGGAAAGTGAGAAGGCAGGCTGGAAGAGAGAGACGCTGAGGGGGAGGGACAGAAAGCAGTCCTGTACCGGTCATGTTACCGTGGCGATCCCTCGCGATTCTCACATATCACCCTGGGCTGAAAAAGTCGCTCCTGCCTGAGGCACACCCCCCAGCTTGGCACTTGGTTCTGTACCCCCCAGCTTGGCACTTGGGTCTGTACCCCTCAGCTTGGCGCTTGGTTCTGTACCCCTCAGCTTGGCGCTTGGTTCTGTACCCCCCAGCTTGGCGCTTGGTTCTGTACCATGACGGCTGCTAAGGACACACCTGCTCAGCCCATCACAAGGCCCACTGTCCGAAATCTATCAAGGCAGACCGCCACCCCCAACCAGCAAAATCTATCGATAGATCCCCCAAAGGGGCTGTTGCCTTATCCCCAAAATATATTTCCAACTACAGGCCTACTGTGGTGAGTAGCTCAGTGGGTTAGGAGGCTGTGCTTGTCAGCGGAAAGGTGACAACAGCCCAAAGTTGCCAGAGTGATGTAATGTCAGTGTTTGGCTCTTGGTTTTTTTATAACATCGCCTTGGATGAAAGCTGCTGTTAAATGAATAAAATGCTTGAGTAAAAGGCTTCTGATTTATCTGCAGCCAAATTTCTTATGGGTGATGCATCCATGTCAACCAACTGTTCCTCAACAAAGTTTCACTGTTTCTTGTCCCTTGCGGTCACAGTTTCAGCTGTAAATGGGGGGAAAAAAAACAAAATCCCCATGGGGAAGGGGGTGCTTCAGTGGGCCGGGCGAATCTTCCGTGCTCAAACACACACATCCACTCGTCCACACCGAAGACTCCAGATGCCACAAACCCGAGTGTGAGGCGGGGAGCGCACACGGCGGAGGCGGAGGGGGAGGGGCGCGGTCCCAGGCCGAGGGGGAGGGGCGCGGTCCCAGGCGGAGGGGGAGGGGCGCGGTCCCAGGGGCAGCTGTAACCAGATCGGCATATTCTTGATTAATTAAGCAAATTGTGTCCCTCGGTGTTCCCTTCATGTATAAAATGTACTTAGCCATTTCGTTTTTAAACCTTAGACAAAAAAAGTCTTGCGGCCACACTAAGACCTCGTGTAGCTTTTCCGCGCGCTAATAATTAAACAGTTCCTTATCGAGTTGCAGATATTCAGTAATTAATTATGCTTGAACTGTTTACCAAGGAGATCCCTGAAGGCGAGGCTTCATCTTCAACCTGACAGCTTACAAATGAACCTGACCTCCTCTCTCTCGCCCCGTCTCCTCTCCCTAGGTCCACGCAGACGCACGGCTGTCATGTCCCCGCTTACTCACGCCTTGGCTCGCCGTCACCCACCCAAACAGAAACGCCGGGTCGCCTGATTCCTTCCCATGGCCGCAGTTTGACCCCGAAGACTGTCGCATGACTCAGAAGCAGCAGAGCGTCTCACGGAAGCCCTGTGCTAACTTGGTGCTCCTGTTCAGCCTGGCTTGTCTTCTTAGATGCGAAGCAAACAGAAAGAAAACTCCATATAATCTACGCAAACAAGTCCTGAGCAACCCGCTGCATCTGGCCTATATTAAAAATTGCTTTATCTATAATTAAACTTCTTTAGAAAAATACAGATTGCCCTAACAGATGTGCAATTACAACCATTCCAGTTTGCAAAATCTAAAAGTTATCCTTCTATAATTAGGACTAAAAAGTCACAAAGACCATTTACCAAAAAAGCACGTTTGTCACGTCTCCATTTTCACAGTGAAAACTCACAGTACACAACAAACTCAGTAAACCCCAGGTTCTTCCTAACAGGAATGAACCGTATGCTAACATTTAAGTACCTGTGTTTCTCGTACCTCCAATCGACATAAAACACACCTCAGCTAAAACAAGCTCTCCATCCTGCTGGGGTTCGAGGGAAGCCAGCTCCCCTCTTCCTGTCGGAACCAGCGCGCTGAGAATAACGGGTGACAGTGCCATGCCCGTAGACTGACCCCTTTGCCCTTTGAATGCATCCGGAGCCCCTTCATGCCAAAAGGCAGGACACTGAAAGGATAATGGGACTTTGTTTGTGGAGAAAATAGCCACATTGCTGAGCAGGGACCGGAGTTTAACCGGACGGCAGCTGTAAAGCGTAGATCTGAGTGGTACAGAGGGGCAACTGCGTCCTACTGCCTGCCAGCACTGCAAGCACTGCAAGCTACTAGACCAGGGCACTGTAAGTGCTGGCGATTCCCAGGGCCCCTGAATGAGAGGGGCTATATAAAATTAGGAACACAACTGGATTAGAATGGGTTGTGGGCCCAATATGATATGCTTTCTTAGGGCCCAAAATATCTAGCGGCGCCCTGCCACTGGTACCCAGCTGACAATGGGCCGACATCAAGCAACTAGTCATTCTAAAAATTCAGCCTGGTTGTCTTTCTGCAAACATGGTTTGGAACTTCAGCCACTAGGAATGTCACCCATCCTGGGAGGCCTCCTGCTCGCCGCTGTGACCACTGGAGACGACGGATCAGGCGCCCCCCCCCAAACCTCAGAATCAATGCTGTATGGTCAGTGGCAGGGGACAGGCTGACAGGCTATGACCCATGGAAGGGGTCACTGTCACAGTCATCTCTGCCATCGACACTGCGGCACACTGATGAATCTGAATCGATGGTGATTCATCATTTTTACAATAATGACTGTGAAATAATGAAATCGATGCCGATACAATGGAGCAAAACAACTGCCTTTGTGACTCCGTTTAACAAAATGACACCAGATCATAGATCGATGACAAGAAAGAAATGACATGTGACGCAGATCGTTAAACACTGATAAAATCGACCATTTTAACAGGCAGGCATCCATTTCTATCACAAGACAGCTCATTCAAAGCCTGAAGCCTATCTCAGGCAGCACTGGGGTAAAGACTGGGGTACGCCCAGGATACCATGCAACTGCAGGGGACACCCAGACTGGCAGGCGACTGCAGGGGACACCCAGACTGGCAGGCAACTGCAGGGGACACCCAGACTGGCAGGCAACTGCAGGGGACACCCAGGATACCATGCAACTGCAGGGGACACCCAGACTGGCAGGCGACTGCAGGGGACACCCAGGATGGCAGGCAACTGCAGGGGACACCCAGACTGGCAAGCAACTGCAGGGGACACCCAGACTGGCAGGGAGCTGCAGGGGACACCCAGACTGGCAGGGAACTGCAGGGGACACCCAGACTGGCAGGGAACTGCAAGGGACACCCAGACTGGCAGGGAGCGGCAGGGGACACCCAGACTGGCAGGGAGCTGCAGGGGACACCCAGACTGGCTGGGAACTGCAGGGGACACCCAGACTGGCAGGGAGCTGCAAGGCATGCACACAAATATTAGGTAACAATATGATTGTGGGGACCGTCCATTCATTTCTATAGGTATATAATTCCAGTTCCCAGCAATGACGACCTTACCCCCTACTCAGCCATAACCTTAACCATAAGTAACCAAACACAAGATGTTGGGCATTGTTAGTGTTTTTATTTCTGTCACAGATTTTTTATAAAATTAAGGTTTCCATCAGTGGCTGTTGTTGACACTGACAATGAAATGTGTCCTCTGCATTTAACCCATATGTGAGATAGCAGGGGGCAGCTAAGCAGGGGGCAGCGCCCGGGGAGCAGTGCTTGGGGGCGGTGCCTTGCTGGTCGGGGGTTCGAAACTGCAGTCGTTCAATTACAAGTGCGCTTCCCTAACTATTAAGTCACCACCGCCTAGTACTGCGGGCACCTGAAAAACGTCCACACACGCTGAACAGTGATGTGAACTCCATCTTATCAAGATAAGATAAAATGTACTGTCATTCAAAACTTAAGGTTACGAGAACAAAACTGTAATCCCCTCACATGGGGTTTAACCAAAAATAATATGACATAGTCAATGTCATGTATATTAAAATAGGATAAACACAGCCCATATATGTGATAATTGTTGTGCTCCTATCAGTAGCAACCACATAAATAACCAAACATAAGGCTGTTATTAGGAGCCCAAGATGAATCTGCCACTGGCTGTCGCACACAAAGACAGCGAACGAGGTCACATATTTATGCTAATTTTACCTTAGCAGAAATTGCTTTCATCCCAAACATGCCGAGAACAAATTTAAGCACACGCATGCATGTTGGACGAAATGAACGTTATTATTGCCACATAACAATAATGTGCTTTCTCCTGTCAGACTGGCATTTTTTTTGTTCGACAAAGGCAGCTCTTAAATTGCAGTTCGTGCACTCTACGCAGTGGGTCGAAAAAAAATGCTGACGTTTGATCATGTGACACGCGGAGCATTGCGTTCCAGCCTACTATGGTATAAACAGACGTGTCAAGATGGAAATAAAGAGCGAGTACATAGCGTGAAACTTGATGGTTAGAAGGACATGCTACTCAGGAATTCAACAGCAATAGACAACGTGTTTATTTAATACTAAGTGTTATGACTGTTAGTGGTCAACAGAGGGTGTCCAAAACTCAGGGGCCCCAAATGCATGGTTCGAGCTGTAGTGAGCAGTGTTTTGGAGCCCTAATGCGAAGAAATATATGGCGTCATGGGCGATTATTCACCTTCCTTGCAGTAGAGTTACTTATGAAGAACTTCGTAGGTTAGATGTCAACGTCTACAGTTCGGCTTCCCCAATGTCAAGCGGCAGAAAACTTGTGTTTCTTAGTTGCCTTTTGATTGAGGGTTTTTTTTTGTTTTGTTTTGGGTATAATTTTGAAAGTCGCCCGCCTGCAGTCGGGCAGGTTTGCATAGACGGTTCCCCCCCCCCCCCCCCCCCCCCCCCTGCCCGACGGCACCCCCCACGCGCCCCCCCCCGGCCCCCGTCCGCCGGCGCGGGCGCCGC
>JAABNY020000063.1:33679964-33694238 GCA_015164015.2 Brevimyrus niger | reverse complement strand
GGGGGGGGGTGGCGGGGGTGGAGAAGGGAGTGGGTGTGTGGGAGGGGGGGGGGGGGGAGGGGGGGGGGGGGGGGGGGGGGGGGGGGGTCACTACAGGAATGATACAGGGGTGGATCTCCCCTCACTATGCAAGCGTGGCCGACTTTTAAGGCTTGATTTATTGTTCCAGATGTTTGATCATACTGTGTGCGAGATGGAAGTCTGGACTTGGCCAAAATTACCAGTCGGGGGGGATCAGGCAGGAGCAACACCAAGCCGCATCAGAAGGAGTCGCTAGCCTATAAAATGCCAAGCTAATCACCCCAGGCCACAAGAACTTACTATCTTAACAACTTACTTAAAATATTACTATCATATAGAATTTACCTCAATCACAAAACTTGCCCCCCTACTCAGCCATCTACAAAGGCATTTGAGTATGGAAACGCTGTAAAAATATCTGCAATGTCTGTTAGAAATGTCCAATTTTAAGTTTCAGTAAGAGCTAGTCTGCTAATGAGACTCACCCCAGGCCATACTGGTCAGTACCTGGCGTTTACTGCAGCATTTAGCATTCTCCGTTTACAGCTCAGTCGTAAAATGTCTATCTGCCCCTGTCCGACTGGCTCTGCAGCTCTCAGGTAAAGCAGCAATGTGTGAGTCACAGTCCATCTTTGGTGTTTTTTTGGGGGGACTGAGCTGTGGGAGAACACCGCCCTAAACGAGCATAAAAGCCAGATTAATCTATTGTGGTTCATTAAAGTGTGATTCTACCAATGGAACCCTCCATGTTTGAAAGGGGGCGTGACTTTCTACTGCCACCAGCTGGGAATGCCCCTCGCATCACTGGGCGCCACTATGAGGTCATCACAAGCTCCCCGCCATTGTGCTCCGCGATCCTTCCTTAACCTTGAACACCAGCCTACAGGTGGTAAAAATAAGCCCTCAGAAAAGAATTCAGGCCTTGGCACAAAACCAATTCACCATCAAATTTCTGTTTTTCAATGTATTTGAATGAAAATGAGTGTTGACACGGGTCAGGACACAAGTGACTTAAGCAAAATAATAGCAGGTAGGTAAGGGTGATGTGAAATGGGGACTGCAGGGGAAGGTGAGGTTGTCTTCCCTTGGATTTCGGTCCAGAGATAAAGAGCTTTAGGAAACACAGTGAAACTAAACAGTTAGTGTGTCTCCTAAATAACGCGCTGGCCAGTGACAGCATCAAAGCACTTTCTGTAAAGAGACAGAGAGATTTCTCCTACAACTGAATTAGTTCACATTTCTAAAGTTCAACACTGCTGTAGCACTAGGTGAAATAAAACCCCTATAAACTGTCTGCCCTTTCACATGCAGCATTTGTAAGCCTGTTGAAAAGAAATGCTCCTACTTTACCGCTGTCCTGTTTCCCTGACGACGCTTTCCTTTTTATTAAAAGAAGCCAATAGTAACTGAGCTCCTTGTTTACCAGTAACCGGTGGGTAACCATGGCAGCAGCACCGAACACGCCACAGAGGGAGGACGTGTACAGAGAGGCAGCAGGGGCCACTGTGCCGTTCAGTCACATGCTCAGAATGATCCGCAACCAGTGTGAAGATACCAACAGATACTGTCCATAGAGCTTATCACTATGAATGAATGAGCGATGCTTTCCGGTTGTAAGAATGGTAGTTTCTTTTTTCCGCGGGCTGGTCCGCCAGATCACCATGGGATCAGAGCACAGGCGTGTGCCCCCGGGGGCCGGCCTTGTCTCCGCCAGCTCCCCTTAGCCCCGCCTCTCGGTGGACCCCGGATCGGGTTACGTGTTTGAGTGCGGCTTCTGACAGTCCATTTGTATCAGCTCTCTGGCTCCTTCCCTCCAGTTGGGCCCCCGAACAGGATACCCTCCCGGGGCACTTAGCTGCACAGTGGCAAAACAGGGATATTAACACCACCCCCCCCCCCGTCACTCGATAGAGGGTTTTGGGATGTCGGGGGACCCAGAACACCTCATGAGTAGGATCATACAGATGGAACCATGTCCAAAGGGACAGTTAAACCTTTGTTGAGATTCATAGTTTGGACTTCTGGGGGAGAGAGTCTCATTCTATAAAGCATGAGTGAGCAGTGCAAAGTCCCCCCTCACTGCTGCTCTTCCACTGCACACTGGATAATGTGGCTAAGAAGATGGCAGCAGAGTCACATGCAGGCTTGGACTGAGCTTATAATCACTGTCTGACCACTCAGGCATGGACCCCCTGACCTCAATCCTATGCTGCCGTAGTCACTTTCAGAATGAGGCCGATTTATTGCTTGATGCATCCCTCAGCAGCCCAGGAAGATGCTACGAATGCTAACCCTAACCCCTCTAAATGACCCCCCCCCCCAAAGAGTGAAACCCACCTTGGGGAGGGAAAGAGCAGATGGCCGGCTGTGGCCATGTGATAAAAGTGAATGTAGAATTACCCGAACATTTACTGAAGGTCTTTTTCATTGTATGACCCATTGTTTGACAAGCGGCCTTCCCTGCTAAAGGCTGATCTAAGGTCTGCTCATCAAATTCATGAGGGGATCCATCTTGAGGTTTAATGCTCATCACAAACACATCACTTTTTCACAACCTGCATGCAAACACTCTTTGTTACTACAGCGCGTCGCTGACAATGCCAGTGTCGCCTTACGGGCCTACCAGCCTTGCGGCCCTTTCGGTGTGAATATGAGAAGAGGGGATACAAGAGCCAGTCACTGTGACAGCAGCATCGCTGACTAGCTAAAGCCGCCTTTTCAAGCGTTCCTCCCTTCACATTCCTCTTCTCCCTTGTAATGGCTGGACGCCCATATACCCTTTTCTGCTGCTGGCGAAATCGGCCATCATTTCTGTCCTGAAATCCTCACAAAGGCACGTTTTGTGCCCGTGACAGCAATACCAAAGCCCGGGATCCGTCCTTGTGCAAACAAAGTTTTTACGCAACCCAAGGAGCTGCTCTCCTGCAGGTTCTGGGGCATTGTGTGCAGAAGGATTAAACCCCGCCCACTACAGCTCGCAGGTATCAAATACATGGAGCCAAATTAAACCAATAATTGCTGTCTCTCTGCCACTGTATCCTTGGGCACCGTACAATGTCACAAGTCTATTTCAAAATTACGTTGTATGCACGCACCTGGTAGACTACGATATCAGTAGATGCCCAAGAACACCATAACGTTGGTGGCCCACAACGGGCAAGTAGATCAGCCTTCGCCTGTTAGCTTATTTGTGTCAGAAAATGACGGAGCTCAACAGATAATCCCACTTGCTATTTTTGCCTTGATTGTGTAATTCCAGGCAGGGTAGAAACCCCTTCAGGGGCCCCACAGCAACCACCACGCGCAGCCGTGAGGCGTCACCAACGCCAACTGATCCGAACAACGCTTGCGACGTGAACTTGCAGATCAGCTTTCATTTAATCTCTGACATGCAAATAATGGTAGCGGGGTTTCCTGAACCTGCCCAGCGACGCTCTCAGCAAGGCATGCTGGGACCGGCGGCTGCCTGAGAATTAGCGTGCAAAGAGGCGAAGCTGCATGACCACTTGGAAATAAAGCTTCATCTGGAATCTGCACAAGTAGAGAACAGGTTCACTGGAATGTGTCGCTTTATCTTGGCTTCGTTTTAAGATATATACACATATCGAGGTGAGGACAAGCTTAGGGGGTCAGTGCAGGGTCAGCTATACAGCAGCCGAGAGCAGCACTCAAACCATTCGAACTATATCAAAGGCACATTCACTTAGTGACCTGCTCTGTTCACCATGGCAAATTCATTCACACTGATACTATATCAAAGGCACATTCACTTAGTGACCTGCTCTGTTCACCATGGCAAATTCATTCACACTGATACTATATCAAAGGCACATTGACTTAATGACCTGCTCTGCTCACCACGGCCATTCATTCGCACTGATACTATATCAAAGGTACATTCGCTTAGTGACCAGCTCTGCTCACCACGGCCATTCATTCACACTGCTACTATATCAACGGCATATTCGTTTAGGATAGAAGTTTACATCTTTAAAAAAAAGTTCTTTCGGCCTCATGTTGACGGCACGTGCCTCCACAGTATAATCTCTGAACATCTGAAAGACAAGCAGAAGATGTGTCAGTTCATAGAGGGCTCTGTTGTCCGAATCCTTCCCTCGCTGAAGAGTGATTAACACCATCTTCTCCTGTCACTGTCTCTCAACAAAGGCAAAGACTGCAGGATCGAACATGAATCGGATTCCTTTCCCTCTCATTTCACACAAAATGAAAGTCTGGGCCGCCAGTCTGGCCTTCCGGAGACAAGCAGACATGTGGGAGGGTCACGAAGACACTGACAGTGCTTCAAACTGCAGGGGGACGTTTCTTAGAGCCACTGTAGTAAAGGCTGTGGTGTCCAGTCTGGTCATTGTACACAAAGCTGCACTTCGCATCTACATCTGAAGCACTAACACATCTTGAGTAGGAATGGTGCAAGTTCTAAATACACTGATGTGACTTTGCATGTTTACAAACCGATTAAAGGTCAGGGTAAGCAAATAAAGCCAAAATGACACAAACAAACAAGCCACTGACAAAGACTATCATGAATCTGGAGCGTGTCTACCAAAAAGCTTATGAGCTTGGACATGACTTCATTCCTTTATGGGCTAAAAAAACTCCACAGGACAACATGAAAACATGACAGCTGTTCTCCAAATCCCATGGGCAACTCAAACACTCCAAGACTCGTAGTAAAATAACATCACATACATCAAGTGATGCAGCTGGAACTGCCACTGTATATATGGATGCTAAACCTGAAAGAAGCGTGAGAAAAGTGCCACTTGCTTCTCATTAAAAGTGATGTGACAGATAAAAGAGGGAGGGAGTGAAAAATCTGTGGAAAAAGCTGCAGCTTTTCCCAGTAAGAGCATCACACACACTGAAAAGGATCATTTAGCCTGAACAGTCCTTGCGACGCTTAACCCTTATCTCATCGTTAAGTTGTAAGAGTTAGAGGGACGCAGTACTGTGGTCCAGGTCCACAGCCAATATGGCCAACACTAAAAAAAAAAAGTGATTCTTTTTTCTGAGAGTAACGTTTCGCTAAGACAATCAAACATTTTAACCGCCTTTCAGGACGGCTTTTCTCTCTTCAGTCACCACTCCCTGCTTGCCCTCACATAAACTCCCAGGGGGTGGGCATGCTGTCAGCGTTTTATAAGCCATACAAGGCTGTGCTATTATAAGGAATACGGGTTTTTTTTTCAGGGGAGGCTGAGGTCACTACAAGCGCCCCAGTGACACTATGGCGTCCAGTTGCTGTGCCAGTTAATATCAGCGACAACAGGGGCCGTCGTGCCAAACATCCAGAGGGCATCTGCAAAACCTTCCTTTGAAATGGGCTCAGAACTAAATATCCAAATGCATGGAAAAACCGCAGCAAACAAAACAAGCCAAATAAGCCCGCAGTAACGTCAAGGTGCAGGTCAAGGAATTCTATTCAGAACTTCCATCAGAAGCGACGCACGCATTTGTCTGGCCACACTGTGGATGGTGACCATTAAGATCAAGATTCAAGATTCTTTATTTGTAAAGTGCATAGTTATACATCAGGAAGCAAGAGTACTGCCAGATTTCTGGGATGTTTAGTACAATTCTGGTCATTAAATCTCCACTGATAACAGCTAAACAGAAGCTTCTGTCATATACTGTAAACATCATCCCTTAACAATGACTGCCGGAATTCTGATACCATGAGCATAGCACTGTTGTCACAATAGTGACAACAATAAGATTTAATACTGCCTTTATCAGACCTACAACGTATGCTGCTATATCAAGACAATCCCTCCACAGTTACAGAAGCCACAGCGGGCAAATCCATTGTCTTCTTAGTAGTGTGCAGTTGAACAGGAAACAATTAAATTAGGGTGACCAGATAATCCATGTCGGAGAGGACACTTTCAGCTAGCATAGGATTTGTAAACTACATTTGAACTAAAATGTCTCCTCTAATCATGCATTAATGTTTCACATTAATGTTAATGTGAAACAGCTGGATGCATCTTTCAATCAAGAAAACAAACCAATCAATCAGCACAAGAAGAGCTGAACATTTAGCCAATCACAGGAGCCTACCAGTTTGAAAGTACCGGTAGTTTGTAAAACTTGAAACAGCTCAAAGTGTCACTCCTGACATGGACTGTCTGGTCACCCTAATTAAATGCTCACGCCTGTCGCGAGCCAACAGCAGAATGCAACCAAGCAGCTGATAGGCAACACAACCAGACTCTGCTTAACCCTGGAGCAGAGAGAATAAAGTCTGGAAGAAAAAGAAGAGGAACTTTACTCATGAGATACTTAGATCTAAGCTGTCATTTAAAAAATAGCCATAAAATTTTAAGCAAAAAAATGGATCTTTACCTGTGACTGACATTTTCATGACTGCTTCCAAGGGTCGGTTGTTGTCCAGAGCCCTGCTGAGCTTCAGGTCTCCAGTGTCCTGGTCCAGGATAAGAAGACTCAGCTCATTCCCCTCCACAAAACTGTAGTGGAGTTTGTCGGACACATCAGGGTCATGAGCAGGTACCTTCCCGATCACCCCAGGTGGGAAGCTGTTGGACTTGTTGGTGACATAGTTGTTAAAGATGATCTCAAAGTCCTGCAGGACTGGGTCATTGTCGTTTACATCCACAAGTTTTATATATGCAGTGGTGCGGCTGACCAGAGGAGCTGATGTGGCCTGGACAACTATCACATACTCCGTTTTGGACTCATAGTCTAGATCTACCAATGTGATCAGGTCTCCTGTAAAAATATCCAGCTGGAAAACTTCTGGAACATTCCCCTCCACAATCTGATACAGAATTTGAGCATTGGTACCCTCATCCGGATCTGTAGCGGTGATCCGTGCTACAATGGAGCCCATGGAATTGTTTTCCTCCACAAAGATGTCTAGCCTATCCTTTTCAAACACCGGTGCATTGTCATTTATGTCCAGCACAGACACCTGGATGTCCACCACTGCTCTCAGTGGAGGAATACCCTTGTCTACAGCATAGGCCTTTAGGCTGTACACAGGTACATTTTCTCTGTCCAACTTCCTGGCTGTTCTGATGATTCCAGAGTACTGCTCAATGACAAAATCACCGTCCCCATCATCCCCACCTTGGAAGGTGTAACTCAGTCTCCCATTGGATCCCGAGTCCCTGTCCGAAGCTGAAATCTGCAGCACACTGGTGTAAACTGGAACATCTTCAAACACCATGCCCTGGTACATGTCCCGGAGAAACTGAGGAGCGTTATCATTGGCATCAATAACGATGATCTCTACATAGGTGGTGTCAGACTTCTGAGGGATCCCATTGTCATGGGCGGCAATAGCCAGTGTGTAGGAGGCCTGGTCCTCATAGTCAATCTCCATCTGAGTTGTGATGGCCCCCGTGTCTGGGTCAATCTTAAACTGAGGCACGTTGTCCTCCAAAATATAGGTAATGCGAGCATTCTCACCCGTGTCTTCATCCGTGGCACTGATGACTACCACTGTGGAGCCCACAGGCTTATCTTCACTGACCAGAACCTGGTAGTTGGTACTCTGGAATACAGGCCGGTGGGTGTTGGCATCAGTGACGTTGATGAAGACCTGAGCAGTGTCGTAGCGGGTGCCATCTGAGGCGGTGACTGACAGCACATACTGCCGCTCCTGCTTGTAGTCCAGTGGCAATGCCAGGGTAATGATGCCACCTCCGCTCTGGCTGGCAATAGCGAAGCGGTTGCGTGTATTTCCACTGGCAATCTGGTATGTCACCACACTGTTTATGTCCCGGTCCACAGCTGTGACAGTGAGCACACTTGTCCCCACCACAGCATCCTCGTTGATCTTCAGCGAGTACAGCTTCTCAGTGAAGGTGGGGACATTGTCATTCACGTCTAGCACAGTAATGCTGACGGTGGCTGAGGATGACATCACAGGAATCCCGTGATCCCGTGCTTCAACTCTAAAGGTGTAATATTCTGTGGTCTCCCTGTCTAGCTCCAT
This sequence comes from Brevimyrus niger, assembly GCA_015164015.2. Lineage (NCBI taxonomy): Eukaryota > Metazoa > Chordata > Actinopteri > Osteoglossiformes > Mormyridae > Brevimyrus > Brevimyrus niger. Next base: position 33,686,236 of record JAABNY020000063.1, on the reverse strand, counting down.
ACTGACTGTGATCCAGCCAGTGCTGTTACTAATGGCGAAGGGGAAGCCCGGGGTGGTGTCGAGCAGCTGGTATTCCAATCGAGCGTTGTCTCCGGAATCTGCATCTATAGCCTGGATGTGAATCACAGAGTATCCAACGGCCACATTTTCCAGCACGCTGGCTTGGAACGGCGTGCTGACAAACATGGGGGAGTTGTCATTCACATCCAGCACTTGCACGACCACGATACCAGTGCTGTTAATCAGAGGTGGGCGCCCACCATCCTGTGCCTTAATCCGCAAGTTGTACTCCCTGATCGTCTCATAATCCAGTGGGTTTATGACGTCGATGATGCCCGTGGGTGAGTGGATGTAAAACTGGCCCCGCACATTTCCACTGATGATGCTATACGTCACCTTGGCATTGTTACCCTCATCCTTGTCTATGGCTTCCACCTGGACAACTTCAGTGTTGACCGCGATGTTTTCTGGCACCTGAACTATGTACCGCTTCTTACTGAACTGGGGGTAGTTGTCATTCTCATCTTCCACTGTGATGTACACTGTGGCTGTCGCGCTCTGGGGTCCAGGGTCTTTGCCCTGGTCATTTGCTTCCACCATCAACTGGTACTGGGATATTGTTTCTCGGTCTGGCCGAACCTTGATCTTAACTAATCCTTTCCAAGAGTCAATTTCAAAGTCTGAGTTCGCACCATCTCCATTCAATATCTTATATATCATATTAGCATTGGACGGTGCGTCCCCATCTGTAGCTCTGATGGTCAACACCTCATAGCCGACCTCTACATTTTCCCGAATACTGACTTTGTATTCCATCTGTTCGAACACTGGCTCGTGGTCATTGGTGTCCTTCACAGTGACAGTAAGATAGGTTGTTCCCAGCCTCTGAGGAATCCCATGATCAGTTGCTGTGACTTTAAAGACGTGAGTATCTTTGATCTCCCTGTCCAAAGGTTGCATGGTTGTGATGCTTCCAGTCTGTGATTCAATTTGAAAATAATCATTGGATCTGCTATCGAAAAAAGCCTCGATGCTGTATTCAATCCTCCCAGCTTCTCCATCATCTAAATCGACGGCTTTGAGGGTGAAAACTCGGGTCCCAGCCGGCTCGTTCTCAGCCACCGACACCTGATAGTTCGGCAGCTGAAATTGAGGAGGGTTGTTAACGTTCCTCCTCCGTCTTTTGTCTGTACGGTTGCCCTCCGAGTCTGCTCCGTCTGTGCGCGTTGTCATAAACCTCAACTTGACACGCACGGACGCAGCGTCCTCTTGCCAGGTCGGCAGCATGCAAAGCAAAGACGCCTCAGCGCCTTCAACCGCTTGGCGACTGCGCTCCTGCTCCCACTCGGTCGTTACGCTCCCGTTACTCAAAAACACCTGCAAGCTTGTTCCCGTGCAGGACAAATTGTACAGATGTAAATTTCCAAACAGAACAAAGAAGAGGTCCTTGACATTCAACTTACCTGCATTAAAGAAGGAATTTGCCTCTATCCTAGAAAAGTAATTAATGTACGTAAAGGGCTTGCCTGCTCTGCTCTTTCTTTTATATTTGATGAAGCAGTCTTGTCCTTGCAGAAATGGAAGAAATTGCGTTAAAGTTAATTTTTTCGTTTTTTTGATCCTGGAAAACAACGGCGCTGGGTTCCATTGCAGAGGTGCGCAGCGCACCTTACGGGGCAGCGCCAAGACTGCGTGTCGCCCGTCGATCTCTAATAAACTCCACACAAACTTAGGCGTTATAGTCCTGTCGGTTTCAGAAATCCAGCCGGGACCAACAGATGTATTTGCCCAAGCGGCTCCGGGAGATAAAGCTTGTGAATGTAAAGATGCCAGCATCGGGATTTGGAGCAGAAAGTACCCCCAGATCCAATTTATTGGCAACTCCATAGTTTCAAAAACTCAGATCATCCACATAATTTCACCAGAACCCCCGAAAACGGCATTTGCCCTTTTCGTCCTCGCACTCCGGCATTCTTTGTAATCCATGTGAAAGTCTGCAAAGTTAAGAAGACCACCTAGCTGTTGCAGCCACGGACTGGAGCGTCATTATATCCCACGTTAAGTTTTAAATGACTACAAAATGGCTACGCAGCTCCCCTCCTTCAGAAGGTATTAGCATAAAAGTACGGCGTGATCCCCTCCGGGAGCAATATAACCTCGTCTCCAGGGATGAGTCCTTGCTGTCATACACATGCACGCTGTTAAGATGGTATGTCGCGGTGCGCTATGCCCCCACCCCTTTTCGCAGCTTCCTCCGACTCCAAGCGGGTATTGCACTGGATAAATACATATAAACTTAGAGTTCTGTGTTAGAAATAAAATCCAACGTTAAAAATAGTTGCGGATAGGCAAGGGTATTGAAATCAATGACCGACGCAATGTCGTCGATGTCAATCGAATATAATGATTTTAAAGCCATTTTTAAAACGAATGACACCTGTGTCTCTTAAAAACCTCGCAAAGACTATAAGTTCTAAAGTGAAACCATTTTTTATTCGCATTTATAAAGATTTACAATTATACCGACAGAATAACACGGACCATTTTACTTGTATCCCCTAGAATAAAAAGTTGCAATAAGAATAATCACTTTGACTCCAACAACAAAGTTATTCGGTCCTTGAGGTTTGACGAAATCTTTTTCAAGGGCGACACCTACAGATGAACAAAGAGCTGGTAACCAACGGAAAAGAAAGATTCATTTGCGTCACATCTGCCAAATAAGATACAGAGTGGAAATAAAAATCTACATAGCAAATAAAATTGAAGGGGTTTCTGATGTAAAAAAATAAAGGAACCAAGAAATCATGACAGAACTTTTTCCACTTTTAATGTTAAACTGCAGCTGATATGGGCAGTGGTGGCTTGATGGTTAGGGAAGCGCACTTGTAATCGAAAGATTGCCGGTTTGAATCCCACACCAACAAGTCACCACTGAGGTGCTCTGAGCAAGGTACCATCCCCAAGCAAGAAATGTGAGGCAATAGTGCTAACCACTGCATCACTATGCCACCACCGCAACAAAAACATATTTGCTGTACCTGTTTCACAGACCCTAGATTAATTAAACAACGTCATAAAGACTCTCTTCTTTTACTTAAACCCGTTCAAAGACACCACCATATTTTATTTATTGCGCGCAAGAATTATATGTCGCTTATAACAATATAGAGAGCAAGTCGTTCCCGATTGTGTTTCCCCGGGGACCGCTTTAGTTGTAACACCCCTTTTGCTTTATGCCTCGCCGCTTATATGTCTTTCAGAGGTGCCTACCATTTACCGTTATGGAAAAGCTTTTGTAGTTGCATAGTTAAGTACTTATTTTATGTGCAGTTGCACCTAGTTCGTACGCCTAGACGAGCTTTACAATAACTTTTTTTCTCGACAGATGATTTTCTGTGCTGTTCTTTTAAACGGTTCGTAGTCTGCTTGATAATCATTGAGTATACTGTATAGCTCTTACGTATTTATAAAATTATGTGAATGCGCCTAATCAGTTAGCCACTTTTTTTTTATTAAAGGTTCACAATTAAATACTGATAAATAATAAATTAATATTCTACTGACGTATTTGGCTTACTGACTTGCTCGCTTATTTATAACAGAACTCGTATTTGGTGAGAGTAACAATGGAAAGATCGCCTGTAGAGGGCGTTACACTGGAGGTGCTCAAAGATGCCTGGGACACTGTGAAGTCTAGTCCTCTGAGGGTGGTTAACACACCGATGATTTCTGGGAACCGGACCACACTGCCCCTCAACACTTTGTGCAACTTTCATATGAAAATGGAAAATTTGCAAAGGACTGGTTTGTATGATTTGCACCCTGACAATATTTACCATCAAATGAAAATGGTTTCATTACCTCTAAATGACAGAATTCTGTGTGTGGCACAATTCTTACTGGATGAGGCACATACTTGGGGGAAAAAATGTACTGGTTCTGGAAGTGTCTGCCTATCTGCACTGTGTTGCATATTTTTGTCAATTCCAGGTTCTTTTAAAATAAGAGGAGTCGCCAATCAGTTTGCTAGAAAGCCTACAGGAATTCCCCTTGTAACCATGTCCGCTGGGAATTATGGGAAGGCATTCGCCTATGCCCTGAAGCACTATGGATGTAAGGGCAAAGTGGTGATGCCTGAAACAGCTCCCTTGTCGAGATCGGTACTCATAGAAGTAAGTAAGCCTTCCAACTGTGTGTGGATGTCGCTTGCCAAAGGTACACTCTTATACTTGTGTCCTTCATTGTAATGCCCTTCAGAGTCTGGGAGCTGAGGTTGAGCGTGTGCCGTCGTCACATCTGTTGGATGTGGTCAACCGTTGTGTCCTGCAAGAGAAGATGACATTGCTGCACTCGTTTGATGACATTGACCTCATTGCCGGGCATTCAAGGTAAAGCCTATCGAAAAGGTCTGCATGCATAAATATATATCTGTGACATGCTATATATTTATATTACCACAATTTATGGACCCATAAGAAGAGTAAATATAGTATGTTATAGTATCTGGAGCATCAAATTACCCATCATCTTTCAACCGACTGTCCACCAGAGTGGGATGGGAAGCATGTAGGACACCTAGGATTACAACCCCAAATCAGAAAAAGTTGGGACGGTATGTTAAATTAAAATCAAACTGAAAACAGTACTTTGTTATGTTTTGAAATGTATTGCAAGAACCAAAATTGGAATACGTGTTTATTTTGGAAAAGACAATCAAAATCATGAGGAACACATTAAATAATGTGCTATTGTATCATTTTCAATGTAATACAGGTCAAAGATAATTTAACAAAGTACTTTTTTGAGTTTGATTTTAATTTAACATACCGTCCCAACTTTTTCTGATTTGGGGTTGTAGATGCCAGTCTGTCTCAAGGCACACTGTCACATTACGGGCACCTAAACGCATTTTATTTACCGCAGGAGTACATTTGCGTGAACACGGGGAGAACACACAAAGTACGCACACACGATCAAAGCCCCAACACTGAAGGTGTGAGGCGACGGAGTTAACCTGCCGTACCAGGCCAATATGTTGGTATCTTTTGGGGCATCATTCCTGCACAATACCATTCACCCCACTTCGAAATGCTTGTCCTTGTAAGGCTCACGTGAGGCCTGCCACCACTCCCGGGATGCAGGGTGTCAGCCCACCACTGGACACACACACGCACCCACACAGTCTTACTGTAAGGGCAGATCTAAGATACCTCCTGCGGGACGCCTGTGGTTCCTCAGTCTGCCCGTCCATTGTCGGTGGCCTTTGCAGCCTCGGCTTCGAGATCTTGGAGGAGATGCCAAACCCGGACGTGGTGGTGGTCTGCTGTGGGGGCGGAGGCTTACTGGCTGGTGTCGCAGCTGCTATCAAGCTCTCAGGCTGTAACAACACCCTGATCTACGGAGTGGAGCCTGAGGGAGGTGAATGATCTTCCGCAAGAGTCTAAGGTTATTGTCTAGCTGTTCAGTCCTAAAAACTCAAGTGAAGTAAGGCTTTGTCTGATCTGCATGCATTCTGCTTTTTCAGAAAAGTGCTTGTGAGCTCTGCTTTTATGCCATTTGTCACATTTGTCTTTTGAAACACCTGAAAAACATGCTCCTCGCTTTAATTAAACACCTGAAAAACATGCTCCTCGCTTAAATTAAACACCTGTTAGAATAGAATAGAATAGAATAGAATAGAATAGAATAGAATAGAATAGAATAGAATAGAATAATCCTTTAATCATCCCACAAGGGGAAATTTGGTTGTAACAGCAGCCAGAAAGACACATATACAAACAAACAAACAAACAGTACGCAGGACACAGTACAGAAACATACACAATTTTTCTTTATAGGCGTTTAATTAAAATTTAAAAATGTAAGAGTGAATTCAAAATAATCAAAGACGAAGCCAAGTAAGACTTCGGGTAAAACGGAAGGCCGCAGACCTCTGGGAACATGAAGGTGAACATGGGAAACTCTGCAGGCTCGAGGATTATACCTTTATTATTGCCTGATGCACTGCTGGGTTCATGTCCCCTGACAGCCTGCACCATGTTCAGAAGCTTCATTGAGATGAAGCCTGTTTCCATGGATACTCAAAGCATTGCTGCTGGACTAGCTCCACCATTCGCAGGTACCATATGTTGTTTTTTTTGTTTTTTTTTACATTGTAGCCATATTGTTCTGTTATCATAGTTATTATAGAACTGTTTAATTGCAATGACTGAGTATTTGGTTGCATTGACCTACATTGAGTAATGTCCGTTCACGTGTCTCAGGTGCTT
>JAABNY020000063.1:33636341-33649670 GCA_015164015.2 Brevimyrus niger | reverse complement strand
CCTGCCTGTGCTTTATAATTAAAACCCTTTGTTACCCTCCACTTGGACTCTCTCGCCTACCCTTCTTGCTCGCCCCGTACCGAACGTGACACCAGGGGGGAATTTTCCATACGTCGCTTAAATCATCTGAGATCAGATGCCTCATGCTGGATGAGTTAATGCCAGTGAGACTAATTTGGTTTAATAGGCTTGAAAAGCCCATATAAATGCCATATAAAGGGGAGCAAAAGAGGATATCAGCTCCCAACCTCCCCGTGACCCTGAACAGAGTAAGCAGTCACAGACAATGGATTGATCATATTACCTGCTTTTAATAAACAGATTCTCCAAAAGAATTTTATTTAGCATAACAAGGTGTATAAACAAGTCTGAATTAAAGCTCCAGTCTGAATGCTGGTATGTGTTATACAGAATATATAGCATTATGCAGTTCTGGGAGGAGACACCCCCCCCAGTGCAGTACAGTTAGTCAGCAAAGCAAAGCTGCATCCTCATTAATCTGCCCCCTAGTCCTGCTCCCTCAGACCAGCTGCTCTGTTTGCCTCACAGCTCCATATCTCTGCAGAGCTCTAACCTGACAAAGTGTGCAAACATGCAAACAAACACGACCCAGAGCAGTGAGATGGGCGTGATCTTTGACCCCTGCTTTGTCGTCATCTTCTTCTTCCATGACCTCTGATGGTGAGGTCAGGCCTCTGGCTCCAGGTCTTTCCCGTTAGTGGATCTCCACCCCTGGACCTCAGAAGCTGTGTTGAACTTGCTTGGTGTCACAGACTTAGGGTCTCTTCCAACCTGCCATTTTAACTAGAAAAAGATTTTCTCCACATGTTAAACCTTGTAACTCATGTGTTTAGTTTAGCCGACTGTTAAGAATTAAAGAGTTTGCCCTAAAAAGATATTTTACTTATAAGAATTAATTGGTTTACAAAGTTAATCTAATAGCTGTACAATGAATTGTGATCAAGATAATCAAAGTAATGTGGTTTTTTCTGATAATGCAAGATAATCCAATTAATGTGGTGCTTTCTGATAATGTAATTTCTGATCAATATTACATGTTCATTTTCATACGTCATATGGAAGTTTTATCTTTAAATCATTAGCAGGATAACTGTTTGGAAGATGGATGGCGATATACATGCAAACTATCTGAATGATTTGTATTTCATTTAATATTTATTGGTACTTTACATGTTGTATTATTTTCACATTCAACTAAAATTTGGTAGATACTGTCTTAAGCCTCTTCAAGAAAAGCACTTATTTAACTTCCGGCATGAATACAGACTCTATAATTTGTTTGATGTCTTTGATATTTTCCTCCGATGTTGGAGTTGAAAGGGACTTAATTTCACTTTCAATTAGATTCAGTTTGACTTCTGCCAATTGACGAGATTCCTCATTTTTCATCTTCACAAAATCTGTTATGCAAGACAGAGTGATTTCACAGGCACTTCGAATTTTTTGGCGCTCATTCAAAAAATCTGGGCTGGCGGGATCCAGAGCCATGAGTTTGCCCAGGCTGCTGATTGTGTCCATCAGGTGCTTCTCAGAAACTTCAATGTAGGTCCCAGAAATTGTGCTAATCAGGCTGGCTACATTGGATGCATAGAAGGCTTGCTGGTAGATTGCATCTTTTATAAGCATTTTTCTAGTGTTTGATATATTTTTTGTAAGTTCTTGGGGGAAAACATACAGACAAGACTGGATATTCTTTGACATGACCTCAGTAGAATGCACCATTTTTTCCCATGCCTGTTTAACTGTTCCCAAGACATCTTGACACTTGGTAAGGATGCGAACCATTGTGTTGAAATCAGTGTCTTTCACATCAAGACTTGTTGTAGCTAAGATTTCTGACAGCTCCTTCTGGTTTTTCTCCAGGTTTTCCAAACTCTGCTGTTGCAGCTGTGTCACCTTGTCCAGCTGGACTCGGCTCTGCTCTATGCGAAGACGAATATTCTCCTTGAGCATTTTGCCTGCAGTTACCTTCCCACCACATTCAGCATGCTGTAGAAGTTGCGGTGCAAGGTTAATACTTTCCTGCAGTGTTTGTCTATCAAGATCAAATTTCTGAGCTCTTGCCAACAGTGTTTGTATTCTTGCCACAATTTCTTCTGTCTTGCTGTCTTCACATGTCCCTTTAAGGTCGCCTCCAATCCTGGTGAGCTCAGAGCACAGGTCCATAGCTTCCTTGCATATGTCGATTACTGTACTTTTTTCATTACAGTCTTTTTCACTCTCCACGGATGTTTTAATCTGCTCAAATTGTTCTACCAGGTAAGAAGCCTTTGCTTTCCCTTCTGTTTGAGCAATGATATCAGACCATTTAATTTGTTTTTCATCAACAAAGTTGCTTATTGTCTCGGCCAAACACACAAGGGACCTTGCTTTGGAATTCACATTACACACAGAAGAGAAATCCTCACTTTCCTTTTCTACATAAGGACATGCAGACATTAGACGCATTACTGGTTTTTCTTTGTATAATTCTGCTGCTCTCTGTATAGTGCTTTCTGTGTCATTTATCCATTTATCCATGTCCTCAAATAGAATCTTGCCCAATCGATTTTTTATGAAGTATGAAACAGCTTCCTGTATCGAATCTGCCAAGCTACACTGGAGCATTTGTGGTGCATCTTCCCCTTTTTCACGGATGCTTGCTTGTAACAGTTCTTCAATCAGGTTTTTGACATGGGTAATGTTTTGTTCTGTAAGCTTAGCCAGCTTTTTGCAGTCTTCTGATATAGTAGCTGCATTCTCCTCTTGGTCAAGAGGAGGATTTTGGACCAGCTCATCACTGATCTGACTGATTGTCTTCTCTATGTAAACTGGCACTTTGACAGCTTGAAGACAGATCTGCTCCATGCTTTTGTGAGCCTCATTGAATGCTGTCCATCCAGAATTAGCCACTTGCATAAGACAGGCACGGAATGAGTCTGGGTTCTTGATGTACTTAAAGCCACCTTCTGGAGGATTAATGGAGAAATCTACAGTAGATGAGATAGAGACCAGCTCACCCAGAATGGCTACGGCGAGTGGAACATTCATCAGGTACTCCTCCCAGTTTGCATATGGCTGCATAGCCATTTCGGTGTCATCTCCAACCCCCCCGGCTGCCATTCTCGTCCTTCCTAAAAAAGAAAACAAAAGTGTTCTGAAAAACCTCAGAATTGTTAATTATAAATTCACAGCACGTGAATTCTGGGTGATGTTTTTTGTTTGCGTAGGTGGTGATCACCATCTCTGTGTCTTCATGGAAGTCAATTAACTAAACTCAGCTGGCCACCTTTTTTTTGAATAATTTCCTTGCTAGGGTGGGTTGTGTAGATCACTCCTGATTTAAGCCTATGTGGAGAACTAGGTCAGGGATGCGTTGGGGGGGAGGGGTGCTGTATCACAGCCTGCTCAGAAGATGGCGCCCTGGAGCAAAATGGTGCCCTGGATGGTTTACAATGGTGTTAAACTTTGTCATTGATGTGGGTCTTTTTGGTACATACCATCCAATTATCCATCTTTTAACCAAAGGAATAAGGACACGTGGCTGGAGAACCCCCACTCCAATACCTCTATTAATTTTCTACTGCTAAAAAGATTAAAAATACATGGAACTTAATATTTAAACAAGAACACCTGTTTAGGATCAATGCTGTAAAATTATTTTGCCGGTTGTGTATTCTGGTGTGTACCGGTGTCTGCGTGGTAATAAAACTACAAATCCCATTGCGTGATCACTGCAGCTAGGTAAACAGTTTAAGAAGGCTCTGGCTGCAGAACGTGCACTTTCAGCCACTAACGTCAGGTGCACGCTCAGCCACAACAGGAAGTGCACGGGAATCAAGGTTTTTGAGGCCAATGTGAACGGTATGTTTTATTATTTGTATTACTGAATAATATAGTTACAAGTTTATTTCATGCCATACCTTATTGCAATGTAAATGATTTGTTGTAGTGCATTTGTAAAAAAAAAATTCTGATGACGAATAATTTTTTTTTAGTTAAAAGGCAACTACTAGCCAGTTGGCTCACGTTATCTTATCATAAAATAAACACATTTCTACTTTTTACAGTGCTTTTCATTGCGTTACCTTGTGAATGTCTTAGTTTCCAGCGTATAGTTTTTAGTGTGGTCTTGAGGAGAACGTTTCTCGGTCTCCTTATGGTAAGGCAAGGCAAGTTTTTATTATCATACTCAGGGGTTATTTAAAGTGCTTTATAAAAACAAGATTTTAAAAAGTTAAACCAAGACAAAAAATAAAATAAGCAAAATAAAAATGGAAAAACTTATTTGAATAAAAATTACTTAGAAAATCTAAAAAAAACTGATTAAAAGTGCAGTATGTCCTGCCCCGCTCGTCCGCTCCTCCCGTGTGCCACGCCCCCTCGTTAACCCTGTGTGGATTCCCCGTGTATCAGTTGTTTCCAGTTGTTTTCATTGTCGCTGATGGGTCTGCAACTTAACTTCCGCGATAGGCGGGGGATCATTATATATATTAAGGCTTAAACTTCTACCCCCCTCTAGCTTAAACGCCAATCACGGAAGATATAGAAAGACCATATACATAAACTTTTTTATAGTTTAAGCCTTAAAATTCCACTCCCACATGCTTTAAACACACGTGAATTTATCAAAACGCACTTTGTAAACACATATGATATGTGGATGTTGGGCTAAGGATACGAGTGACATAAAATATGAGAATTTCTGGTAATATTCGTGTTAGTCTTAAATTTTACTCCCGATGGTCTTAAAAGGTCTTATAAAGGTCTTACATTTTACTTACTGAAACCTGCAAAAACCCTGAACGAATTGAGACCACCCCAAATGTTTTTATCATTTGTTGTCCAGATACATGTCCCCTTACTATGCATTAAATGCACTAAAAACGATAAGAAAGCTGCAGTAGTCATTATTTTTCAGATATATTTTGTCATATTTAATTTTTACTCTAAGATGTTTTGTAATCACACATGCAGAAAGATATTGTAAAGAGTCAAATACCTGATATGAAGTAGATTATATACTTGCAGAAAGTTGCTTCTTGCCTGATTTTCCGATCGCTATAAGTAGGCGCTTTTGTCAGCAGCTTTTATTCTCTGCCTTCAGCACCCTGCCCCCGATTTCCCTGCGTATGTGCGCACACGCCCACCACATCTGTGCAGCTTGCTGCTTAACACACCCACTGTACCTCGCTTAGAAGTCCTGTCGTTGTCCCCAAAGGCTGAAGTTAAAAGCATTAGAAATTCTGAAATACTTTCATATATTTTATTGAATGGTGATTGAAAGCCTTTGTTTTTAAAGCAACCGAATATTGAAGCTATACAAACAAAGTAATTCAAGTCAGAAAAAAATCCAGTTTCTCACACAGGACAAGCATGTTCAATGATAGTGAGACTCTTGTTGAGAGATCTGTTCAACATCGTAGCTGGAGTTGCTCACCAAATCAGTTCTAGACAGGGCAAGAATTTGTATTGACAGGGTCTCCTCATCTGGGTGTAGCTGTCACCAGGATATCGGTTGCTTATGCATTTATTGAATATTTTATTTTTATTTTATCCAACAAATGTATTTTGTTTCATTTTTTTTGCGAGCGTATCATTATTTGCAATATTATTTGTAAAAGGAATCATTTAGAGTGTTTCTGGTAACAGTAAATATAATGCAGTAATGTCTCCTAATTCTGGTCAGAAGGAACACACGGTATGTTACTGTTTTGCCTTTTCCTGCCTTACGAGGCTGAAGTCGGCTCATTCGCAGCTACTTATTCGGATTTTATAGTCCACCTTAAATGCTGCGCAGCCGAATGAAATGACACGATTACGCCTGTAGGGTGTACTCTTGTAGCGAGGCTTACCTTTAGAACTTCATTTAGCTTTAGATTCATATTAACTGAATACAATTCTACTGTAACCATGTTGTGGAAAGTACATATCTGGGAAGTTTCAGTAGTAGTATATGTGTATTTTATCGGAAAATGAGACTCAACTCAAAAGTCTTTCCACTCCCAATCAGGCATATATGAACTTCTCAGTACAGAATAGGTACGCAACTATATAGAAAATGTGACATTGTCCTGGCACAGAGTGATTTAATGCTTTAAATATCAGATGGAAACAAGGCATGTCATACAATAGTGCAGAAAGGTACCCTTGTTTATGTCACCTGTAGGATGTCCAGAATTTAGGTTCAATCCGATGTCAATCTAATTCTTGTCTGTGTTGATTGGTTATTCGGGTCCAGAGAGTAAAAGTCCAGACCAAGATTTATAACGCCCCTGATGTATAACATACTTGTTAATCAGAAAACATCCTGAACATTCTGGCCTGTTGTAATTGGAAGGATTAAGTTTTTGAGAAATATTAGTGGAGCTTGAGAGATAAATACATTAATGCTTGCTGAGCCTTCACTAAATTATTTTATCCTATACTATCTGCAGTCCAACACTGAGAAGTTTATCCACAAGTCAAGTTTTCACTTGCATCTTTTAGGTAGACATTTACTGGAAAAATAAAAAAAAGAAAAACAAATTTCACTCTGGCGCATCAGCACATTTCTGTCACAAATATCTAAATCAGATCACACTTGCTTCCTGAGGAAGCCAATAAATTCTATTACGATAGCTACAGGCTGTTCGTATTTGGCATGAATCAGCGCCTTGTTTTGTTTTTATTGCGTTTTGTGGCTGAAGCGTCTGATCAGCTTGTAATAGTTTGTTATATTTCTATTTGATTTGTAGAAAAGGATTGACCCATTTATGATCTGAATGTGTCATTTTAATACCCATATGACTTATACAAAACTGGATTTATGTCATTTATATTGTTGCACAGAATAAAGAGCTCACAACATGTCCACTACCCCCATTTATCTAAAAAGAAAAACCTTTAGTGAGGGAAATACTGTAGATAACTTCCGAAAATGTCAATGTTTGTCATTGTTTTTTTTATTTCAAAAATTCTGTTCAAGACAGCCAAATATTATGTTTTACTAGCATCTAATAAAAACATAGACACTTTCAGGGTGATTATTTGTAATGTTTGGATGCTGGTATTCACAATAATTTTACCCTTTCCAGAGTTATAGAGTTTAATATAAAAACCATTTTCTGTTCAGCAAATTTCAGGAGAAAAAAAACACAGCACAGAAATGCAAGCATAACAAGCCACTTCTGAGGAGACAAGTTTGAACTGATTTAACTATGATAAAATGTGCTGATACTGCACACTGAGATTTCTGTGTAAACAAGTTGCATCTCAAACAGGTTTTAGAATTTTCAGTAAATATATTTTGCATTTGCACCCATCCTTAAATGCTTATTCTATCAAGAATTATGGGAATGTGTGTAACATATGTTGTGAAATTGTATGTTTCTGGTTCTTTTTAGAATAAATGTGAGATGTTTACACAATGTCTACTAAAAGTAAGCCAAAGTATGAAATTATTAAATTCAGGTTTAAATGTAAAAAAACACATTTACTCTTGTCTTTTTCATGCACTTCTCATTTTCCCTATTTTCTATTTTTTTCTTTCTTAAAAAACAAATGTGTTCCTATTTTGAGTTAGTTAAAATCTCTTTCATGTTGTCTTTGCTATTTTCAGACTTTCTCCAACCTTGCATCCCACCTCTGCAACACCCAAGTAAATACATCCAAAACTACCCCCCTCTAGTTTAAAAGTAATACAAACTGAAACAGGTATATTTCTTTTAAGAGTATGTAAATTGTAGTGTCTTTAGTTTTTTTCATGTTTTCCATTCCCATTAAACCTACACTGCTCATTGCTTATTGTACAACAGCACCATCAAAGTGGGCGTGACTCATGGCCCTTCACGCCCTTTTGAAATCATATGAACTACTTCAGCTCACTGTGAAGTCACACAGTTGTAAAGGCTGAGGATCACAACAAGATATACAAGCAAAAGCTTTACAAAGAACTGAGTGGGGAAAAATGTCTGGTAATGAAGTCAGCCTTTCCAACAAAGAGGAGGTGTTCATCGTGAACGTAATACCACTTCTCAAAGAGGGCATCATTTGCTTTAATAATCTTTCAGTCATTGTATTTACTAATGAAGGCAAAACAGACAGCACATACGATGAGCTGCGCTCTTTAATTATTAAAGGGAAGGATAACTTTGTGCAAGCAGAGGAAAGAGCTTCTGGTATTTTATCAACTATAGATAAAGAGTCTGAGGAATTAACCCAGCAGAAATCAAATCTGCAACAACAACAGGAAGCCAAGAAAAATGAACACAAAGACCTACAAGACCAGCTTGCAAGTCAGAAAAACATGCTACAGGAGCATCAGAGATCATTAGCAAATGCAAATATATACTTACAACAAACAAAGGCAAAAGTTGATGAGATGCGTAGAAGAATGGAGCACGACGAAGCTGTGAGGAACACTGGAATCGGTCTGATGTTTATTCCATGTATTGGAACCATAATTGGTGAGTGATACATTTGCAGATGTGCTAATATCATGTTTACTATTATGCATGCATATGATATTTTATAACAAGTTTAAAATTGGTCAGGTATATTTTAAGGAAAAAAATGTTATTCAAAGTATTATTCAAGCCAGAAACAAAGGGATCTCAAAGTCTTTTGTGTGACTTTTAACTCTTGTTTTACAGGAGCTACCCTGGTTGGGGTCTACCAGACAGATATGAACAACGCAAATGATGCTAAAAATCAGGCTCAGAATGAAGTTAACAACTGGGAGAATCATGTGGCACTTAGTTCTCAAGGTGTTCATGACAGTGAGTCAAGGATCAACCAGAAGACACAGGAGATTTCTCAAGTTAACACCTGTTTGGAGTCATTACAAAGAACCATAGAAGATGTCATAAAGCAGCGGTTTGTTATAGCTGATATCCAAGAGAAATTCAGGAACGCAGTCAGGGTTTTGACTAGTCTAGCTGGGATAGCTAAAGTAGGTGAGGTACAGACCAGGAAGTTTATTTTGTTTGAGCCCCTCATGACAGTGTTAGAGGAAATCTTTAAATATGTTTTCCAAATTTCAGAGAAGCAGGGTCAACTCCAGTCCATTGAAACAACTTTAAAACCAATACAAAATGTTTTTCTAGAGAATGTGAGAAAAATGAAAGCTTTGTGTGCCGAAGGGAATGATTTCTGGTAGGTGAAATGAAAATAAATTCAATGAAAGCTGTAAAACTCAGAATTTATCATTTATATGAAATGCAATATTACTGTGTATGTTACCATATTCAGCAACAAACTTTAAATATGTAACTTTCTCCTCACCAGAAGAAAATAGTTTGAGAACTATTTTTTTACAGAGCATCACATATAACAAAATGAAACATTTGTAACATGTATACATCTTGAATTAAATGTTATAGCCCAAAACACATGTATAAAATCAATATAATTGTATAAGAATTATTGATAAATTTTTTCAAAAGCTTTATTTTAAGTCGTGGTGTCCGCTATGATAATGTTCAATAGTAGCAAGTTCTTTCAGAGCAGATAACTATAACTAAGGCAGTAACTGGTTAAATATTACATGTTATAATTTTGTTCCATTTACCAATTTTTTATGGATTCAGCATTGAAATGTTTCATTTGTGACTGTAAAGTGTTTCACAGAAAAGCAAGCTCTCTCTGCCTATGAAAGGGGAGCAATCACCAACTCCTTCATATGTTTATGGGAAAGTAAGGAGGGATCTGTAATACAGTGCAAAATGTGTTTGCTTTTTGCTTTGCTGCTTTTTCTTTAAGTAAAAATAAAGTTTTTATGATTTAGACCAAACAAGTCTTTAGTTTTATTTTGTTGTTTAAGTCATATTCACCTCCAGACTATTCACCATCCCCCACCTCTCCCATCATACTGCACTCTGAAAAGTGACACACATGCAAAGCCTGCTGCTGTGCCCCACCTGGGCCTGCCCCTCCCTCACCATGCCATGTGACATCAGCAATATGTCAAAACGCAACACAGGGTATCTCAACAGAAGGGTCCCAGGCCTAGCTTGCCCCTCCCTTATCATGCCATGTGACATCACCAACATCCCAAAACAATGCAGGGCATGAGGCCTGGCCTGCCCTGTCCACTGGGGTTATCAAGCAGGAAGCTGCCATGGACCCGGACGAGTTTGGTGCGGGAACGTGGCATGACCCGGGCACAAAATAGGTGGACGACTCACTGGTGGCTCCAAGAAAAACAAACAGGATTTATTTAACTGAACTAAAAACACAAAAAAGGACTAACAAAACAAAGGACCATAGGGGGGTCAAAAGTAAACAGACTACTACAAAAACAGGGCAGGTAACATCTAACACAGGGAATAATACTCAAGCATAAACAACAGGGGGGTATTCTCCGTATGTCGCTTAATTCACGCAAGATCAGAAGCTTCATCTTGGATCAATTAATACCGGTGAAAATCATCCAGTTAATTTGGTTCCTGAAACGCACTTCATGAGTAGATTAGCTTAGCTGATTCCAATCATCCGAGATGATTGCGCTGCTTGAAAAGCCTATATACATCAAGTCTAGAAAACATGATCGGCAAGTCTCTCATTGGCTCCTGCAATATGGTGAAAGAAAGGGCACAATTCTTCTCCCAAAGCGAGCAGGACCTTATACTGGAGGGATATGAGGAGTTCATAAACTTAATTAGCACCGAAGGAAAC
The DNA here is from genome assembly GCA_015164015.2 of Brevimyrus niger. Classification (NCBI taxonomy): domain Eukaryota; kingdom Metazoa; phylum Chordata; class Actinopteri; order Osteoglossiformes; family Mormyridae; genus Brevimyrus; species Brevimyrus niger. The sequence continues at coordinate 33,639,014 of JAABNY020000063.1, read as the reverse complement.
GCCTCAAAAATAGCACAAACCAGAAAAGATGGCTGGCAAAAAGTGGCCGACAAATCAAAATAAATATGTATAGTAAAAATAGTAAATATGACATCTCATGAAGTGTGTGTGTGTGTATGCATAATTATATACACACACTCTAATAATTAGATAGATGTGTGTATCCATCTATGTGTATTAACTATGTATATTAACATGTCAAAGCAAACAAAAAGGCTGCGGACAAAAAAAAACAACTGGTGGAGGTCCGCCCGGTCCAGACCTAACCCCCGCTGAAGAGCTGGCTCTCCAGCAGAATGCCCATCGCCCTGTGTCTCAGGGCATTGAAAGGGGAAGCTCCTCGTCGGAGCCAGTGGCAGCAATCACTTCATTTCAGATACAGGATGACCACTGCATATATTTGTGGTCTGCAGGTGCCATAGGTGCAGTTACAGAGGACCTGTGGTACAATTTCCATATGTGTCCCCCGCCCTGGGTAGTTATATTCTATTAACAATATATAGATTAATTTTCAACGTTTCAATATGATATACATCTTTTTTTCTTTGCTGGGTCAGTTGCAGGGAATGTCATAACCCTTGAACCTGTGTCTGACTAGCGAGACATTGACCCATGTGATGTAGTTAATGAAAACAGTGACTGACCATTCATCAGGGGAAGAGGTAAATGTTTCGAATAATGTTTGAACAAACTCCACTCTGAGCAATCAGTTCTAATGATGATACAACTTCTGTACAGGAGCCCAGTGCCAGCACACATGTCCCTTTTGGAACACGATTCACATCAAGAAGAGGAGATGGTGAGGTCACTTGAGTACTTCGTAAAGTTGAAAGAAGAATCAAAATGCTATACTGCATGTACAGTGCAGAAAGAATCCTACTGTAAGGCATTTGTCCTTGGATTGTCATCTGCAGAAAAACATACATGTTTTGTACAAGAGATATCTTCAACAGAAAATCACATACTAGAAATGGAAAATGGGGAAAATTCAGCAGGACATGGAATTTATTGAACTCAGGAAGACCAAAATTAAGTTGCAGATAGAAATACTTAGAAAACAAATGGTAACAAATCTGATTTTCTCTGTCAGTCATATATTATGCACATACAACTTATGAATACTTGGTTCTTTACAGGCTAAAATGTGACTTCACAATAAAGGTAACATTTGTGTGAAATGACTGTGTTGTCATTCTCTTGGAAAATATCGGGCCACAATTCCGTCTCTGGCTGCTGTGCCGCTGGGTTGGTCAAGGTGCACTGGCTCAAGGTCATCATCAGGCTGCACCCCCACCTCAGGGGCCCTCTCTTTTCTGATGGTGGCTATGTTGTTTAGGATGGAGCATGCAACAATTATATCACATGCTCTGTCAGGTGCAACCCTCAGCCTTTTCAGACATTAAAATCTCTCCTTCAGGTGGCCAAAGGTCATTTCAATTTGTGCCCTTGTCCTACACAGAGCTGCATTATATCGGGTATGTGGGTCAGGGTTGGGGTTAGGGAATGGGGTCATTAAAAACTGTCCCCAGGCATATCATCTATCCTCAACCCGGATTCCATCATGATGACCTGTGGAATAGGTAACAGTTATGATTACAATGCACGCTTCACTATAATTCAGAAATATGTATGAGTATTACCTTGTTCAAGTGTCCGATGCAGGTGTGACTCCCTAAATATTCGTGAACAGAGTCGTGAACAGACCCTGGCCAATCCACGTACGGAGAATACCCCTCAGAACCTTCACAATAAGACATCTACCATCTAGCAACAACAATGAACCACTGGGGAACTGAACAGAAGCAGGAACTAAAGGAGTAATGAGACTAACACAGAACAGGAGAGGCTAATTAACAAAGACCACGAAAACAGGGAACAGATGAAACTAATAAACTTAAAGGAACTAAAAACATGGACACTAAGAACTAACTAAGGAAACAGAAACTAACACTAGGGAATTATAGACTGGTAAAGACACAAGCAGGGGCACAGGGAACAAAACCAAAAAGTAAATACTAAATCACCAGATACAAGAACTAGAAAAAACTCAAATGAAACACTAGGGAGCAAAATACAAAAACAGAGAAGGCAGGATTTAAACACAGGACAAGGATCACAGGTAACCACATGCTCAACACATTGAGCCATGTGGCTAGACAGGTAACAGGGGAGAACAACGATTAACACGAAGGACAGGATGACCAGCAATGCCTGCTGGCCAAACGGGGAAGGGACACAGAGTGGGACAACAGGGGACGACCCTGACAGGAAGCAGCACACGGTCATGGTTGCACAAATATGTCATTATTTGTAGAAGCCCTATGTCTTTATTATTTAGAAATGTGACCAATCATTTCTGACCATTCATTTCATATTTAGACTGACTCCCGCTCTTTCTTGCTTGACTCTCAGCGGAGGCGGATGCACTTCTTTTCCTCTCCCTCCCTTATCTTCCCTGCTTTGCTCCTCTCATCTTGTCCAGTCTATTGTCTTATTGTCTATACTTGCGAGACTCTCTCACCCCTGCTCTTCATTATGGATTTAATTAACTGGTCTCTCAATGCAATTGACACCATCTTCTCCATGAGAAGCACACGTTCGGGGGAACCTGACTGTCCTGCAGGGACGTACGCAGCTGGCTACACGATGGACGGATGGGAGAGGTGGAGGGTC
>JAABNY020000063.1:33622965-33632965 GCA_015164015.2 Brevimyrus niger | reverse complement strand
TTTCAGGTGTCTGCTACTGTACAAGTAATATGAGTGAAATTAAGTGTGTCATTTTCAGGGTTTTGAGTGGTGTGGTAAGTTTGGTGTGAATCCATGAATCAAAAGCATTCCAGCATGTCACCATCTCGAGCCGACAATATATGATTCCTGTAATTCAGCAAGAAGGAGACAGATGCTGCCCAGAAAAGGGGATCATAAACCAAATGAAAGCACTGGTCCAGGGTGTGGAACTGCCCTTCAACCAGAGACTGATTGACTACATAATGACATATGTAAAGGCCCATAAGCGGTCCAACTAAAATTGCACCTTTTGGGACAAACCAGGTGAGAAGGGTCCAGCTGCAGACACCCGTAGAGTAGAGCTTCACCGCAAATACGTCGCCTCCGCAGGAAACGTGTGACTAAACTCTGCGCTACAGCGAATAAACACCAAGTTCACTAACCTTAACTGGAGAACACCCTTAAAGATCACGTGTTTCCTGTGGAGCTCCACTCTACGGGCGTTTGCAACTGGGCCCTACTGAACCAGGTATGATTCCTTCGGAATCCTCATTGAGGACCTTTGCTGTAGCCTGACCTCTGCTGGAAAAACATGAGAAATGCACGATGAGCTGCAGAGCAATGCGTGTGTCTGATGAAGCGCAGTGGAAGAGTCACCTACAGGCAGAGTCTTTCATAGGTGACGCATGTGGCAGGACAAAGGACACCAGAGCAGATGCAATTAGAAAACAAAAAGGATTTTTTAACCGTTACAAACCAATTTGTCATTTATTTAGGAAAATAAGTATTTGATCCTTTAGAAACACATGCTTTGGTACTTGGTGGAATAACCATTTTTTGCAAGCACAGCTGTCTGATGTTTCTTGTAGTTGGTTACCAGGATTGCATGTAAATCATCAGGCATTTTCATTCACCCCTCTTTGCAGACGTCCTTCAAATCTTTAAGGTTTTTAGGCTGTCACTCGGATAGACAAAGCTTGAGTTCCCTCCATAGGTCTTCTATGGCATTAAGGTCTGGAGACTGGCTAGGGCACTCCATGACCTAAATGTACTTCTTTTTGAGTCACTCCTTTGTTGCCTTGGCCATATGCTTAGGGTCGTTGTCTTGCGGGAAGACCCACCTGCAAGGCATTTTCCGTGCCCTGGCTGAAGGCAGGAGGTTCTCATCCAAGATTTTACGGTACATGGCCCCGTCCATCTTTCCTTCAATGCGGTACAGCTGTCCTGTACCCTTGGCAGAAACCCCCCCTCCCCAAACCATAATACTCCCACCTCCCTGTATGACAGTAGGGATGGTGTTCCTGGGGTTATAGTCAGCATTTTTTTTCTTTGAAACACGGCGGTTCTTTGGTCTCATCTGATCACATGACATTCCTTCAAGCCTCATTGGAATTATCCAGGTGTCCACTGGCATACTTCAGACGGGTCTGAACATGGGTCCTCTTGAGCAGGGGTACTATGGGAGCACTGCAGGATTTCAAACCTTGACGACAGGATGTGTTACCAATGGTTTTCTTGGTGACTCTGGTCCCTGCTGCTTTGGGATCATTACCGAGCTCGTCCCGTGTATATCTGGGGTTAACCTTCACCATTCTTAGGATCAGTGATGCTGCATGAGATAAAATCTTCCTTGGGGCCCCAGACTGAGGGAGATTGATAGTTATTTTGTCTTTCTTCCATTTGCGAAAAATTCCACCACATTTGTCACTTTCTCACCAGGCTGCATGCTGATGGTAATGTAGCCAATTCCACTTTTGAGAAGGTCAACAATCGTTTCTCTGGTGTCCTTAGATGTCTCTATGGTATTTCTCATGGTAAGGTCTCATACTTTTATAAGACACTGAATACTTGATTGCAATGGGTTTTATTACTCTCCGGCTATATTAAAACACCAATCAATATATTAACCAATCAACACAGACAAGCAGTAGACTGATATCAGACTGAAATTATATTATGGACATCATACAGTGACATAAACAAGGGTAAATAGTCCCAAAACGTTTAAATATAATGCTCATGTGCCCACCATATGACCATGAATGAAGCACCGTCATGTGCCGCATAGCCACGTTTCGGACCGCACACATGAGGGTGCTCCTATATGATTACAAAGAACTCACCTCAGCTGACCAGCCAAAGCCAGAGGAAAAAGAAGAGGAAGCAAGAAGAGAGAAGCCCAGAGGACACGTCAACAATCATCCCGGGAGCCGTCTCTCTCGCTCCACTCCCAGCCATTCATCGGGGGGGGGGGGATCCCTGATCACCCTGGACTTCACCACTGCTTCCAGCCTGACCGAAGGTCAGTGCACTGCCCCTTGCAGTGCATGGTTCTGCTTTGCCTGACTTACCTGTTCTGGTATCCGTTCTGCCTGTCCTGCCCGTCCCGCCTGATTCGCTGGCGCCACCTGTCTTGCCTGTCCTGCCCGTCCCGCCTGATTCGCTGGCGCCACCTGTCTTGCCTGTCCTGCAGTGAGGCTCTGGCTGCTGCGGCGCCCCCTGCTGGCCACGAGTTGGCGGTGCCTGCTGACGTCGTTACGCCCGCGGCCCTGCCTGATGCCACCGCTATGCCGCCTGCCTCGCCTCTCTCGTCATTGCCCCCGGCTGGCCGAGAATTGCCATTGCCCCCTGCTGGCCGAGAGTAAGCAGTGCCTGCTGCACCTATGGTTTCCCTGGTAATTGCTCGGCAGTCACCTACGGGCCCCCCTCCGAGGGCTGGTCAACTGTTCTCGGTCCTGCCTTCTCCACCTTGTTGGCCTCCTGCAGGCCTGCGAAAGGCGCCTCCTCGGCCCTCCTCTTCGACCGCTCCGGCTTCGGCCGGACGGTCACTCGCGACTCCTCTGAATACCACCTTTTTCCTGCTGGGGTTCCTCTGCCCCCCCTGATTCCTTCACCCTTCGCCTTTCTGCCTCCTGTTTTTGTCCCTCCTGTTTCTGCTCCTCGTCCCTCTGTCTCCTCCATTCCTTCCTGGTCCCTTTGTGCCTCCTGTCTCAGTTCCTCGTCCTCCTGTTACTCCTGGCCCTTTGGTTCCTCCGCTTTCTGTTCCCTCGGTGTCTCCTTTCCTTGTCTGCCTGTCTGCGTTCCCTGTTCTGTGTCAGGTCTTGTCTTGGCTTTTGCCCTTGTGCCTGTTCTGTGTTTCCATCCTGGGTCTGGTGCCCCGTTAATGGTCTTGTTTTTGTCTTGCTGGTCCCGTTTACCCGGTCTTGTCTCGTCCATCGCCTTCTCTGAGGCGCACCCGGAGTGCTTGTCTTTGGGGGGGGGGTTCTATCACGACCGGCTCATCCGATCCTTGTGTGTGCCACGCTCCCCTCATTACCTTGTGCTAATTCCCAATTGTAATCACCTATTACCTGTTTTGTTCAGCCTGTCTTGTGTATTTAGTGCGTGTCTGAGTTTCCCCAGATCTGTCATTGATGTTCAACGCCGTCTGCCCTGTCTTTTCCTAATAAAACCCTGTTTCCCTGTTAAATCATATTTAAATATTTGTACAATGAAAAACGGGAACTCAGATATCAATTTTTAACATAGTAACTGTCATATAGTGTATGCCAGGGGTCACCAACTCCGGTCCTGGAGAGCTACTATCCAGTAAGTTTTCTATCCTATCTGGCTTCTGATGAGCCACACTTGCTCCTGGTATTTACTTGAGAACTAGTGTGGCTCATCAGAAGCCAGGTAGGATAGAAAACTTACTGGAGAGTCGCCCTCCAGGACCGGAGTTGGTGACCCCAGGCGTATGCGACCTTGTCCCTCACATGTTAAGTCAGCCTTGGTATACTTAGTAGCAGATCTGTATTTTCCAATTGTAGACGTCACATTTCTCAGCCAAGCAAGCAGGAGAAAAAACGTATCAGGTTTGATTCTCTGTCTCCATGTGAACAACTCTCAACATGACTGACTGGTCACGTTAAACACACATACGTCATCTGCTCTTCTTGCATTTCTCTTTATCTCCATCAGGGGTCTACGCCTAGAATCCTGATTTGCGTTTCTAGGGTTTGTGCTTAAGGGGCCCTAATTCAAAGGCAATTCCACACCCTGAACCCATGTCTTTGTTTGGCTTGTCTTGCTCTTTTAAACACTTTTTTTTTTTGAGTAGTGACTTTCATCTGATTGGTGAATAATCATACACCTCTGTGTCACAGCTAAGTTAACTGACCACTGACTTCAAAAAAGTGTTCATGATCAAAGAATAAGAGCATGCAAGTAAACTTACATATTAGCATAATAATTTGACAAATTCTATACAAATTGCATACAAATAATATGTTCAGCATGTTCCCTAGTTTCTAGGGCTATGTGGTCGGTGTCCTAATTTGTTTTTTACAGTTCGCTTGTTCAGTGCTTGTTTATTGTAGTTCACTCCACCATTCACCACCAGCCTGTTTCCCTGCTCCATTGTTGATTGGTTGATGTGATTATCCTCAGCTGCCCTTTGTTTGTCCTCGTTATCTTTGTATTTAAGTACTTGCTCTCTTTCTGTTCCTTACTGCATCATTGCATTTGTTAGGTTGTAAATTACCTGAAGCCCTTTTCCACTGTTTATTTACCCGGTGGCTTCTTTAGTTAAGTTCTGACTGGTCCCATCCTGTCTTTAAGCCCTTGTGGTCCCTTTATTTGCGCTTTTTCCCCATTGTGTTCCGTTTTGCTAATAAACTTTGTGTTGAAGCAGCGCTGTGGATCGTCACCCTCTCTCTGTCTCTGCCAAGCCCCGGGATAAACCGCAGGTTGGCGGAGGTGAAATTCCATGGGTTACACCTGCGGATCTAGAACAGTTGTTTTAGGTCAGGAGTGAGGTTGGGGCTCAGGTCTACACACCCATAATGAATAATTACAATATGTAAAACAAGTTTGTAGCGCATTAGAAGGGAGACAGGAAGCAGTGGTGCATTTCTCATGGCTGGCTGCACTAGACTAGCTCAATACATGGCAAAACCTTCACATGTTAGCAGAAACTGAAAGAAGCATTGCGAAAGTCAATATAAAACCATTTCCAGTTTGAAAAAATTATTTTATAGCATTGCAATAAAAAGTATTTGATACAACACAGTTGTATGTTAAAAAGGACATTTTTTCTGTTAATGCAGAGCATTTGTACCCCAGTGTTACTCTTTTCAAGGAATAATAGCCCTATGTGTCAGTTGCTTTCTAAAAGGAGAGATGTCATTGGTTATAGTGTTCATTGCCTTCCCCAGATGGGCACCCCTCCCCCCAAACACATGTTGCTCATTAACCATTTTGGAACATAAAACATTTGCCTCTTATCTATTACTGTTTCACCACAAAATCTGACTGGAAAAAGAGTGCAGTCACTGTTTGAATTATAAATCAGTGGAAACAAATTCATTCTATACAAGCTCCGCAAGGATTTTCTGAATTATACAAAAGCATGTGCTAAAGTTAAAGCGATCAATAGGTCTGTAATTTTTGTATATTGCACTAAAGAGGCTGAATCACATACAATTTCCAGGGAAGAATAAAAAAGCATGTTTTGCACATTACAAGTCATGCCCATAAATAGAAGAATAGTTTTGCAAAAATTATGGACAGAAAGACAATGAAAATGCCTGTTTTAAAGAGGCTTATGAGAACACGCCCTACTGACTTGCTGTCAGCATGATCATCCTCTTTGTCACATTTTGTCATTTTTCTCTTATCCTGCTCGACTTGCAGGATCCTCATTGCTGGGGACCCAAGGGGCTGGACCGGGCCCTGGGGACGCCTGCGTAACACCTGGCCGCGGCAGACGGATGCCCATTTCCGGAGGGTGCGGCTGGAGCGTGTGTCTGCCTGGGGGGTCGCCGGCCTGGATCCTGATGAGTTTCGCTGTGTGGTGGGTGGGGCGGTGTGTCGCATCAGTACTTGCTCCGCAACCTGACCTGACCTGGCCTGTTCAAAAGCACTTTGAATTGGTTTTAACGTTGTTTGGTCACACTGGAGTTGACCCTTCTTCTCTGACATTTGAAGAACACATTTTAAGGTTTCCTCCAGTACCGTCATGAGGGGCTGAAACACAATAAACTTCCTGGTCTGTATCTCGCCCACTTTAGCTTTCCCAGCTAGATCGGTCAAAACCCTGACAGCGTTCCTGAACTTCTCTTGGACATCAGCTACAACGAAGCGCTGCTTTGTGATCTCCACTATGTTTCTGTCTAAACCCTTCAAATCGCTGTTGACTTGAGAAATCTCCTGTGTCATCTGGTTGATCTCCGTCTGACAGACAGACACACACTGCGCAGAACTTGTCAGTTGATGTTCCAAGTTTTCAATTTCCCTCTGAGCTTGATTTTTGGCATTTTTTGTGCTATTCAGGCTTTTCTGGTAGACCCAATACAGGCCACCTCCTGTAAAACAATAATAATAATAACAACATTCAACTAAAACACAAAAATAATACACAAGACAATATAACTTCCCAGTCCATCAAATCAGTGGGATTTATGGGCAGACAATAAGGGAGAAGAGAGAAGACCAGTTATGAAAAAGTTCAGGTTATTTCAGTCACTGAACAAAGTCCCACACCTGCGTCTCCCTTGTGCTCCTCAGCACTCCTGCTCCCTAAAACAGCCCCTAACTCCCTCCTCTCACCCCTTGGTCACATGCTTCTGATCGCAGCCCAGATCAGTTCTTTCTCATGTCTGACAGTATTAAGGGTGTTTTTCTGTAGATGCCCTGAGGCTTGTAGCCACTTACCCTGAGAGTCAAACCTGTGATACTTCCAGCTAAATATGATTCACGCCCCATTTGGTTTGGTCTGTTAGATTTTAACAGTACGGACACTAACTTGGAGACTCCTTTGTTTTCTGGCTTGAATAATACTTTGAATAACATTTTTTCCTTAAAAGATACTGGGTCATTTAAACCTTTGCAATACTCTATGCATCATAAACATAATGTTACATGGAAAGGAAACGTGGCCAAATTTATCACTCACCAACTAAGGTTCCAACCAACGGAATGAACATCAGACCGATCCCAGTGTTCCTCACAGCTTCATCGTGCTCCATTCTTCTCCGCATCTCATGAACTTTTGCCTTCCTTGATTTTAAATTTTCCTCTTCATTTGCCAGAAGCTTTTTATGGTCTCTTAGCATGTTCTCCTGACTTGCAAACTGGTCTAGCAGTTCATTCCATTCCATTTTCTTGTCTTCCAGTTGTCGTTGCAGTTTTCCTTTCTGTTGAGTTAGTTCCTCACACTCTTTATCTATACTTGCTAAAATACCGGAAGCACTTTGCTCCGCTTGCTCAAAATTATCCTTCATTTTAATAATTAAAGTGCGAAGCTCATCGTATTTCCCCTCTTTCCCGCCTTCATTATTAAGTATAGTGAGTGAAAGGTCCTTAATGGTATGGATGCCCTCTTCCAGATGTGATATTACTTCCACCATGGACTTTTCTTTGTTTGAAAGGTTGACCTCCATAGCAGACATTTTTCTTAACTATCTGCCTAAACGAGGGGATAAAACAATGCGGAACGTTTCAACAGAATGTGGGGGAGTAAAAGTGTCTGCTGAGCGCGTTTGCTGTGGAGCATAAAGGAGAATAAGACAATGAATGTTGCTTCACAACAGCCGCAGATTTCATAAGGTTTCAGCAGCAAACATCTACAAGTATTTCGTCGTTACTTTATCAAAAAATATTTTTTAAAAATCTGTATTATTTTCATTTAACCATTGAATATCAGAAAAAAAAGCTCCTGTCTTACATTCCGGTCGGTCAGCGTTAGAACTTTATGTACAATGTTGTACTCTATTATATAATATTATTATAGTATTTAATCATACACAGTTCACTAATTTAACTTTAAAGTGTTTGAAACAGCTGTACTGTATTCTGAAAGAGTTAACATTCAGTAAATAGCGATGCTTTATCTTATATTCATGTAATAAACATACAAATGTCAGCTGGATGGTTACCTGCCTGAGACATAAAGAAAAAGAAAATAATCGGTTATAACGATCATCCACTTATAGTGATCAATTTCACCCAGACAGCCGTGATCAATATAAACGGTTTACGCTGTATGTTCGTGGGCAGTGAACGAGGTTCACAAAACTCAATATAAGACTCACATATCAAAACATTGTGTTGGAGAAGTAAAAGAGAAACCTGCTACAGTTAACAGGCGTAAAGGGTTATTCACTTACAACCGTGTTCCATTAATGTCTCATCCAGTCTGGCTGTCTTCAGAGAACCATTGAGGGGCTGCTGCTGAGTCTGACAACTTAAGGCCAAACCAAAAGTAAAACGAAGCCCAGCTGTCAGTCTTGCGAGAGACGGAGCCTGGGGCGCGGCTGCAGCACAGGAGCAGAGTCCAACTTCACGTGTGTTATTATGACAGGAGGTTCTTTTCTGATATCAGTGAGTGCCGCGGTAAGGTCGATCTCTAAAACGAATGAGTGCCACAATAAGTGATGCGAATTAATTTCTAGTACAAATATTAAGAAAAGTAAAATAAAACTTAGATAAAAATGTGCAGTCAAGTTTTGGATAGAGTAGCTCCTTTAATAATAGGCAGAACCAGCAGGTACTGTCCATGGTTTAATGTTTACGCAGGGTCTCATAATCGCAGTGCCACTGAACTCACTGGCGTTACTGAAGATAACTCACTGGACCTACTGAATTGTTTTGTACATGCAGTATTTATACCAGCAAAGCGTGTACTTAAATGCACTCCTGTACTTTTTCTATACATTTTTTTATATATCAACAACACATTCTCATTGTACATAAAAAGTGAATTATATTTCACCTACGTCTTGTCTTAACCGTGTATGTATCTGCTGTATGTATGATAACCATGGACAACTGGAGACAAATTCCCCGTGTGTGAGGACCTAGTTGGCCAATTTAATCTGATTCTGACTTTGATTCTGATTTCTAAGGTGGAAAACCACACCTGTTGTCCCAATTAAAGACACGGAGCAGAATGGCATCAGTGGTGAGCTGCTGTCCTCCCAGGGTGGGGCCCATCTGCCGGCTGAAGGGGCCTCAGGACCGAGTGGGGAACTGCGCTCCCCAGTCGCTAAAGATGTCTTCTGACCCTGGGTGGAAAAAAATTAAAAGAAGTGGTAGAACAGGGGAGGGATGCAATGTGGGATTGCTGTTATGTCTTTGTGATTGCATTTCATAAAAGTGGTGTGCAATGACTAAAAATTTGACATTTATTTTGTTTAGTATACTTACGGGTGAATATGTATTTCGTAGATTTTGTTAAAACGGTTCAGATAATATTTATGTTTAGATTAGGACCCCTATATTGATCACTTTTGGTATGACCCTTTTTTTGTACACAAAAGGGACCCATAGTCACGTGCAGTATTGATTTGTGTTTTAAGAAGAGAAAAAAGTGGACAGGGGGAAAGAATTTGCGTGTGGAGCAAAACAGTTTCTTAACCGTGCTAATGCAGCCAGTGAATCCTTTTGTGTTTTTTTTTTTTTGGTTTAAGAAGATATTGTCAACCGGATTTTATTTACATTTATAGATAAAGAAGTTTTGTTGCATTTTACGGCTTTGCACGCGTCCATTTCTTTGCCGGAGTAATTTACGGAATGACGCAGGTACTGGATTTGTTGCCATAACAATGTTGTTTTGAAAATGCCACTGTGTCTCCTTATCTGACAGCAGCCTGTGTGTAGTGAGCTTCGCAGGCGAATAGACCTTGGAGAGATGGGCAGCAAGGCATTTGAAACTGCCCCGAATGGCCACGCTTTAGGAAGGGCACAGAATTACGTAGATCTAGATTGTAGCTGCAGTATGCATATGCATTATATTAAATGGTAAGGCTTAAGTACATGAGAAAGAGTTATGATCCCCATCGTATAAGCTGGATACCAGAAGCCCATGGGGAAAATAGCGTATTTTGAGTACAGAGCAAATGGCTGAGATGCTAGGTGAAAGGTGAATTCTCTGATACCAAGGTAGACCAATAGGGCTGGGGGATTGTGTCAGACCAATAGGGCTGGGGGATTGTGTCAGACCAATAGGGCTGGGGGATTG
>JAABNY020000063.1:33557303-33568856 GCA_015164015.2 Brevimyrus niger | reverse complement strand
GCTCAGTGATCAGCAGAGCTGCCGTCACTCTCCAGCTGTCATAAAGCAGAGGCTCAGTGATCAGCAGATAGAGCTGCTGTCACTCTCCAGCTGTCATAAAGCAGAGGCTCAGTGATCAGCAGAGCTGCCGTCACTCTCCAGCTGTCATAAAGCAGATGCTGAGCATCTGGAAGCTGAGAGAACTACCCCACAGCAGCATGTCAGAACCTCACATGATCCTTCTCTGCTCCCCAGCTTCAGTTCCCAATCCTGTATGCTGTTTCTCTTTAGTATCCCCCTACCTCACAGTGTGTGTGTGTGTGTGTGGGGGGGGGGGGCAATAGGGTCTGACAGACTGAAAGCTCTGTTTCTCCCCTTGTCAGCTCCTCGTCTTTGCCTATTCTCACTCCCACTCTCAAGCTGGATGCCCCATAGGTTCTACACTTATCAGCCACAGGATTTCCATTCTCCTCTAGTCACCTGTGGAGAATCCTGAAAAGGAGGGCGCTTGCTGAGATGCGGGGAGGGATCTGGAGGCCCTGATCTCCCTTCATCTTGACTCAGCAGCCTGACTTTTGCTCTCGGAGGGAGTTTAAGGTTGAGCTTCCCTTTGAACTCTGCCCACAGTGTGGCTCCTGAGCTCCAACACAGCAGATTCAGCTGCCCAAGCGAATTCACACTTGCCGACAGGAGAGGCCCCTCGGGTTATATTGTGGTTTGTCCATTTTCTGACATTTGGTTTGTACTGCATGGCTATAAGATTCACACTGGGAGCCACTAACACAGAAGTCGTGTCCAGTAGCGAGGATTAGCCACTAATAACCTGAAGGAGATCTTTGTCAAGCTCTTTATCATGAATAACCTTCTGCTCCCCTGCACAGCATAACAGCAAGAGATATACGTACAGTACTGGTCTTGGACTATGCAGCGATTATCGGGGCTTAAGTGTCCCTACAGCAAAGAGCCAGCATCCCCTCCCTGTGATTCTGGCCCTTATCAAGCAAGTCTGCATACTGTACTAATATCAACATTCCCAGTGTGTAAATTTGCTAGTGAACTGGGCGAGCAATGAATGAAATGCAGCCTCTCAAACGACCTCTGGCCGTTATGAGTTCCTTGTCATGCATTTCGAGCTGGAAGATGCGGTCGAAATCTTCCAGGTTAAAAACGTCCTTTTCAGTCACTGAGTTATTGCTGTTTACTGGAGCAAAATCCTGGAGTACTGTAGGCTTTTGGGGGGACCAGGAAAGTGTGTGTAGAGAGAGACCAGCAACAATCGGCAGATTCTTTGTCTTAGTATAATTTGCTCACTGTGTGGAGAGTTCTTTGCCAGGAAGAGAAAGGTTTCTTACAATGTAAATTATAGATAAACTACTTTAAGCAACTGACTGTTCAGTCTAACAATCCAGTGAGGTGAAGCTGGGCTGGGTCCTGCCATATTTCCATGGTCTCTCTGGATTTATTTCACTAGGTCCACTTCAGCTGAATTTATGCTTTTTTGTTCTATAGCTATCTGTCCTTTGAGCTATCCATCAACAGATTATCCATCCATCCATCCATCCATCCATCCATAAGGGTCACAGTCAGTCTGGAGCCTTTCCCAGGAAGCACAGGTTAAGAGCCAGAACGCATCCAGGACTGGATCACAGCGCATCACCAAGTGAGCTATGAATCCCGGAATGCATGCTTAGCGAGCTCTCCGCTAATCCCCTGGGATAAACCTACAGCCACCCCTCTCTGATTTACATGCCTCTTTGTTTGCCGAGTCCCTAAGTGTCCATGCCACCTCAGAAGTGCTGGTGTTTCCTGGTTTAAAGGATTTATGAAGACCTTGGGGTTTAGATAAGTTATTTTCCATCCAAATTCCTGAGCCGGTTGCACAATAACGGAAAAGCCAGGTAAGGGGATCATTTCAAACCCCCCAACTGATTTGCAGGCACTAAGCCTGGACTGCAGGTACCTATCCTGACAGTGATGATTAACATAGTGGCCTTAAACTGGATTATTTGCTACAGGTGGCTGTGTTTTCAATGCTAGGGCCAGTTTCTACTGACTCTTATAATCAGATGCCCCCTTTTATTCTTCTTTAATCTTGATTGTATAGCCCGATCGGCCATTACAGCTTATGCATTGTAACCTCTTTCGATGTTGATTCAACACAACTGACATTGGTGTGACATGTTTTTAATTCAGATCATACTGTATTTATATATATAAACGATTTCCTATTATGTGAGAAGGAAATTTCTTCTGGTCAAGCTCATTATTTGAAGCTGGTCAATGCAAAAGGCATCTAGGAAACACTGTGCTGAGAATCTGTTTAAGCGAACACTAATCTAACAGTTTCAGCTTCCCTGGGAAATTCCACCTCAGGAGTAACACTTTTTTATTTGGGTTCAAATGAAATGAAATGATTTTTAGAGGAACTCTGCCCTATACTCGCTGAGTTTATCATTGTTTCGCACAATGGGTTTATAATTTTGTTTTGCTCTGTATTCATAGTGGGTACTTTTAATTCCAATAAATAGATTTCATTCCAGTGTGATGTAACTATCTGTGCGAATCGCAGGAGGACATAAAGCATCCTGACTGCAGCCCGACACGTGAATCACTGACGGCTGCTATGTCTCTGCCTCGTCCGCCTGCCATCCTCTCCACTTAACTCGGAAAATCATTGGCTTCCTGCCTCTCAGACCTGGAAATCTACTCGTTCTGACTCGCAATTTGCGACCGTCACAGTTAAATGTCTCCGCGATAAATCATTAATCGCAATGTGTCTGTTCATCAGCCTCCAAATCTGCTCACCCACTTTATTTGTGAAACGAACTTCACAGGAATATGTGGTGTGAAGAGACAGAGGGAGGTTGTTTAAAATAAGTACGGTAAAAGTTATAAGTATTTTTTACTAAAAATTAGTACTAGTAAAAATAGTTACTAGTACTAATTTGTTTGGTCACTGACAATAACAAGAAATGCTACTAACTTAGCATGTTCTTAATATGTATGGCCTTTAAAGTAGCTGGGTTTTAAACATCACAATAGAAATAACATGGAAAGTCAATCCCGCAGCTTCGCTGTCAAGGCTCTGGAGGCTGTAACAAATAACGCATCATTTAACTTCCACTGGCGTCCCCTCAGCCAGCCAACATTGAACCTTATGATTAAAAGACAGCTGCATTCGAGCTACACGCATCTGTCTCCGTGAACCATGTCCTGTGAGATCCTAAGAGAACTCGGCACACACAGCAGATCCCTCAAACACGATCCATTTGATCTCCGCAATGACACAATATCCGACTTTGCTTCTGTTGAGTATTAAAAAAAACAGGCAATCGATCTCCAGAAGGCAACAAAAACTTTAGTTAAAGTAAAAACAGCCCCTGGATAAAAACACAGGCAATGACTCCATATTTCTGTACAGAAATCCTGCATACAGGCCCAATACGCCAACTGATGCCTCAGCTCATCGGTCTTACTATATTCTGTGCGTACATACATTTTAATTATTATACTGTTAACCAATGGTGAAGTTTGGGAGGATTGCATCACAACGGTGATCCAATCAAAAATGAATGTTTTTTAACGTGGTATTTTTGTCAATAAAATTAATCCTGAGGGCATTTTCCTTTTGTGTGGCCACAGACCAAGTTTTTCAAATAATAACAATGAGGTTTGTTTGTGTTTATGCTAAATATGAAGAGAGGAATTCATGCAGAAAGATAAAAATGCACTTTACTAAACCACCACCGGAAAAACAGGAGTAGATACACAGGAGAAGCCCGGTGTCGGCAGCGTGAGACACACACCCTTCTAGAAACATCACAGACGACTCCCTCCTTCCGTCTGCATTTAAACCTCCATATTATCTCTGGGCAGAAAGCGAAATGGCGAAGATGCTCTTATGTAGAGCTATTTATCAGAAGCCTTTTACAAATACTACTTCCCTTCGGCGTAGAGGACAGTCAACCCCCAAAAATTAGGCTTTTCAAACAGATTTAAAGTGCAAAAAGCAGCAAAGAAGATTGTTAATAGGTTGTATAAGATAGTGTCAGATGAGAAAGGAAACTTGTGACATCAGGACCACTTTTCAAGTATCCACAACAGGGGACACAAATGTCTTTGGATGCCTTGAAACTAAGACATCCTTCCTCTCTTACGGAGCACTAACCATCTGAAAAATCTCATCTAGTCACCATCTATTGTTTGCGTTCTCTTTGAAAGCTGTGTTGTGTGTGTCCCTGTACATTTTCATGAAGAAATGCATTCATAAGAAACTAAGTAACTGTTCCACCTAACCACACAAATTTATGATCAGATCTATGTTCCACTTAGAAACACAAATTCAACATCTGATCTATGTTCCACCTAAAAGCACGAATTAAACACCTGATCTATGCTCCACCTAGCCACACAAATTCATCAGCAGATCTATGTTCCGCTTAGAAACAAAAACATCTGATCTATGCTCCACATAACCACACAAATTCAACACCTGATCTATGTTCAACACAGGACCATTTATTCTCTGTTTCTGTCCACTCTGTTGATTACACTGTCATAAAAACACCATTATCATGCTTTGCGGATAATGAATAGCAGGTTTCGCCTTCAGTTTTCTTTTGTGCCCTTTAAAATATGGAATTAGTCAATGAATGACAGATTACTTACAATGCAGATGTTTATGTTTGCTCTCCTTTGATGGAGAAATTTAATTGCCATTGTAACAAAAAAGGTAAAACAATGACAGAGATCCAGAGTAGTCATACATGTCCAGGAACCAGACAGTGGCTCTGTACACTTCAGAATTAAAACCTCACAGGTATTCTGCATTATATGCAGAAAACACAGTCGCATTTAAAAATAAATACATAAATAATTATTAGTTTCACATTTTAACATACAGTTTGGCAATGGGGTTGAGTTTCAAGGTATAAAAAATTGTAGCATGGACATCATGGATACAAGTGAAACATTCAGGAGAAGGGGCTGTTTGACTCATTACCCGTCAAAGTGGGTGTGGCATTGACAAGGTCACTCGCTGACCTTTGACCCCACACCCTGTCATCACACTTGTAACACTTGGTTGACCCAATCAAACAATCCCTCACACGTTCCACACACACACACACACATCAACATCCCCATAATCACAGATATTTATATTATATTTATTCAGTAAACAAACATTTTTTGGTGGGGGTAGTAGGGTCAGTGAGTCCCAGGAGCAGTTGGGGGCCCCTGAGGGCTTTGCTGAGGGCCCCCGACGATGACATCACTCTGCTGGCCATCCAGTTGTGAACTCAGTGTTCTAACATGCTGAACCGCACAGCGTCCCCCAGAGACGAGAGCAGCTTGAACCTTGAGCACCTCCTTCCTTCACACGGAAAGAGGGAGACCTCATCTTCCACGCAACCTTTCTCCTCTTTTTGCCCCAAAATGAATGTGTCACATGCTGCCCCCCCCCGCCGTCACTACATCCATCCTCTCACTTTAGCAGCTGTCTGACTTGTCATATGGTGGAAGTCACGCTCATTTAAGCATGTTTTCCCTCAACGGTTGTGATATTTTCCCCCTCTATCCTGAAACACCGATTATCACTGACGTCTTTGCCTGTAACAGCTGCACAGGCGTCCGTTTTAATAATTTTGCCAATAGTTCTTCAAATTTTATTCTTCGTTTTGTTTGTTTGTGTGGTACACAACAACGATTCCGAGTTTACAAAACTGGGTTGAGGTCAGAAGACAGGATGCTGGACCAGGCAAAAGAATGAACGGCCATGCAAAAGGTAGGAGGGGGTAAGTCGTCAGATAAAGGTTCACCATGCAGCAGTTCACCACCACAGTCCTCACTGGGCCAGGAAGGTCTGTTCTGGATGAATAAAAATGTTCTTCCAATATACAGGGTTCCGTTCACAACGTGTAAAGTTTGAAAAATAAATTTTTTAAATCGAAATTACCAATTAATCACTTGCAAATGACATGAATCCAGGTCCAATTCCCGAGGAGGTTACTCTTTGTTTTAGTGATATGGCGGCATGGACAGGTCATTCCATGCAATACCTGCATGGACAGGTCATTCCATGCAATACCTGCATGGACAGCTCATTTCCTGCATGGACGGCTCATTTCCGCGCATTAACCGCTGGGCCGTTTCCTCAGCCACTGGAAAAACTGCTTGCGGTACTGGTAGTGCCACCTCACGTTGGCCTCCACGATCTCCACGGCACGCGCCAAGGCTGAGCTGGCCTCTCCCTCAGTCTCCAGGATGAACTCCTTCAGCTACCGATGGGGGTGGGGGGAAACACGTAAGAGTGCGCACTCATATCGTGGAGCATATCCACCATATAGATCTAGGCATTAGTCCACTCATTCGATGAGCAACACGCAAGGTGACTTCGAAGGCCTGTGAAGTTGATCACCTTGCTGAAATACACTCACCTCAGAAAGTTCAGACTCCGTGTTTAGAAACTCTGTAACGCCGCTGATTAATTTCGAGTTCATAAACAGCGCTTCACCATATCTGTGTAAAGAAAAAACATACTTGTACATGACAAGTAATTTAGAACGCTACTTCCAGAATATTAACAAGAAGCAAGAGAACAGATCATATCCCACCAATCCATATAACCTCCACTGGCTACCTGTGAATTTTACAACAGATTTCAGGATTCTTTTACTTATTTATAAAGCAATAAATGCACTAGTACCTTTGCACGTTACCGACCTTCTGACCTTTTATACTCCCACTAGAACTACCAGTCCTATTCTGAAGGTGAAACAGAAATATGGTGGTGAGATGGCTTGCAGCTATTCTGCCCCAAAACTGTGGAAGACACTGGCAGAAGCCCTTAGAGAAGCGGCTGCTACTGTCACGATGCAGCGGGAGGGAAGGACGACCAAAACGCAGACAGGGAGCAAGTACAACGCCGCGCTGGGGAGAACGGGCTAGGCAACACACATGGACAGGGAGCAATGATCAGACAGGGAGCACAGGACTGGGAGTCAGTTTCATATATGAGTGAGAGAGGAGTGAACACAAGGCAGCTGCGTCTGGTTAACAAGAGGGCAGGAACATGAGGTAAGACTAACGAGCTTCAGGCTCGGCTGATTAGCAACCACAGCTGAGGAAAACGCAAGGAGCAGACTAGCAGGGCGGGGCTTTATATCCATAAAATACGGTGTTCGTTATTTCCATGTTTTACTTGCTTATATGTTTATAACTTTGATCTCTTATTTTTATTTATATTTTATTGTATTTTATTTGTTTGTTCGTTTATTTAAGCTTTATTTAGCTTACTTAGTTTATTTTGATTATTTATTTTACTTACATTTATTTCATCCTACTGTGGTTTTATTGACTCGTACTGTAGCGAGCTGTCTTTGGTTTTATTTTAAAGTTTATTTTAACAAAAAATAAAATAATAGCATTCTAAGTGGTCTCAGATTATTGGTGCTCAGTTTGTGCCGAATAAAAGCATATGTAACACTTTGGGATAAATGTTTTTTAGATAGGTGAAATATTTTGAAATGTCAAGGCATGTCAGAGTACCTCAAAAGTGGAAAAGAGGCCTCAGGGCCCCGAGGGTTAATCTCATATGTGAATCACTGCGAACTACATTCCATGTCTGAAAAGTGCTATATAAATAAATATTATTATTATTTTAACTGAAAGCTGATTATAAGATGATTTCGGCCTTCATATCATTACTCTTAAAAGCAGAGTTTTTTTCTCAAGAATAAGAGTGTTGATCATTAATTTTCCCGTCGCTTTATAGACATTTCTTTTTACATTAATTTCAAAACAATTTTGGTATCATTTCAGTCAATTCCAGACTCATCGAAGCAATGCCGATAGATTGCATGAAAGTCAACCAGGCGGTAAATTCTTTCCGATTAATTTGTTTGAACATCTGCCCTTCAGCATTCATGGAAGTATGCTGCCAGCAGTCGGAAACGGTGGGAAGATTAATGACTCATATGTATAACAGAGAAAAGTCATACCTGGCGTTCAAAGTCTCCCACTTCTCCCTGAAGTACCTCCAGGCTAAGGGCCGTCCGTGAGGATTCCGACCTACGTGTATGATGATATCTATCACGTCTTGATCAGGAACAAGATCCGTGCTCAGCGAGAGATTCAGGAGCCTGGGAGCAGTGGGGGAAAAGCCTTATTAAAGCTAATTTGTCAAATTATAGAGATATTGCTCATTACTTACAGATTATGGCTGTTGATTTCATGTTCAGAAGGAAATTAATTCTGATGCAGTTTCAAGAGGAAATACATTACTGAATTATAGTTTTTAGATGCCCATATTTATCATGTATATTTGTACCGACATTATTTAATTACTGTTGCAGAATGCGATGCACAACCTTATTACAAATCTGGCAAAATTCCTCCTGTGGTGATTTTTACTCAAGAGAGAATTGCAGTTTTCATGATTTTATAGACGTTATTTCAGAACAAATAACTTAAATAGTTGCAGGATCATTGTGGTCTTGGAGTTTATTGCAGAAAGCATAGATGACAATGTAACACACACACACACACACACACAAATGCATGTGGACACACACATGCACTCACACACACACACACACGCACGCACCCATGCATGCATAAACACACACACACATGCATGCACCAACACACATGCACAGACCCATGCATGCACGCGCAAACACACGCACTACAGACAGTCTGTTTCAGGGGCCTTGGAGCAGGAGCAGATTGCTAAGGTTGGGGTCAAAGCCATAAACCGTCTTAGCGTGTGACACCTGAATATTGCCCCCCCCCCCCACTACAAAGGTGATCAAATGGCAACGGTACAAGTCAGTGGTGATGAGAACCTTTGGCTGAGGAACCTGCAACTCCTGGTCTCCTGAGTGACCGAGAAGAGGAGCGTCCTGGGACCTCCCAGACTGGCTAACAGGGACCTTCTGGCTGCAGGAGCTCCAGGATGAGATAACGGCTGTTACTCTGCTATCTAGTGAAGTTTTCTTCCAAAGCCTTCAACTGAGACCTTCAATGAAGCTGTCGGTACCCACTGACCTGAGATCAGGCGACAGGTAAGAATCTCAAACTACTCCTGAGGGATTCAGCCAGTCTGCACTAAAGCTTAACCCAGAGTTCAACGTTCCCCCCCCCCCCCCACAAGTAATTATTAAAATTAATTAATGTAGGACATCTGTGTGCTCACTCATCATCATGTTGAGCTGAGAACAGAAACAGCTCATACTTTTAATTCTTGAAATATGCCGCATCTACCTGAGACTGTACATTACTTAAAATTATATAAGAGATTAAACAAGTGCTCCTTTCCTGTGTCAATCAACTGAGTCTTTTGCCGAGAGCTGAATTAATTAATGAAGTAAAATCAGTTCAATGCATTTTCACCTTAAAAAGGAGGGACAGACAGTATTCAGATGACTGACCTTTGTAGGTAACTTTTTTTTTTTCCATAAAAAAACAAACAATTTAAATGTAAGAATTACTGTGAAAACAGAATTATTTTTCATTCTAATCCAATCAATGATTCTAAGGCAAGTCATTCAAATGAATAAAATGTGCAGAAAATGCCTTAAAGGGTGCAGGTACAACCCTGTGCTAAAAACATCTGTAAGAACTTACTAACAACTCATATTTATGAAAGGATTCCCATGAAGCTTAATATTTAAAACAATTGAGTTAAATAGCATAGTTCATAATAACGGACACATACTACTTTGTGATGCTGGAGGCGCAGGTGCAGCACAGTACAGGGAATACACACTATATGCTGTAATAAGACAGATAGTTGATTACCTGGCCCTAAATAAGAACCGGATGTTTCTGTTTCAAAGCATATTTCATTGGTTTCTCATAGATTAGCAGCCTCAGTAGTAAAAGAAAAAAAAACAAAACACTAGAACAGAATGAAATCCAGCACAGACGACAAAATATATTCCGAATTCATACTGTAAATTGTGGCATCTTCATCACCGCTTCATTGACTGCTTTGCAAGTGTTCAGAAATATCTACTGCAAACGGCACAGGGTTCCTTAGCCCGACATTCTGTGAAAGCCCAGCTTTGCTATCTGCCGCTGGACTCACCGGTTCAGCAGGAAGGTGTTGTCACTGCAGGTGAGGGCCTCCAGAAGCACCTTCTTCTCTGAGATGGCGGTGGTGGAGTGGAATTTCATCCAGATGAACTCCCATACGTCCTCGTCCATCAGTGACACTCCAGTGCAGTAGACAATGTCCCTGACGTTCGGTGGGATTCTATAGGAACAAACATTGATTTTTACACAAAAATTCTGTACAAACAATGTTAAGAGAATGAGAGCACATTCTAAATAGGGAATAAAACATTTACATTCAGCCGTTACTTTCCCAAGTTTGACCTGAGCAGAGAAAAGCTGACAGAAGAGGCCATTACAAGCCAGACCTTCTGGAGATTGGTTTCCTCCCACTTAGCAAACAACAGGGACCTCTAATGAAATAATTAAAATGCTTTTAAGCCATTGATTCTCCAGGCTGCTTTTCCTGCAGTCACAGGACATTCTCGCCCCCCCGGTTCTCCCTTTTAATCACCGGGATGTTCCGTCAAGGGCACCGTCGATTCCTGTAATGCGAGTATGGCAGGTACTCGTGTACATCGGTACGTCAATACTGCCTGCTCCTTGAAGTGACAATTTACAACACTTACAAATGGATGATATGGCCTGACACTGAGATCAGGGGAAGAAATCATGGATAACGTTCCGGGGGAAAAGTTTCACAGAGGAACAGTAGTAGAGCAGTAGGTTCAGTGGGTTCACACGGTGCACTCCAGACGGTAATCAGAAGGTTGCCAGCTCAAATCCCAGAGTCAACAGGCTGATTCCACCCCTGCAGCCCTGAGCGGCACCCAGGCCCCCCGATTACTCCAGAAACGGCTCTTAAATAAACTTTAAAATACATTTGTGGGCAGAAACTCCTCATCTTGTCGTCTCATCACCAAGACACTCGATCATAAAAAAGCAATCGGCGTTCACAGCGTTGCGGTGCGACTGACGTTCACATTGTCTCTAATTAGGATGCAGGAACATGGCATTCAGTGAACTTGTCAGATGCAGTATTGCTGCATTTCTGGCGAGTCCTAATCTACAGGACGAGGCATGAATTTCCATTTGCCCTACAAAAAGCAACAAGGTCCCTGGGACAGAATCCAGCCACACAGAGCATCACCAGCCTGCAGGATTCAGGTCGACGCTGGGAGGGGCTTCTCTTCAGGCTCCGCAGCACCAGGCGAACAAGCGTCTGCCGGAACATGTATCATCACTCTGAACCGATTAAGTACCAATCAGAAGATGGCGATGCTGCTCTTTCTCATTCTCCATACCAACGTCATTTAAGAAATGTACCCAAGCTGGAGAACAGCAGCGTATCCAGCAAACGCCCAACAGCCAAGATAGGATTGCACAGACCAATAAATAAAGACGTCGTCCTTGTTCTGTTCACGTCAACACCCCCCCCCCCCCCTCCCCCCCCCCCCACACCCCGACCAACCATCCAAAACCCGGTCGGCGCCGAAGCATGGCGAGAAGCGCCGCAGG
>JAABNY020000063.1:33439732-33451523 GCA_015164015.2 Brevimyrus niger | reverse complement strand
GCAGGGGACAGGGGACAGGGGACAGGGGGCAGGCGGCAGGCGGCAGGGGACAGGGGGCAGGCGGCAGACGGCAGGGGGATTAAGAGCAGGAACTCTGGGGAATCGTCAGCTGTGCGCAAGATAAGATGGCTGGTGTTGCTTCTGTTTCAACTTGTTTTGCACGATCAGCGAAAACCACAAGTTCAGAAGCTCCCTCACGCAGCGCAGAGAGGAAGGCCTGAGCGGAGAGGCACGTCTTCACTTCCAGCTGCGGGAAAGAAGCGCTGCTGCTTTTTTCCCCCTGACGGTGTCGTTTGTTGCTGTAAAGATATCAGTGACATATTGAAATTTCCTTTTTAAATGGCACTTTTAAACAAAAGGCACCTGCCCTAGTCTCCCACCCCACACTCACACACACATATTGTGATTTTAATGAATTGTCAACAGAGAACACTGGAATACATGTGACCAGTACCTTGCTACAGAGATTACAGTGACACTGGGTAGGCCAGTGCTATTGTCGGACCAGAGAAGCCAGTACAGCGGCATCCTGGGACCCGCGTGTTCTGCATGACTTCCAGCTGGGAACAATAGGATTACTGTCTGTCTCCTCTCTGTTTGTTTTTAGAAAAACTACAGAAAAAAATTACAAGCTTATATCCACGGAAGCCAAACTTTTGAGAAGTATAGAATATAAACTTTATACAGTTCCCGAAAATAACCCTTGTATTCTCCCCACAAAGAACAAAGCAGTAACTAATGTAATAATAAGACCCAGTATGTAGAAGTCAGGGTAATTTGAGTACCACGGTATTATGGACAGGAAAGTCGGGTTTGCCTGCCACTATTGTCAAGCTGAGAAGAAATGTAGCAGAGTCTGAAAATTACACATCATCAGCAAAACCAAAATGAGGTCCCCTTCCTTCCTTAGGGCAGGTCTGATAACAGCTTGTGACAGCTCCTCAGCAACATGGGAACAGCTCCTCAGCACGGCCTGGCTTCCCCACGGCCCCCAGGTCCCTGTCTGGGGGTCTAGTATCACTAATGCACAATTTCTTGCTTAGCTGGATAATTTGTCAGATTTAAGGTACCTCAGTTTATAAAGACCATCTTCGTCAACTTACATTTGGGCCAGATTTCCTTAAATGTGATAAGAAATCCAGCTTGGTGATACAGACCTCTGGAGTCCATCGCTGAAGCCCAATTTAGGGAATAACAGACAATAAACAAACACCGGCACGGTTACCCCCAGATCAACCGAAACACTCCTCTGAAATCTACCTTCCCACTCATTCACTTCTATAAAGGACCAAGTGCAGCCTCTAAAAAACATGGCCGCGTTGTACTTTCAGTGTGAACCACCTGTAAGTGTGAGGTGGTGGTGACATCAGAGAAGTGTCATGTGACCAGAGCAGCAAATAACTCACCGTCAGTAGCTGACGGCACAATACCGTCACATTGGCGTTGTTCTGTAGCTACTGAGTAAGAAACTTTTATGAAATGAAGCCTACATTGTATCCAGATATACTAATGCTGTGAGCAAAATACAAGTACAGTTTCTGTCTAATAGTTAACTTAGTTAATAGTCTTGTTGACGAGTCATGTTACTTTGTACCTAAACACTTTGAAACACAGAAAAATCTGACAATTTAACTCAGTCAAACAACTTCAAAATAAAGCATCACAATGAAATGTTCTCCTGGCCTCCCAGCAGAGCACCAGCCAGGAAGCGTTTCACACAGAGACAGAGACCCGGGTTTTCTCCCGGCCATAACCACCGCCTCATACTTTCGGACTTTCTGTAGACAACAATAACAGCACCAGCCCCTGCCCTCTGACTCAAAATAATGTGCCCTTATTATTAAACGGCTGCAGGAGGAGGGATAGAGTTTGAGAGAGGGGAAAAAGCAAGGACAGACAAATCTAGCGTTAAATCTATTTCATGCTAATATATTTGGCAGGTTTGTAAGATTTCTGAGTAAGGACAGCGTGGATAGGACTTCAGTCACAAACTTGCACGGACCTGACAGCTTATACACTACAGTGACAGTGTCACAGTCCAGCCACAACATGCGAATCCCCTGTGCCGTGACGGATCCCCGAGGAACGGGAGGGCGCCCGGTCGCCCCTGTGCCCACCTGAAGGGTGGTGATGTGCTTCTCGTTGAATTTGTTCTCGCAGTAACGCAGCGCCAGCGACGTCTTGCCCACGCATCCCTCTCCCAGCAGGACAACCTTGAAGGAGTATTCTTTACCGGCCCCAGTCGCCATCCTGGACCGGGACAATCCGTCTTCGGAATGCGAAGCAGCAGAAAAGCAGGGAGAGGAGGCGCAGGGGGCGGGGGGCGGGAAGCGGGGGGCGAGTCACATTAGATGCCCTGGACAAGACGCCGACCGGATGCGGAAAAAAAAGAAAAGAACGCTACAGTGTCACATGAGACGCGGTGTCAACAGCACAGGATCGCCCTGCACCGGCAGCCGGCGTCAAGCTGCGGCAGCTGCTCCACCAGCAGCGTCCCCCCTGCCCCCAGACCTTGCGTCTAATGGCGTCTCTTTCCTCCACGTCACAATCATATGAACAGTTTTCAGCAGAAGTCCAGAGCTCGACGCTAATCGCAAATCCATCAGCGCCTTTAAACACTTTATACTTTAGTCTTTATGTGCATTATACTTAGGAATATCAATATTTATACACTATTATTCTGTGTATAAAACAAATGACACATTACAAAAGCTTCTTCTTTTGAGTAAGTTAATCGAAGCTCCGAATATTGTAGTTCCATCCGCGCCGCACTGATTACATCATATAGAGAATTCACATCGGTAGCAAAAGCAATGCCACTGACAGCATGACAAAATATTTTTTCCCCAATTAAAAAAGTTTTATACGTAACAGAAACACAGCGAGCGTGTTCGGGTGATGTGTGATTCATAGCGGTGGGAAGTAGGGGCGTTGCAAGCACCCCTGCTTGGAAAACAGACGTCACACCACCCGCTGCCAGATGAAATAATAATAAAAATAATAATAATAATAATTAATTGACGTATTAGAACATTTAAAATGGTTCCCTCTTGTTTGTATACAAGAATTGAACGTTTGATAAAGTTTTTGAGAAATAACAAGCAATTGTGAATAAGTAGCCTATTCTATATATATAACATTATGTATCGTGATCAACAAACGTAACATTACATAGTCAGATACTGTATTACTCTGTTTAAGCTAAGACTCAATGGCACATTTATTTATTCATCAGCTAAAAAGAGCCCCCCCCCCCCAGGAACCCGCCATAAATTTCTCCTGCCACTGCAGGTGGATTTAGCCGTTAGATGCATTAATGGGGTCATCATGCCGGATTTTGACCCCTAAACGCCAGACCACGTTTGGCGTGATACAGTTAGCTTACGTGCAGTTCCTTGGTTTATTATGGGGTGACCTTATTATTATTATTAAAGAGATTCATGTTGATACTTTTGCTGCAAATATGAATTGTTCAATTTGTGTTTGTTGGACTCCCCTTTCCTGTCCGCAACATATTTTTTTTTCTCTCTGTGCGCCCATCCCGCCTAGTACGACTTCTGACCGCTACGTAGTTCTGTGTTCTTGCGTAAACCCTTAAAATGATGTTGAATAACGACGTACGAACATTTCAAATTACGAACGGTCGTTCGGAATACATCTAATTCATAAATAGAGAAGCATCTGTATAGTAAATTTTGTACTGTTTGAATATTATGTGTAGACAGCCTATTTGTACAGTATGCTTTCTTGTCGGCTTGTAGGACACCCCACTACAGCACCCCCAACCCAAATCCTCTTCCCACAGCCCTGCCGTGATATGCTTCATAACAATGCTATTAGATAGTATTACACCTGACTTTCAGAGCCATATAAGACGCTGTCTTACAGGTTTATATTAAACTTACTTCCTGGTTTACCCTTAAGTGTGGTGGTAATTACTCAAAGTAATTAAGAGGTGAGACTGTATTTTATTTGCCGTCTCTGGACTGCCGAGTACATTTTTATTGCTAATCAGTTCATATTCATCAGTGACAAAAAAGCCTTACGCCAACAGTGAAGTAAGGGTGATTATAAATCATTCGAGTTGCGTGTTTGAGCTTCTAGACTCAAATCCTACCTGATATGGTATGTTTGTTCGGAATACATGTTAAATAGTGTGGTTCAGTGGTTAAGCGCTTTGCCCTACATCTCCAATGGTGGGAATTTGGAGGTTGCGACTGCAATACCACCCGTCACGGGCAGAGGGCGCACCGAGGCTGACTCAGAGCTCAGAGATGGTTGTCATCTAACTGCGTGTTTTCAGAGAGCGGGGAAACCAGGCAACATTCGTACGGGACAGGAGCAGGAATCTGTGAAGTCCAGCCTGCTAAGTACCTGCTGATAGTAAATTATAATTCTCTGTAAGTGCATTGCCTGCTCAGGAGCAGTCAGTAATTAGCATATAAAACAGGCGCGGACAGATTCACTAGTTCTTTTCCCCACTGAACTCGTAGTTAATTAACCTTGACTGAGCTGTGGCCTGGAATTAGATGAGGGTGCCTGCGGAAGGCAGGATTTCGCGGGTTAAAACATACTTAGGGTTTATAAACACAAAATCACAGTCTATATTTGTTCCGCATAGCTAATAATAAAACATATTTTGTATGTCACCTTAATTAAAAAAAAGTATTTTGCGTTACAACATTTAGTCTTTAACGTATCCTTTATTGAGTCTTCGGCTAACCAATTAAATACGACTTAATATTGTTTGAGCTGTGGGACGTAATACCAACACTTCAACGCGGAGATCATCTGACAAAAATAATTAAATGTAATGAATGCTGTATTGTCCCAAATGGATCGTTCTGTTGTTTTGATCTACTTACAAGGTAAATATGACACAGTGACATCTTCATTACGTTTACAGAATTAAATCCGCGATGCTAAACAATTGCGCTCCGGGAAAGCATGTCTGATGTCAGCAAGTGATTCCCAGAACACGACAGCACACGCGGTGGTTTGCACATTTGTGAGTGTAAGAGTCGAAAACCACTTCACCTGCCCAAAAAAAGGAGGTGGAATGGTGAGGAGATCCGTGTGGGCTCGATCGGCCTTACCATCCATCCATCTATCGGTTTTGACTGACTCCGATCGTCCGTCTTAATCTTCTTTGTGGATTTTATTAATAGTAACCTTTCGCCACTAGGTGGCACCTTTTGCTATTCTATCAGTAAGCTGTGAATCGGCCCATGTCCCGAAGTGGGATTTTCATTACCAACGTGCCCGCGTATTGCTGGTTTAACCTGGCTGCTATTCCACAGCTAACAGCTGAATTGTGACACGTTTAGAGGCCAGGTTTATTGATGCCTTCTGTAGCACTAAGGAGGCGCTACATGGGGGAAGTCTGTGACATTCGTCAAAATGTACCCAGAGGGGCAAGTGCCTTCAGAATGGTGTTAGCATAGATCTACCCTGAAGTGCCTTCAGAATGGTGTTAGCATAGATCTACCCTGAAGTGCCTTCAGAATGGTGTCAGCATAGATCTACCCTGAAGTGCCTTCAGAATGGTGTCAGCATAGATCTACCCTGAAGTGCCTTCAGAATGGTGTCAGCATAGATCTACCCTGAAGTGCCTTGTCTGTATAAACCACATTCAGTTAGATATGTTGATCATGTTTTACATTTTAATATAACTAAAATGGATTGATGTCATTTGGGATTGGCTTTACACCATTCCAGCCGACTATGTAGTCTTAAGGTCCACATCGCATGTCAGACAGACCATCAGGAGTTTCCCTTCACACAGAAGCTTCTGGAATGGCGGGGGGGGGCACACCCATGGCGGCTTGTGTGATTGACAGCCTGGGACCATCCGTTGCTTTTCTCCCGATACCCCAGGACGGGCTGCTGACAGGCAGCGTTCTCTGGAGACGCTTGCCCCCCCCCCTCCCCAATCTCCTCTGTGGGAGACGGAGACCTCCCCAGTGCGGATGGGCTCGGGGGGGGGGGGGGGGTGCACTCACAAAGAACAGTGGCTGGCACTGGGAGCCCCAGCAGGTGCCAGCTTGCTCCACAGGTCTTCGCATCTGCTAATGATGATAAGAATGGGCGTTTCCTTCGATTACAGAAATTCTCTCGGTGTACGTACACAAATAGCCGTGTACTGAGCGCACGGACACAATTTAAGGGATAACCAGCCCCGCTCCCGTAAGAAAAGCCACACAATGGCCTGAGGCCTCCCAGCCCCCCCCCAGCAGGACTGTCATCTCGGGGCTGGCCCCCCGCATTGGCGTGCCGGTGTGATGACAGCCAAACAGTGGAGCCCACACAGGCAGGTCAGACTCCGACAGCTTCTCCTCCTTATGTGAGAGTGGGACGTTAGCGCCGTGGGCCCCGGAAAGCTCTGAAACTGGAGGCCAGTGAAAGACGCAGAGTTCCCATGAGGCGCCAGGATGAACGGGCATGAAAGGCAGATGATTCTTCTGAATGGGTGTAGGGGAGCCTGAATCAGTGCCGCCACCCCCTACTGGACAAACAGGCGTATATCCTCTGTCCTGGGATGAGGGGACACATTCTATAAATCTACCTGTCAAGAACAAAAACAAGCACACATCGATGTGAAAAGTCACCCTAGTTCATATTTCGCAATCGACTTTCTCGGAAATTTCACAGAAACTCTCTAGACCTTCAGCATTGAAAGCTCTGTAAAAACTGTAAAAACTATTAATCTGGGCGTGTGCTGCCGTGCCCGAAATCATCACTAGGGGGCCTGATTACCTACAGCCCAAATATCCCTGTGCCATTTCAGGAGAACGGAATCTACAACCCCGCCTCCTTGTCCCTTGCTGGGGGAGACAGTGGTCTGTGGTCCCATGCAGCAAGTGAAGGTTTCATATCTCAAAATCTTCATCAACCTTGTGGCAGAAACTGTGGTAACTCAAAGGTTGACGTCCAGGATCAGTGAGGAATCGGAGATGTGGGACCACCTAACTGTGCGCCTCAACAAAGCAGCATTCCGGCCTGGGATTATGGAAACAGGAGATGTTGTGTTCCTCCCCCTTGGCGTAACACCTGACAGGGCCTTGCCTTTATGCAGGTCCCCGATGAGATCCCTCGCACGCTGACCTGTAACCATCCTGTGAGATCCCTCGCACGCTGACCTGTAACCATCCTGTGAGATCCCTCGCACGCTGACCTGTAACCATCCTGTGAGATCCCTCGCACGCTGACCTGTAACCATCCTGTGAGCGGCTCGTGTCTCCTGCCATGTGGAGCCGGTTTGACACTGGGGCTCTTGCCGACTTCCCGGAGTTTGTTGTGTCTTTAGGCGAGCCCATGCTGAGCATGCAGCACCCCGTAAACAGTCTGCGGTCGGCTTTTTCCAAGAGCAAAAACAAAGAAATGTGCCGCAAACAAGGCCTGCTTTGTTTCCATCAGGCTTCGGGTTCCCGGGCCCTGGCACCGTCCTCCGCGATCGATCCTTCCCTCCTCGTCCCTTTTCAAAGGACGTCTTTCTCTGCTCCTCTTCCGCTGAGCTCGTTTAAGATCTGTTATGGACCTCCGCGATGGCAAGCCGTAAGATAAACATGGCGCACTAAAACAAACAGGCCAACTCCGTCTCCACTGGGAACGGCTTCACCTGGCCCCCGAGACTCGAACCATGGCTGTTCTTCACAGCAGGCCTGTTTATCTAATGGGAAGCCGCAGCCTCGGGTATTCGGCTCGGGGGAGGTTGTCAGCAGACTTTATGTGTAGCTAGGGGCCCACTGGCATATGGGCTGGTGGATGTTTGCAGCAGACTCTGCACTGGTTTCCTCACTTGTGAATACCTTCCTCCCAGTTCCTCGGAAGATGTGGAGGCCGGCTATTTTAGAATACATCCCCCCCCCAGCCTTGAGCTGTGGCATGGCGGTTAATTCCAAGTTGGCAAAAAATGACTTGCTGCCTTGACTGCAGTTTAGAATCCTCTGGCTCCCCGGAGTGCACATCTCCAAAAGAGTGCACATCTCCAAAAGAGCGTACATCTCCAAAAAAGAGTGCACATCTCCAAAAGAGTGCACATCTCACTTCTCGGGTTTTCCATGGTCTTTCAAGGTAGCATGGTCCGAAAATGCACGTGCCCATTGCCTCTCGTGTCACTCAGGGAATCCACACAGATAACAGACATCTGAGATCTTCACCAAATCCTTCATTAAACAGCCAATGAAACTTATCCAGATGCCCGGACGTGTCCCCATTTGTCTGTTCACCTGCTTAGTCAACTTGGTGGTCTTGGAATGTGCTGCAGAAATTAACCTTGACCTTGACCTTGACTCGTCCCCCTATATATGGCTGTGCATATGCCATCGAGACCTGAGACAGCATTTGTTCATGCGTGGCGACATCAGCGGTAGATTCCTCCCGCCGCTAGCTACACTGCGTATCATTAAAGTTGATATTCCCTCTGATGACACCGTGAACGAGACAGAGCCTCAGTGTGTTTAGGGATCCCCATGTCATCGCGAGGCTGTCAGCCTCTGTCTTCCCATCTGCCCGCCAGATGCCCGTGGGGAGAATATGACTCTGTACAGGGACGTGCCGCTGTTTAGACAACCTATCATTATTCAGCGCTGATCCCAATCACTCAGCTTAGGGAGGATGGGACAATATGGTCCAGGTACAGCATGATCCTCAGTCCTGAGAGAAGCAGCTCGTGTAGCTTAAGTGTTTGATTCCTACAAGGGAGTAAATCTTCACATATTACTAAGACATAACCCTAACCATAACCCTAACCCTAATCCTAACCCTAGCACCACACCGTAGCACTGGATTACACAGAAAGGAGGTTTGGTGTTTAAAATCACAGGATTATACAGAAAGAAGTTCACATATTTGACAAGTGTCACGTACGGGGTGCGATGAGCACGCAGGGGAGGCGAGAGCAGCCAGGTTTAACCGAAAAACGGGGTTTATTCACTCGAACGGACAGGGTACTCACACACGTATGGACTTCAATGACAGATCTGGGGGAAACTAACAGAGACACGGACTAAATAAAGCGGAAAGAACAACAAGAAACAGGTGATCACAATCAGGAATTAACATGAGGTGATGAGGGGGCGTGGCACACATGAGGAGCGGACAGGGTTGGGCGTGACAACAAGATCTGTGTCTTATTTAACTTATTTATTTACTTATAAATGTAAATAAAAATGAACAAATATCTGTGAAATTCTTAGAACTCTTTTGAATGTGAGCATTTCACGAAAGGAATTTTATTGTAAATCTAATATTACTTTAAACACGAAACATCGCAATTTTAGCACATCAATGCAACCAAGTGCAGCATGTTTTTTTTAGAAAATAGTTTTTTTTCCACCAGAATCCTCATATGCAGCTAATTAGCTCTTTCCTTAATTATGTTTAACACAAATAAAAAACCAAAAACTAACAATTACCGCAAGAAAACAAAACTTCATAAAAATTCTGTACTGGCCCGTTTCC
The DNA here is from genome assembly GCA_015164015.2 of Brevimyrus niger. Classification (NCBI taxonomy): domain Eukaryota; kingdom Metazoa; phylum Chordata; class Actinopteri; order Osteoglossiformes; family Mormyridae; genus Brevimyrus; species Brevimyrus niger. The sequence goes on along the minus strand of JAABNY020000063.1, from coordinate 33,442,061 downwards.
AAGAGTAAAATATCGTGTGAGCGGAGCCATTTGGGTCGATGCTGCTCTCAATTAAAGGCAAAGTCGAGTCCAAAACAATCAGGACCCCTAAAAATGCTAATGTCAATAAATGAACCTGAAACCAGAACCACTCAACCGACAAGAAGAACACAGCCGTTGCTGCTGGCTTTTTGAAAAGGAGTTCTTTTTCTTTTAATGAGAGTCTAAATGTAACATAAAGGGCCTCTATTATAATAACTTCATTCTTTTCTCAAAAGTCATAACTACAAATAATGCTTTTTCTCCCGTATCATTTGACTTTGCCCCCCCGGAGGATGAGCTCCACCTTGGTTCCATGCTCTGGTTCCGTGTGGAATGTGCACGTTCTCCCCATGTCATTGTGGGGTTTCCTCTGGGTTATTTCACTTTTCAGTTCAGTTAATAGCTAAGTTATTTTTTGTGGGGGTTGGGGGGGGCGGGGTGTGAGTCAAAAGTTATACACAAGTTATACAACATATATAGTTATACAAGTTAAAACCATTTTTGTCGTTTTAAGATCTTGGATTTCTTAAGACTTCCAAAATAGCCACAGCCCTTGTTGGAGGGCAATCTGACTTATGAATGGGCAACCTAGGTGACCCAAGAGGCTGCCTGCCAGGAAAAATCCTTAAAATCGAGCGCCTCCTGTTACTGGCCATTTGAACTGTGGGGCAATATGAGAAAGAGACAAACTTCACGTCGTTCATCAGGCAGACAGCAGAGTCAGTGGCCCGTGGCTCACACGCCTCGAGTTCTCCGAAGCCCGTCAGCGGTTAAAGACATTAGCTGCTCTCCTTCCTTTGGGCCCATATTGGAAAAGTCCAGCAAAGGCTAACAGCTAAGAGAGTCCCAGAGGCCAGGAGTGAGTGACACGGGCCACAGCGAAATCTCACTCACCCCACGTCGCTCAGGACTGGGAGAGAACATCTGTGTTTACCGCTCTCAGATCCACACGCACAGTACGCCTGCTTCCCTGAAGATCATACAAAAATACGCTTTCCACAGTAGCACAGGTAACAAAGATCTGTTATTTCACTCGTAAGTGCCCAGTGAAAGGGACGATTTTCCATGTTTCATTTCATTTTGAATAATGTCCAGATGTGTACCGTGCACCGAGTCCTGGCAGTCACATGAGCCACTGTCAGTGGGCCGGTCTGTACTGCGACACCATGTCTGTGATCAGAAGGTCACCGGTTCCGATCCCAGGGTTGGCAGTCACATGATTTGTTTTGCCATGATCTTGTGCATATTTATTATTTATTGTAAACCTTATAAGGGTGAAATAATATATCAATAATATGATGAAAATAAATAACCCTTAAAATGATAAAGTAAGAAGGACACTAGGGTTCATTGCTTTTAGTCAGCCGTTTAAAGGACACAGTTCGAGTCCCCAGCTCCAAGAAGGTACGTCTTATGGGAAAGGCTCTCGATTCAATACTGCTGCATGTGCTTTTTAGATCTGAGGATATTTTGTGAGAGTGGTTCAGAAAAGGAGAGTGTGGGGAAGCCCTTAGTGGTTTCTTTTGTAATTCTGACTGCCTTTGACTATTCATTCTATTCAGTCTTTGAACATCTATTGCTGTCTTAACATGGAAAGGTAGAACAGACATGGTATTGGATACGATGCACGGGGAGGTTTTCCTGCCGTAGTTAACGGACAGACGGTTTATGGTGGTTTTTAAATTCCTGGCTGAAGAGCAAGGCGCCCGGCCTCGGTCTGCAAGACGTCTCCGTCCACGAAGGAATGGCGTTTCTTAGGCGTTTCGCGAAAACGTTTCTGTTGAAGGTGGGAGACCCTGTGTGACGGCCTTGAGGATGGAGCGGGAGCGCGGCATGATGGCAGGCAGGGTCCAAAAAGCTAGCAGCCGCGGGAGGAACATGGGCCGCCTTCATCCAGAGCGGCCAATGACGTGTTTCGAATCGGTGAGTGACAAGGGGGGTGGCACTCCTGGGGCCAATCAGCTTTCAAATGGGGCCAGTGCCCCCGACCTTGCACACACCCCCGCTGTTCTTTAATCTGAACACCTTGACTCTCCGATGCAGCGGCGACCCTTTGAGTGAACTCTAAGAGGTCTGGGGGGGGTCACACAGGCTCAGTGGGTTGTTGGATCCATCCCTCAGCACTGCCTGTGTGAACTTTGCATCTTCATCCGACGGTCACATAGACTGTCTCCAGGTGCTCGTGTGTTTGGGGGGGGGGGGTGGGGACAGATCTTTGGTGTTCCTTAAGGGGACATACGGCCATACGGCACATCGACTGTGACTCTCCAGCCGGGTCTGCGGGGGGGGGTTCATGGAAACCTGGGGT
>JAABNY020000063.1:33343679-33361230 GCA_015164015.2 Brevimyrus niger | reverse complement strand
TCTGCTTTTCCTCTGTCCCGAGGAGCACCTGATCATCACCTGTCCGCTTTTCCTCTGTCCCGAGGAGCACCTGATCACCGCCTGTCTGCTTTGCTTTTGTCCCAGAGGAGCCCCTGATCATTGCCTGTCCACATATCCTGTCCTGGGTACCTGAGCATCACTTTTTCCCTTCTTGCCTCCTGTAGGCTGCAGTAACATGATCAGAGTGCAGTGTGTTGTATCACGTGTGACTGGACCCTAAACCTCGCCCACCCCACAGCTCCAGGACCCGTGCGTCAGCTGCACATTCGGCACACAGATGAGACCTCACTGAGCGCTCTCTGGCTCCACCCGCTGGCGGACTGGGACAGCTACACAGTGGTGCTGATACAGGCGGGCATTGCCATTGCCGAGCGACGGCTGATGCGCGACATGCGGGAGTGCACCTTCAACGTGCTCACACCCGGCCGCCCATACACCATCCAGGTGACCACCATCAGCGGTGACCTCAGCAGCTCCGCCTCTGTGGTGGGGAGGACATGTGAGTTTAGTCACTTTGAATAAAAGAGTCATATATGTAAAATATAAATATCCAGATGATTATGGGTTCACTGCAATGGGTTTGCACCCCATTTTGGGTTGTTGCTTGCCCTGCACTCTCAGCATCCAGGATAGGCCCCAGACCCCCTTCTACCCTGAATAGGTCAAGTGGTTACAGAAAATTGATGAATTGGATTTGTGGGGATGATTTGTGGGTTCAAAGCCTATGGCCTGCAAAGTAACCCTGTCACTGCTGGGCTCGTAACCCCAACGGCTCCAGGGATGCTGGACGACAGCGGGCTCTGACTCCAGTTTGATGTCAGATTCGATTTAATAAACATACAACACGTAACTTGTGCGATAAGCACGCTACACTATGTGCTACATATGCAACAGAAATGTGTGCAGATGCCGTAAATTTTAATGTGAGGAGAGGCTTTTGTGTGTCACTACGGTGCCGAGGCCTCCGTGTGCTGACAGTCGCTCCTCCCTCGTCTGCGCAGTCCCTGCAGATGTGACGCAGCTGTTCGTCAAGGGCCAGGGGCGGACAGACAGCCTGCAGAGTAGCTGGGCCGCGGCGGAGGGGGACGTCGACTTTTACCGCGTGCTGCTCATCTACGACAGTGTGGTCATCAAGAACGAGAGCGTGCCTGCCAATACCACTGCCTGCCAGTTCCACTCCCTCACGCCTGGCGCCCTCTACAGGGTGGTGGTGACTACAGTCAGTGGCGGCCTGTCCTCCAAACAGGCGGTTGCTGAGGGCCGGACAGGTAGGCGGCCCAGGAGCATGACGTCCCTCTTTTGTCCACCGTTGAGCTAAAAAAGTCCTAAAGGGTCAGGAAAAACAATGCAAATGTCCAGCATTGCAGGAATTTTGGGAATTTTCAGGAAGCGTCGTTTGGAATGCAATCATAGCCCAGTTCGAGGTTTCCTGTTTAGATACCATTGTTTGCCCAGCCAATCAGTGTTGCCGTCCTGCTTCTGATTTAATGTAGCCAGGCTTTGTCAGCCAGATCGTTGCACAACTTCAACAACCCACATCATTCAGTGATTTAAAAATGGGAGTGATTTTGTGTGGGAGGCGCTTTGTGATCCTTTGTTGTATGTTAATCTCACGCCTACTGGTCCTCTGGGGGGTGTGGTGGCCCTCCCTAACCACACCCCTATTGGTCCTCTGGCCCTCCCTAACCACACTCCTATTGGTCCTCTGGCCCTCCCTAACCACACCCCTATTGGTCCTCTGGCCCTCCCTAACCACACCCCTTGCCCTCAGTGCCTACCGCCGTTGGAGAGGTGACAGTCAGCAGCAATGGGCGACCAGACTTCCTCAGCGTGTCGTGGCGACCGGCTCAGGGTGACGTTGACAGCTACCTGGTGACTCTGCGAGACCGTGAGAAGACTGTCCACGCGCTGGCCATGTCCCGCTCCAGCACCCAGTGCGTCTTCAGCTCGCTGGTGTCCGGGCGCCTCTACAACATCTCCATCACGTCCCGTAGCGGCACCTACGAGAACCACACCGTGGTGCAGGAACGCACACGTGAGTCCCCTCCCCCTTTCTGAGTAAGCACACTGCTGATTGGTGGATTCTCCAAAACCCAAAATAACAGAATACGTGTTTGGGATGAAATCATTCCTTGTTTACTGTCCCTGTCAGGGATTTCTGGAAAAAAAAGAGACATTAGTGCCATCGATCTATCTAGGTCACGGGGCTGCTTGTGCTCGTATCTTCAGCACAGTGACACAATTGGTGCATGGAGTTCAGTAGAAGAAACTAGTTCCTCCATTAAACTGCTCACTAAGTCTGTGGATTATGTACAACAGCGATTCTCAACCCTAGGGACATGACCTGAATTTGGGTCACGGCAAGTTCTGAAAGCGTCACGATGCAGACTTGGAAATGTAAGCATTTTAAAACCTGCCAGCTCCTATGATGATCAATGACCAGATTTCCCAGCCTCAATCCTTGAATTAACATATATTACTGGGTCTTGGGTCTGCAAACTCAACCAATTCATAAAGCCAAACCACAGATGCTTAATTAAGAGTTCACTGGCACATCCAATCAGATTTTTGCAATAGACATTGATTGGTGCAAATTGCAGAGTGCACTGTGTGCTTGATCTTAGCGTTAGTTTAGATATAGGGTCCCACTGAACTGTCATGGTAAAAATTGTGTCACAGTGCAATAAGAGTGTCTCTGCCCCAGTTCTAAGAGACATTTTCTGTTTTTCTAAAGTATTTTTTGGTGCTTTAACCACCACAGAAAGAATGCCATTCAGTCCAGTTATATTTCAGAAAGGACCAACGTTTCTATGGACAATATCTCCAAAACTAGGCAACTCTCAGTAGAATGACCTAAAAATGATCTTTTTCAGTTTTTGGGTGAACAGCCTCTTTAAGGAAATGGGTAATACCTGTCTGAACACTGGCTCATGGCACCTCCAGATCGTTATTCCTTTGATTCCAGAACCTTCCAAAGTGGAGAACCCCACGGCCAGCCACTCTGCTCGGGACGGCTACTTGAAGGTGTACTGGCGCCATGCGGTGGGAGACTTTGACTTCTACCAGGTGGCCATCAAGCACAACAACATCATCCTGCAGAACCAGACGGTGCCCAAGCACCAGAACGAGTGCGTTTTCCACTCGCTGGTGCCGGGCCGCCTCTACACAGTGGTCATCAGTACCTGGAGTGGGAAGTACGAGTCCAGTGTGTCCACGGACGGCCGGACATGTGAGTGAGCCCACGTGAGGGGGCCTTGTGGGGCCGCTCACCCCAAGAAACTGAAGCCACGGCCTTATCAGTTAATGATTTTGGGTTTTATTACTAGATCAAGTTCAAGTTTTGTACTCAAAGGAAATGCATGTTACAAAGAAAAATAATAAGGTTAAAGATCGTAACAATACAAATAATAATAAAAATTAAATAAAAGCTACAGCAGAATATACAGTTTTCATACACAATATTTTCTTTATTGACATAAAATGGTTGACATCAGGATGATGTTACTATGATGTAATGTGAGAATCACATGACTGTGTGGCTGCTCCCAGTCCCTGGGGCAGTGCGGGACCTGGCCCTCTCCAGTGGGGGCACAGAAGACCTGCAGGTCACATGGGCTCCCGCCCCTGGCGACGTGGATCACTACGAGGTACAGCTGCTCTACAACGACATGAAGGTCTTCCCCCCTATCACACTGAGCAGCTCTGCGGGAGAGTACCGGCTGACCTCGCTCACCCCCGGGCGCCTCTACAAGATCGTGGTGTCCACCTTCAGTGGCCCGAACCAGAGGGCACAGTTCGTCGAGGGCAAGACAGGTAGGGAGGGATCAACCCTACCCATGTCATGGGCTGAGCAACATGAGGGAAGGAAGTCAGTCAGATATCAGTTTACAAGGTGGTTCATGGATGTTCATATCAAGTCAAGTGGGCTTTATTGTCATGCCATACATATACTGATAGACAGTAGCATGAAATAACATTCCCTGGGACAAGGGGAGGTTCAAAAAGTTTTCTTCATCCATCCATCTTCAAAAGTGCTTATGAAGTCCCGGAGCCTGTGTCAGGAAGCTCAGGAACGAGGCAGTGGGCAGGATGGACACACACTCATTAACACTATGGAGAGTGTAGAGACACCACTTCACGTAAACTGCATGATTATGAGGAGAACGTGAGGAGAACGTGTTGGGGCAGGTTTGTTGGTTCTGGGCCCCACTCAGAAAGGCACCTTAGGAACTCCACACAGAGGAACCAGAAGCCAACCCCCAACCTTCAAGCTAAGAGTTTGTCTTTATCTTCACGTTCACTCCCCAGTGCCCAGCAAGGTGAAGAACATCCACGTCAACCACAATGGGCAGAGCAGCAGCCTGAAGGTGAGCTGGACGCCCGGCCAGGGGGACGTGGACGGCTACTCCGTGTCGCTGTTTGAGGGCGACCAGCTGCTGGAGATGCGGCCTGTGCCCAAAAACATCAACGAGCTGAGCTTCCTGGACCTGACGCCGGGCCAGAAGTACTCCTTCAGCATCCAGTCCATCAGCGGCGTGCTAATGAACAACAACACGGCTAGCGGGCAGACTGGTGAGCCCGAGTCACGACTTCGGGGGTTTTTGACAAAAAAACATCTGAAGGGGTTTGTGGAGAAAATTTTTAGGATCGGGAGACAACTTGCTGCTGTGGCCAGGAGAAAATAATCAGCAGGAACTTGGGGGAGATGTGCGACTCAGGTTAGGGTGCTGTGTCAGGGACTGGAAGGCTGTAGCTTCAAATGCTAGGATCTTAATTCCCCCCCAACCCCACCACTGCTGTCCTAAAATAAAGTCTTCCGAATATTTTAAGTGTAAACTAAGCAGCAAAATAATATAGATGTGATTAATGAAAGGTGTCCCCTGACCTGTGCTCTCAGTGCCTGCCATGGTGACCAACCTGCAAGTGGAAGACAGGCACAGCATCTGTAGTCTGGTGTCCAGCTGGACTGCGGCCCGGGGGGTGGCTGACAGTTACAAGCTGCAGCTCCTGGATGAGAGGGGCGTCCTGGTGGCCAGCGCCTCTCGGGCTGCCGCTGCCACGGAGCACCGCTTCGAGCGGCTCACCCCGGGGAAGAAGTACCGGGTGCGGGTGCAGACGCTGAGCTGGGCAGCGCTCAGTGAGGCGGCTCAGGCTGAAGGACAGACACGTAATGCCCATTTTTTTACTGCTGTGTTTGGGGGCCAGCTCACTGGGGGCCCCTCCCCGGCCTGATCCACGTTTGCCTACCTGCCCCAGGTCCTGCCGCAGTCAGCGAGCTGAACGTCAAGGCCAACGGCACGAGCAGCCTGGTCTTCAGCTGGCTCCCCCCTGAGGGCGAGTTTGATGGGTATGAGATCTACCTGTACAACCAGGACAAGACACTGCATGGCCAGAAGGAGGGCAAGGGGGACGCCCGCGACTGCTCCTTCAAGGGGCTCCTCCCAGGCACACTGTACAAGGTGGTGGTCCTCACACGCAGCGGACAGCAGACCAACGACTCCTCCCTGTGGGCCAGGACAGGTGAGTGCGCCTCTGAACCTTTGCTCATTTAAACTGTATGGCTCCTTCATTTGTAGTATTTGATGAAGGGGACTGGTTAGGTTGTTAGACTGGTTAGGATGCTTGAACAAAGCCTCTCCAGTTAGGTTTCATGAAGGGGTTAGCCTAGTTAGGTTAGCCGAACAAGGCCTGATTGGTCGGGCTGGACGAAGAGAGCTTGACTAGGTAGGTTGAGTAAATAAGACTTGACTGGTTAGGTTAGTTGAACAAGGCTTTACTGGTTGGGTTTAATGAAGAAGGTTTGTATGGTTGGATGGGTTGACCAAGACTTGATCAGTTAGGCTTGATGAGGAAGACCAAGGCTTGACTAGTTAGGTTTGAAGCTGGCTTGACTAGTTAGTTTGGATGAAGATTGACTCAAAAGGTAAAGCTGCATGTTGCAGTCTCCAAAAATGCATCATCACAACTGGGAAAGAACTGCACTAACCAGTCATGTCTCAATAACAACAGTGACGGTTCATCCCTCACCCCAGTCCCTGCCCCAGTGACCGGCCTGCAGGTCCAGAACCGGAACCAAACCAGCAGCCTGTGGTTCAGTTGGGAGCGAGCGGCTGGGGACCTCAGCGGCTACTCAGTGCATCTCTACAACCCCAATGGCTCCCAGCATGCGGAGCAGAGCTTGGGGCCGGAGGCCGTCGAGCAGCCCTTCCATAGCCTGGTCGCTGGACGGCTCTACTCAGCCGTGGTGGTCACCCTCAGCGGGCATCTAAGCAACAGAGCCACCACGAGAGGGAGGACCGGTCAGTCACCCTCCAACTGCTTAATTAAATCGCTTCATGTAATCGCTTAATTTGTAAAATATAAGCTTGTATCCCATGGATATTGATGTCATTTATCAAAAGCTTTTGCTGTCATATGTCTGCAAATGTCCCCTTGGATTTTCAGGTTGTTGTTTGTGGTTTTTTGTGGGCTAACTAGTTATCTGCAGACAGTTTGGCCTTTGAGTGAAATAACCCCCCCCCCCCATGCAAACAGCCCCTGAGAGCCCAACCTCGATAACCTTCGGGGGGGTCACCAACACCTCTGTGGAGATCACCTGGGGTGCCCCCGTAGCTACGGACTATGATGATTTTGATGTGGAGTGGACGCCCCAAGACCCCTTGTCAATGTTCAACCCCTACCGCACCACCCGGGTCCTGAAGGGGCTGTACCCTGGCCGTCTCTACACCTTCACCATCCGCACCATCGCCGGGGGTGGGGCCATGGGCGGAGCCACTGCTTACAGCCAGCCCATCCATGGCAGCATTAGAACAAGTGAGTGGTTCATGGACAATGTAAAGCCCCGCCCATTTGCCCTTTTGTAATACAATGAGTGATTACTAATAGAGGGACTTAACCTTCAAGCTTATAATTCAGGCATGGAAACAATTTGCTGTTGGATGGAGAGGACTGTAATATCACCAAAACCTACGGGTTTGGGTAGCTGCAGATCAGTCGGCTTAAATGGCCATTCAAACCATAAGTGACAAAATGAGAAACGCTAGCAGGCAGTACAACCAGCGGCCACTAGAGGGGAGCAGACAGCCAGAGGAGTAGCAAGCATGACCTACACTTTATCCAGCTGATTCACTCAATGCTAGTGTCTCTGTTCTTAATTAGTTAAGTTCCCCCGAAACGAGCTTGATGGGCCAAATGGCCTCCTCTCGTTTGTAAATTTCTTATGTGAAAAGCTGGTTGTTAGCATCAGACTGCCACTTACCGACGCTCCAAAACGGGCCATTTGTGAGTCTGGCACCATCCCACGGTTTCGCCCTGGGCTTCTGCCAGCGCGGCTCAGCCTGTTGATGAATCGCCCAGGCGTGAGCACGGTCTTCACTGGCAGCTGGTGAGCTGTCCAGTTAAACGTCGAGTCTCATTTTGTGGGTAACATGAACCAAGTCCAGCTTTGGATCAGAGGAAAAATCCTTGTGATGGATGCTGAGCCCCAGTATCAGACCATGGAACGGGGAGAGAAGGAAGACCTCCACTATGGAGACTTGACCCCCTGACCTGGGCTACTTTCTCTGAATGTTTTCCTTGGAAACATCAGCTCAATAACATTCAGAAGCCACATACCAGTCAAGTGCATGCACTTGTGGCTTCCTGATTGGTCCTTGTTATGGACCCTAACACCAATATTGATGAAGTATAGATGACTTGTGTTCTTTGGCCCCGCCCGGTCAGCCATGATTGAAATGAACCTCATTTCCTCCTCCAGAGCCTGACCGCATCCAGCACGTCCACTGTCGGCCGCAGAGCTCGACGTCCATCCTATGCTCCTGGAGCCCCCCGGAGTCGGACTATGACTCCTACACGGTGGAGTGCGTGCAGCAAGACTCGCGCAGGCTGGTGTACTCACGGCGCACGGGCCGCGGCGACACGATGTACCTCATCATGCAACTGGAGCCCCACATGCGCTACACCGTCTCCATCAAGGTCATCTCCGACAGCATGACCAGTGAGGCGGCTGAAGACCGGGTGCTCACCATGATCGACCGTGAGTGACCCGAACTCACCATCGACACCATACCGCTCGTAGTGAATGCCTCTGTTGTGCACGCTGGTACGGGATCTGCAGCCCACACTATTGTTGCGTCACATCCTTGAGGGTTTCCGAAAGTTTCTCTTAATACAGGGACAGCCTCTTCTTATAAGCACGAGGACAGATTTATGAGGGTGGAAAAGACTTTGATGAAGCGTGACAGCCATAAACAACGCAGACCTACATTCACCCCGCTCAGTGCGGCTTTCTTCCGTAGCTAATAGATTTTTCCGAGGCAGTGATTGGTTTGCCGTCTCCCGGGTGCCCGTCTGCAGCGGCGGGTTTAGCACTCGGATCAGCCGCGATTCGACCCCAAGCTGTTCTGCTCCCAGTTCCAGTTCTGTCTGGGTGATTTATCTCTGGGCCACAGGAGGAGACCAAAAAAATTGCAGATTGAAATAAGCTTTAATGGTGCAATCTTCCCATTTTGGGCAATTTAGGACAAAGTAACATCCACAAAGCAGCCCCTGCCCGCATGTATGCTAACTCTTCTCTGAAAAACTCTTTATGGGTGGTGGTGAGTTGGGTTAAACTACATGCAGTCTACCCATGTACCCATGTTTTAGTCTTAGTCTTAGACCTGACGGGGGCAGTGTGGTTCACAGAGGGGCTATTTAGGGCATCCCCTGTGGATAAGCAGTACCTGCGAGTCACATGTGATGCATAGCATGTAAATAAAGACCAGTTGCCTCAAGGAGGGTGGGATTGGTCCTTTCTGGTCATGTGACCTCGAGGTGCCTGACTAGGGTTGGTCAGCAGATGGCCTTCTAAGCCCAGCACAGCCTGTACACACAGACTGTGATGCACAGTGACTTGACCTTCTGCGTCGTGTGCTGGCTGGACGCCGTCTGCCCTTTAAGAAAGCCTTTCATATGCACCTGTATAATTCCTTATGCTTTTCATTAGATCTGTGTCACCCCCTGCTGGTCAGGAATAGCAGATAACTATGAGAGAGACCGGATTCAGAAGGATCCTGGTGTTTTCCAGAGCAGTCAGGCTGAAGAGAGATGTGAACAGACAGCTGACCATCCCCCTGCGATATGTCTGTGCCCTTTACAGTAACCATAGTTATGGGAACAAATCGATACCCAGCTCAGTCATAAACAAATGTCACCAGACTGCAGTACACAAATTAAAAAATAGAATAAATGTCACATATGTATGGAGGTAAAATACACGATTGTTTTAAAAACAGATGTAGTGGTGTTATAGTGTACAATCGAAAGGGCGAGTAAAACTGTTCTGTATATGTAAGTTTGTCTCTTAATGGAAAAAAATTGCCTCAAATTCCACAGCAGACGGCTGATTGGTGGTTCAGCTTGATTGGCGTAGTCATTGTCCTGTGCCTCTGCCCGTTCCAGGGCCGCCCCTCCCGCCCCTCAGCACTCGGGTCAGCGAGCAGGCGGCCCAGATTACAAAGTCAAGTATCCTCTTCAAGTTCAACTGCAGCTGGTTCAGTGACGTCAATGGGGCCGTCAAGTTCTTCACCATCGTGGTGGCCGAATCTTCCGGTACGTTCCGTTTCAGACTTTTACAGGAATATGAATGACTGTCGTTCATAAGGGGGAATTGTGTCGCAGTGAATATCCCTTGTGAAGGTGATTTAATCTGATGGAGTATATTTAAAGATTGATGACTGAGCCACAATATCAGCGGTACTTGGTGAGGCAGCCCTGGATGGGAACTCTGAAGGTATCTGTGGTCCACTTCAGTGTGTGTCAGGGTTTACTTCCTGTGTGACCCCAGACCGTGAAGACATTCAGCCACAGCAGCAACACCCCCTGGCCTCCTACAAGGACTACAGGGCCAACAGCTCCATCCAAGTGTACCAGACCAGCTACTTCCCAAGCAAGTGCACCGAGAGCCCGGACAGCGGCTCCCCGGGTTTTGAGATCCACCTGGGAACTGGCATGGATACCCTTGGCGGGAGGTGCAAGAAGGACCAGGACCAGAACGCCTTCTGTGATGGACCGCTGAAGCCCAAAACTGCCTACAGGTAACTGGACCTTCTACATGACTCTACCCTGTAGGATTGCCCCTGGCGGCCAGATGTTACTTCTGATTGGGTGGCAGTGAGGGGCAGCATGAATGGAATGGCGGCTACAGGAAATGAAAGGAATGGCGGCTACAGGAAATGAATGGAATGGCGGCTACAGGAAAGGAATGGAATGGTGGCTACAGGAAATGCTGACAGTCTGTAAAATGCATTTATGTAATAAATAGTGATGCCGACAGTTCAAACAGACTTTCTCGTCTTGCTCTTCAGGCTCAGTGTACGCGCTTTCACCCAGCTGTTTGACGAGGATCACAGAGCCTCTCCCCAGCCCCTTTACACAGACACATTCCTGTCCCTCCCCTTGGTGACGGAAGCGGGTGAGTTCCGTTACGGTCGTCCTCCATGAAGCTCCGTGTGACATGAGACACAGAGGGGCTCGGAGTGGCAGGTTCCGTGGTAGAGGCCGTCCTCCGCCGTGTCGCTGAGTGCCGTGTCTCTGCCAACACAGAGCCCCTCAGCGGAGTCATCGAGGGGATTGGCGCCGGGCTCTTCCTCATCACCATGGTGATCGGGGTTTCCATGCTACTCATCTGCAGGCGGAAGATTCACAAAGTGTGAGTACAGCTTCCTCTGGGATAGGGGCCCTTCGGGTCTCAGTTCTGAAAGCTGGAGATGCCGACCATCTCGGTCGTTCCACGCTGGGGATTCAGACCATCTCCATCATTCTGTAGTGGTGGCCGGATGAAGCTTTATGAACCATTTTCCGTATTTTCTGACCCCACTAGATGGTGCCCTTTGTTCAAAAAAGTGCTTGAAACCTGCCCCAGAGCAAACCAAGAGCGCGGCCTAGTGGAGTCAAACGTACAGCAAATGGTTCATGAAGCTTCATCTGATCATTGATACCCTTCTGTTAGCTGGCAGCGTAACTAATGTGGGTGGAATGGATGCTGAAGTCGGCCATCTCCTTGCCTTCCCATGATGCTCTATTGCAAATCCACAGGGTCTTAAGTCCCCTTTGAATAATACCGACATTGGAATGTTTTCTTTAATGAATATGGATCTAGTTTGCTTCAAACTGCATAAATGTAAAATCACCCTTCACTCATTATTTTAAGAAAACATTTAAGCAAAAGGGGAATCGTGGCTGCGTGTGAAGTGACTGGTTGTGATTGCAGGGGACACCAGCAGGGGGCAGCATTGAGAATGAGCATCCGGCGGGGGAGAACCCCTTCTGGGATGCATGCGGGCATCAGGGGGTAAGGAGACAGGGGGCTGCACCATTCAAACAGGGGGGAAACATGTTGTGCTGTTGCGTCTGTCTTGGTCCTTCATGGAAAATCATTTCAGATGATTTTGAGGTATTAAATCTACAGAGATGTGGACAGATTTTCTGTTCGTGAGGAACTCTGGGTAATTTGTAAAGTGGCTATAATATTTCACTGAAAGGTCCAGATGGACCCTCGTTCCCAGGCCTTCCAGTTTAACGTCATCGTCTCCAAAATCATGGAGATTCAGTACAAAGCTTCCCATGACACCACAGCCGCTAAAACGCTTTCAGCTGATCACTGTGACAAGCGAGCGACGTCATATTCCCCACCTCTAAAAATAACCATCCGGCCGTCAAAGCGGTACGATTATCCAGGAGACTGTGGTGAATGAAAAAGGCGTCAGTGTGAGGCAGCCTGCTTACTGCTCAAAAAAGACTCCTGTTATCCTGACGAGTTTATTTAATTGCCGTTGTCTTTGTGGTTGATTTTGCGGGTCAGTAATACTTGCTATTGTCTTTTCAATTCTTTTTTTTAGTGGTCTAAGTCTTTCACACTGATAGAAAAAATTATTTTTAAATGTCAACTAATCACAGATCTTTCTGTCCTCTTTGTTCAGCAATCATCAGATATCAAGGTATGTGGCTTCTCCAGTTTAAATTACTGAAATTCCCATTTTGTTTCACATTTTTTAAATGTTCATTTGCTTCTTTTCCTCAGCCCCATTAAGATCGAGTCCTTCGAGTCACACTTCATCAAACTGCAGGCTGACTCAAACTATCTGCTCTCAGAGGAGTTTGAGGTATGTGAACAACCCCCTAGATGATCTACGCCCCCTGGTGGCCTGGGGGAATGAGATTGAGGATCAACCGGTAACACCCCCCCCCACCCGTATGATATATCTTGACAGGACTTGAAGGAAGTTGGCCGGAACCAGCTAGTCGACACTGCACTTCTGCCAGAGAACAGGGGCAAGAACCGCTACAGCAACATACTGCCCTGTAAGCCTGTGGCCAGCATGTGCCGCCTCAGCTATCTGGAAATGTGGGGGATGCAGAATTTGGAACCAAATTAAGGTGTACTGAGTTTAAATGTTATGATGTCACAAAATTTATAGGTAACACCAAGCTCTACAAGCTCCTCAGAACCTGAGATTTAAAACCAGCCAGTTTAGAGTCATGTGACCAAGCTTTGACCTGTGACCTCTGCCCACCTTTAGACGACTCGACGAGAGTAAAGCTTTCCTGTGTCGACGACGACCCCTCCTCTGATTACATCAACGCCAGCTACATCCCAGTGAGTCTGTTGTTACCTTGCAGCCTCTCCGCACATCGACCAGGTCCCATGATTTCACGTCAGCAGGAAGGTGAATGCCGACCCAGACGGACTGGCTGTGACCGGCTCCTCTCGTCACGTAGCGTGACCCCCGCGGTGCCGCATCTCTGCTAATTGGACCGGGTGCCAGGGCGGTCGTGGGCCCTCTAACGACGTTCGTTAGCAGACGTCCTCCATGGCCCCCTGCCTGATGAGCCGGTCACTCGATACGCCACGGGGATATTCCTCCCTACCGGCCCCCTGCTCTGACTTTCCTTATTTATGGGCTAAATGCTAAAGGCTGCAATTTTTGCCATAAGTATCAAGCGGCACGTTGTTCAGAGCCGCCGTAACAGGACAGTGGAGAGGGAAGCGCATGGTGAACGTGGCGGTAAAGGCACCGCGATCAGGTCTGCACTGCCCCCTTCAGGGTCACAGCTTCCGGCGGGAGTACGTCGCCACTCAAGGGCCACTGCCCGGAACCAAGGACGACTTCTGGAAGATGGTGTGGGAGCAGAACGTGCACAATGTCGTCATGGTGACACAGTGCATAGAGAAGGGCAGGGTAAGGGGGTGGGGCTCTGCCCGTTTCTATAGGAAACAAGAACAAGTGCCGGGGCCAGCCTGACCGTGTGCCCATGTGACTTTCGCCCCCTATAGGTGAAGTGTGATCACTACTGGCCCTTTGATCAGGACCCGCTGTACTACGGGGACCTAGTGGTCCAGATGCAATCTGAATCGGTTCTGTCAGAATGGACCATCCGGGAGTTACAGATCTTCAGCGTAAGTGAAGCAGCTCTGGGGTCCCTCGCTGGACGCAGTAACCATCACTGCATAGTTACTCCGCCCCTGGGGGGAGGCCAAACGATTGAGATACAGCTGTAGCACTGTACGCCACAGAGACTTAGGATTAACAGTCCTGCGTTTGGTCCTGATGTACGTCTTCGATGACCGGACTGCAGGAGGACCAGCCTGACTACCCCCGGGGGGTGCGGCACTTCCACTTCACCGTCTGGCCCGACCACGGCGTCCCCGAGACCACCCAGGCGCTCATCCATTTTGTCAGGACCGTCCGCGATTACATCAACAGGACGCCCGGCTCCGGCGCTACAGTGGTGCACTGCAGGTAGGGGGCAGCTACTTAGTCCAGGGGGAGGGAACGGCGGCCCCAAGCCTGGCCGGTGCTGGGCTTCCAGCCCATATCCCGAGACTGTAATAGCTCTGCCGGGACCGGCTCCTGCTGGGAAGTCAGACGGGTCCCTGGATTTAGCGAAGGCTAATGTTACCATTAGCAGTTATCCCAGTTGAATATGTAGCTCTCTAAAAATACCTCTAGCTCAGTAAAGAATGTAGATTTCATTCCAACACAATCTAATTACATACAGTTTCTTTGGATAGTCTCAGTGGGGACCCTTAATTTCAAACTTAACTGTAAAAGTAAACTGAAACATGGTTAGACAAACGGCTAATCCACTGGAGGTGCATTCATAGAAGAGCGTGACAGCTCACCAAACACGACAGCAGCAGAGTCCGATAGTGTAATTACACGATTAAATCATCTGCAGATATAATAATCTGAAGACACTTGTCAGTGAAAGGATGCCTGCAGTTTGATAGTAGCATGGATGGGGGGTTCGTTACGGGCGCCCCCACTCACTGCGCCCCCTTCTGGCAGTGCCGGGGTGGGTCGCACTGGCACCTTCATCGCCCTGGACCGGGTCCTACAGCAGCTGGACACCAAGGACACAGTAGACATCTACGGCTGTGTCTTCGACCTGCGGCTGCACCGCTCCCACATGGTGCAGACCGAGGTGAGCTCCCCCACCTTCCAGCCCCTTAGGCGGGGAGGCCAGTGCCTCCTCCAGTGCGTCCTCCAGTGCGTGCGGCACCGGGGCACCACGTGTGACAAGCCCGCTGTCGCCCACCGCAGTGCCAGTACGTGTACCTCCACCAGTGCGTGCGGGACGTGCTGAGGGCCCAGCTGCAGCGCGAGCAGGAGGAGACGCCCCCCGTCTATGAGAACGTCAACCCCGAGCCCCAGGGGCAGGAGGCCCCCTGACCCGCCACGCAGTGGTACGGCCCGCCAGTGAGTGACGGCCCCAGAGTCCCAGATGTATTTGTTTTTTTGTGTGTACTAACCTGAAACGATGTACTGAGCGGTACACAATGCATATATGTACCGTTACGGCCCTATTCTGTGAACCCCGGGATTCAAACCAACAACCTGCTGATTTCAGGCACAACACCCTAACCCGATGAGCCAAGCCATCCCCCTAATATTACAGAAATATACAGATACATCTTCAGACACAAATTCAGTTATTAATGCACAAATTTAATTAATCTTACAGGCAGCAAACATGTCTCTCCTCCCCATAGGTGGAGAGTTGGTGCTGGAGACCATGCACAGTGGATGCCTGGTCACTGAGGAACCAGCGGCAGAAAAGATTTTTCACATGTAGATCAGCAGAGCGTGAGACTTTACGGTTGCAGTCTGTGTGAACTCTCCCAGTCCTCTGTGAGGAGACGTCGGAAGCTACCTGACTGTAGCACTGCTGTAAACACTGTTACCATATTTAAAAATACATGGTGTGTTATGCACTTCCTGAGTCTTTGTGGATTCCAGGTTGCTGGATAAGCTGTATGCATGACCCGAGGGAGGCTAGGGCATTTACACACCTATTAAAGTACCCCGGTGTGGGGAGAGACCCCATAACCTTCAGAGCATTGACGGAGGCCAATGCTGTTAAAGTACCCCAGTGGGGAGAGAGCCCATATCCTACAGGGCAGAGTTGGCTGCATTGCCGCTCCCCGAACGCACATGCCAGGGAAGGATATAGCCGAGACACAGGTGGGCATTTTTGCCGCTCCCTGCCTTCCCGTCCTCGGTTCCGACCATGAAATCCAGTCCCCTGGTGCCATCAGTCCGCATCTGTGCATCCACACCTCTGTGGTTGTCATGTCCCCCTGGGGACTTGCCCTGCCCACGCTGTCATCTCTCAGGTAGCTGATTTCACACTTCAGCAAAGACTTTATAAATAACACCAATTAGCCTGACGACAATGCATCTGTTCAGAGCACTTGAAAAAAATGCTAATCCATCCATCCATCCACCACAGACACATGGTGAGCCAGGAGTCTGTCCAGGGAAGCTGAGGGTACGAGGCTGGGGACACAGTGGGTAGGGTGCCAGCCCGACACAGGGACACACACAGAGGTTGCATGTCTTTGGCTGCCCTTGGGAATCCCACACGCAGGGCCCCGGAGGCGTGAGGTCACATGGTACACCTTGCGCCATCTTGTTTAGGAGCGAGTGTCACTACATCACAGTGAGCACAAGGCCTAGAAACATGCAGAGGATCGAGCTGCGAGTCGCTCAGGGGGCAGACGATGTCCTGGCATCCTGGTACCAGCTGGAAGTCCCAGACGCCAGCAGAATGAGCAGGGGCAGCTTCCTGCTAGACTACCGGCCTGCCTCTGCTGGGGTCGCAAACCTTAATTTCCAGGAAAAAATGAACAATAACGTCACATTTAAATGGAGAGGCCAGCTGACCGACGGAAAAAAGCCAAAGTACTCTGCGGAAATACAAATAAAACCAGAAAATAATGGAAGGCAAGGCATACTGTAAATATCTCTGAATAAAAATGAGAAGAATGTAACGTGAACAGATGTAAGTGCAGATGACAAAAGGAAAAGATTTGAGACGGAGGAATCAGACCTTGTCTTGGGTGTTTGGAGACCAGCTGCACGGGAACCTTCATTAATCTTGAAGTGGGTCATCTGGTACCTGCAGTGGTGAACGGTGGTGCTGGTGCCCCCTGTGGCAGTATGTGGCACTGCAGCTGCGTCCTGGGAGGGGGTCTTAGGAGGAGAGTTGCTACTGGCCTACATGAGAGTCAGAAAATATAGTGTGGAAATGAAATGAAAGATCCATGAAAAATGCAAAGAGAGTACTTTGTTTGGCTACTTTCAGGTTTTTTGTATTTTTGGGTAATTACACCCACCTGACCCCCAAACTGATGGTTAATGGAAGCGGGTGCCGCCCTAGTGTAGTAGCCGTTTGTGGCCCACAGGGGGCGCCCAAACCTTGGGGGATCCACACAAACCAGTGGTTTGAGGGGTGGGAAACATGGCCGCCGCTTGCACTGTTTAGAGGCTCTCAGCCTGGGCCGACCCGGTTACAGTCTGAGCAGAACTTCGCCTGTCTGCTGGGAACCTGCTGCTCATTCAGCTACTCGTATCAAGCCTCGCTGGGTCCAAGGACGGAGAGTATCACACCACCTGGAAGGGGTGGGGGGGGGGGTGCAGCCCTGAATCTCACCAGGTATAAAAAAAAAAAAACAGCATCAAGGCGTGGAATTGGTGGTAGAAGCTGAGAGATTCTGGTATCAGTGTCATGGTGGGACACGCCCAGAGTAACATGGTATCAGTGTCATGGTGGGACACGCCCAGAGTAACATGGTATCAGTGTCATGGTGGGACACACCCAGAGTAACATGGTTACTCGCTGCTTCAGTTACTCAATTGCATGGACAGCAAGAAGGTGGCAAGACAATCCTCCCATGTGGATGAAATAAGCAGCGTTTTCCAGCACCGTCCTGAGGCCCCCAGAGCCCACATTTTTGCCCCCCCCCCCCCCTTCCCAGCATGAGGGAGCAAAAATGGGAACTCTCTGGGGGGTCCCCATGACTGGGCCGGGAAGCAAGGAAGTATCACCTATTCTATTGTATTCCAGCCTAAGGGCTTTTTTTACAGGAGGGCAGGAGTCTGAGGATATTCTGAGAACAACCAGAGCCTCCACCAATCACCACAGCTGTCATGGCAACCAGAGCCTCCACCAATCACCACAGCTGTCATGGCAACCAGAGCCGCCA
>JAABNY020000063.1:33242152-33254046 GCA_015164015.2 Brevimyrus niger | reverse complement strand
CGGGAGAAGAAAAAAAAAAAAAAGGAAACGCGGCGGGGGGCGGGGGGGGGCGGGGGCGGGCGGGGGGAGGGGGGCGGGAGGGGGGGGGGGGGGGGGGGGGGGGGGGGGGGGGGGGGAAATTAAGTTCGCTCCGACCTCCACTTAACGCAAACCAGAGAGAGCCCCCACCACCTTCCTGAGCCTGAAGAGACAGCGCATTCCTTCAAAGTGAAAACATCAACGCAGATTTATGATTTTCTCGGGTTACATGTTGACAGATGACTGCAGACAGTTTCATGGGGGAAAGATTGCTGTCAGGGCAGCGGAAAGCGCTGGGGTCGAGCCCGAGACGGACAGCCTGTGGGACACGCTGCACCCAGCCCCTCACCGCCCGCTCTCTGCCTGACAGTTCATAGCCATCCCAAGTGCCACGAGAAAGAATAGCAACAGAAAGCGATTGGGGGGGGGCAGCCGTCCCTCAAGACAACATGCCAAACACAGGGCAGATACATGCGTCTGTTTTAGAAACTCCGCCAGTCCAGCTGTCCAGTGACATGTTTGGTTTGTGATGCCACAACATAAAAATAAAACCAGCCATATTTTACGTTCCTCTACATCCAGGACTGATGCTTAAAAAACATATAAAACCGCCAGATTCCATCTACGGTCCAAGACATTCAGTCATGCATTCGCTTTCGCGGTTGTACTGTCATACTGATTTCACTACATTACTTTTAGGAATAACAAGAGGCAAACGGATTTTTTAGCAATTAAAACGAGCTCATTACTTTTCCATTCAGCTGTGTAATATAAACACTATTCCAGAAGAGGCACTAGTGATTTTAGCTGCGGCGTGAATAATGGAATTGTGGGGCTGTCCAACCATGGTGTTTTGATATCCGTCGCATGAGCCAGAGATCAGGGATGGATGGGGGGGGCGCGTGTTCCTGCCGGCTTCCCCAGCAGGGTCTTTAACCAGAAGTACCTATATCTGAACACTCTATCTATAATCATATCTATACACTGTCGCCTTATTTATTACTGTGAATACCGTAATTCTACTATGTGTTGCTGTTTGTTTATTTATTGTTTGTTTGTTGTTTCCTAACCGTCCTTTGTTGTGTTTTTTGTCGTTGTTTACTGACGCACTCGTGCAATGACAATAAAGGATTGTGATTCTATCTGTCGCAGGACATTGGTTTGTCTCCCCCCCCGGGACGCCAAGTGGGCGTGTAACCGGAGAAGCGCTCAGGGTCTGGCCGCCCCACCCGGGCCCGCCGTACCAGGACGCTGGATTCGGACCGGGACCGCCCCTGCTTCTCTGCTTCTCATGCGATACTTTGAATCGCTGCCTTACGGACGTCCCCCCCCCCGAGACCTCACTGTGAATTGGGGTGAATCTGCCAGCCAACCTGGAGTTTATAACAAACAGGTGAAGGTTGACATGTATGTCTGCAGGCGAGAGCTAATCCTCTGCTGACCTTGGTGGCGGCTCAGCCCCCCCACACCCCCATACGCCACACAACACCCCTCAGCGCTGGCAGAATGTTTAAAGGTTTGTTCTTTTCCTGAGAGCCCCGATCATGCGAAGGCGCTCGACTGAGGAGTTTGGTCCAAGTGCTCCAGTGTCAACGATGAGAACATTTCCACAGATGCGATCGTTTCGCCGCTGTTTGTTAGCATTTCGCGAACCCTCACTTTAATCCGTGATATACGACTTCCATCTGCGTGAGATATAATGAACGGCGGAGAGGAAGGCGTTTTCACATCGCAGGGGAAACAGGCTCGAATTCCTTTCTGATATCGGTACTCTTGCCTGAGTTTGACCCTTTGAAAGATATGCTTTTATTCTGGAATAGGGACAGGAAAATAGACAGAAAATGTAGACGAAGGAAGAAAATCTTCATCACCGTGAAGCATTTTTCATACAGGAATTTCCCTTGTGTGTTCAGAGATGATCATGCTCAGACTTCATTCCCTGCAAAAGACTTTGGATGACCTAGTTGGATGAGTGGATATCAAAGAACGGATTCCATCCCTGACCGAACATGACTTTGCCCAGTAATGGGAATAACAGGTTCATCCTCATCAGCAGGCCGGAAAAACAGCTCTGGCTCCCTGAACGCCCGTGTGTTTTCCTGCGTTACTGATTTCATGTTCCTGTGATTAAAGACCCTATTATTAAGCATCACAGAGCTGGTCTTTCTGGCTGCCCCAGGCATGCCACTCAGAACCAGAATTTATGACCGGGGGGTGCTGGCTATGGCAGCTGAAATTCCTTTATTTAGCAGCAGGGAAGGTCAGGGGGGCTGTGTGCTGAGACTGCAGAGTTTACAGCTCAGAGTCGATGGAGTTTGGATACCGTACTAATGGCCGACTGCTGGTGGAGGGGGGGGACATTTCTGTGTTTCGCTGACTGTTTGCCTTAGAGCAAATTGTGCTGCATTCCATCAAGGCCTTTACCTAAAATGATTACATTCCTGGAAATCCTTCTGCCGGCTTTACAGTGATGCCTGTCACATAGGCGTGGGTATTTTTCGTGCGGCTGTTCTGGGCGGCCATTAAAGATCACAGGGCTGAAGATGGGGACCAAGGAGGGGAGGCCCTCTGTGTGTCGGTGCTCGCTGTGGACTCGCCCAGCGCTCCCCGCCGTACTGGGAGCTGTTTCATCAAGCCGCTCCATCCTCTCTGAGCTGCCGCACTACTCCATATGTTTGTTTTCCAGTGCACCTGGTCCAGCCATGGGTTGTAATATCAATTGATGCATTTAATTGGATTGTCTGCTGGCAGAATATTAAAAAATGGCCGAGGATATTCAACACAGGGTCTGGGAACCAGAGGCGAAAACTTCAGGTCCAGAAAGTACAGATTTATACCAAGATTTTTTTTTCAAAACCAGCTGAGCTCTCTGAGACTGTGGCTCTTTACACTAAATTGGTTGTTTGAGACAAAACCTCGATTTGGATTTGGACTTTCTGGACCTTGAACTTCCCAATTCTGTTGGAATCATATGGATAACCTGGTGGGTTGTGAAATGTGCAGAAATCAGAGCCCAGTTACATAAGTTGACTCAAATATATGTTTATTTCATTGCTAGATTTTAAGAGTTTATACATCAAGCTGCGTCATTGATACACATCTGGGTCAGGTAGCATGCAAGATGGTGACTGGGGTGAGTCCGTGTGCGTGCACGCTGCTCTCGAGATGGAGACTGGGGTGAGTCCGTGTGTGTGCACGCTGCTCTCGAGATGGTGACTGGGGTGAGTCCGTGTGCGTGCACGCTGCTCTAGAGGTGGTGACTGGGGTGAGTCCGTGTGCGTGCACGCTGCTCTAGAGATGGTGACTGGGGGGAGTCCGTGTGTAAAATTCCATTTGTACTGTGCAAGTATGTGATATGTGTCCATTAAGCCAATTAATGTAGCTCAGTGTGTTAGTATGCATTGTCTGTGTCCTTGTTAGTGTTCCCTAGCAAAGTACTCCCCCCCCCGGGTTAGCTACCCAGCTGGCCCTGCTTAAGCTAATTGCCCTACGGTTTTTATAGGGGCAGTTTTGAGGATCCTGGAAGGATTGGGAAGGCTGGGAGGGAGCGTGATCTAAAGGCATATAGTATGCTAGACTTTGTGGTTCCTCTGTTCCTTTGAGTTTTAAGGATTCTTAAGTTAATTTTCCACTTTTTGCAGTTGGGTTTTCTTAAAGGGGCCATGACCTGATTTTGTGCGGCGTTACTGTTCTGCGGCAAAGTCATCTGTTTGATTCAGCCCCTGCTTCCCGCACCTCGGCAGCAGGCTTCTGCTCCACAATGATCACTATAATAAATATCCCAGCCGCTCACAATGATCACTATAATAAATATCCCAGCCGCTCACAATGATCACTATAATAAATATCCCAGCCGCACACAATGAGATGTCGCCAGTGAGAGTGAGAACAACACAACCGGCGCTATAAAGGGACCATCCTGTGCAGAAAAGCCTTAACGACGTCACTCAGGGGCGTGACTCAGGCTCTGGCCTGTGCCGTATCTGTGAGGAATTATACACGGCGTTTCCAGCGGGGCCCCTATCTGCAAATTACTGAGATAAGAGCTGCGCGAGTTAATCTCCGGGACGGTTGACAAGCGCGTCTGCGTCTGCGTCTGCCCTGACGTGGAATGTGCTCCGTCAGATAAGGGGGCCATTTTGCTGAAGCCCCAACACGCTAGGGTGCCCCGTGCACAGCGTTTGCGTCCCTCTCCAGTGCTTCCTCAAAAAAGGGGAGGCCTCCATTCTTCCCGGCTGGCCCCCCCCAGCAGGCCGCGCTGCCTCGCCAGCTCTTTGTTTCGGCGTGGCAGAAGGTGCCGTCCCGGCTCGGTGTGGGAATCGCGGCGGTCGAGAAAAAAGAGACAAACAAAAATATGAATCCCTTGCAGTTGGTGCCAGGCTGGCAGAGCAGATCGCTTACAATGGAGAGTGGCAGCCATTCAGGGAACAGTGCGCCATTGTCAGGGATGTCATTCCACGTTCCACAGCCAATCGTCGGACGGTTTGCCGAAACTGCCGGCGAATGGGCCTCTGGCATGCAAATGACGGGCCGCTGCCAGCCGTACGGCGCGGTGCGGCACAGAGGGTCGCGTCGCGGCTGGGGGCCGGACAGCACCGCCACGTTTCTGATGCTGATGCTGGGAACATTCCGGCGTGTTGGACTTGCGCGTGATTACGTTGCCTAAGAGCAATCCTTTCATTTCCCCAATGCAAAACCAAAGCCCCCGGCCCCCCCATAAACACTCGCATGGACTCTGACCGTAGTCCCATAAAGGGTATTTTGGTGAGCTTCTACAGTAGCTCCAGGGGTAGGTATGTGCCTCAGCGACTACGGCCTCTCTGCCTGTGATCAGAAGGCAGCTGATCTAAATTCCTTCCTTGGCAGAATGGTCACGTGTCTATTGAGCCCCTGGGCAAGGCCCCCTAACCCCTGAGACGGCCCGGGGTGCTGCACGAGTGACTGACCCTGACCTCTGACCCCACACCTGACCTGTACCCATGTGTCTCTGTCTCACAGGTTCCATGTTCTATGTGAAAACGAAAGAATTCCAGTGTACTTGTGCAAATGGCAAATAAACATCATTTCATTTTCCTTTTCAGGCCGGCTTCAGGGACCCTGACCCGTTACCCGTGTAACGGGGCCTGCTCTGAGATCGGCGTACCGTTGCTCAGAACTGCACGGTGCATTTGCGTACAGACTCAGGTTGTCCTCCGAGCTGGAGAAAACAGCCTTTGTGCACCACTTAACCGCGTCTGCGGTCTAACCACATCTTAATCCTCCCTTGTAAAAAAAAAAAAAAAAACCTTAATGCTTATTTACAGGAACATTAAAGGAGGATGTTGCCGGCCTGTAGATCAGTACAGCTTCTCATGAATATACTACTTTGATATTAATATGCAGACTTGTTAACAGATCATTCTGTAATTCAGGTCGGGTTACTTTCTTCGGGCAGAGATTCAGAATGCGGAGGCTTCTAACCTTAATCATCTCAAATAACAAGCTCAGATCTTCCCTGCGTCTTTACTCTGGTATCTAGCAGGTAGCCCCGTGCACCTCAGTGTGAACTGCAAGAGCAAGGATATCAGCTTTTTAACCTGGTTACTGTTGCCTCCTCCTGTCCAGACTAGTTTCCTTTAAGCCCTCCATTTAATCTGTCTCCACGTAGCCCCGACTTGCGTCTGCTATGTCAATTAGCGGCCTCAGCTGTCGCTGCAGTCGCCAGGAGTCCCCGAGAGCCAGCTCCCGCTTCTCAAATAACACGAGTAGCGCTCATCCTGAGGACCTGCTGAAGAAACAAACAAAAGCTTCATAGACATACCAGAATTTCTGCCAAGGCCAAACCCAGTCTCTGCTGCCTTGTTTTCTAATGAACTGCACGCTCAATAAAACAATGCGAATTGCTAACTGCACTATAAGAAGGGCGTATTTTTCTGCCGTCCTTCCAAACCAAAAAGCTATTCTGAACCGAAAACCCTCTTTGGCGAGTGAGGCTCCATAGTCACACCCTGCTGAGACACCAAACCATTCCTAAAGTCCTTGTTTCCGTTGAAGTTATGTTAGTATATCCAACAAAGCTACATTGGATGTATAAATTTGACACCAACTAAAGCAGACAGAAACCCTTGAGCCAGGAAGTTATTGTGTATGAGAAGTGGTCCAGTTAGCTAAACAGTAGAAATCTGAAGAGGTTATTGTTCAGGATGAACATAATAGTGGGGGCCATTGTGTGTTCAAACAAGTATGTGCTCCAATTCACAGTATTTTGTAACATAAGACAAAGTGAAGAATTGATTTCAGCATGTAATTTATCCTATTAAGTTATGTTTTGATGTGACTTAGCCGTAGGCTAATGGGAAGCACTTAGCAAATGCTCAGAGCTAGCGTCCGAACTGCCGTTCTTATGTTTCATACAGATGTTGGGGCAGATGTTTCACGACCTTAATGGGAAAATGCAGAAATTTCAGGAGGTAAGTTTTATGGGGCACCCAAGTTGGATAAACAAAAAAGACTGACGTTGTGGCGTCATTTGTCACAATAGTATGCAAAATGATCTTTACACTCAAGAAGTACTGAAGGGTGCTGAGGTTTCCAAACCCACCGTGGGAGGGATTACCATGCATCATCCATCAATGATTGGCTCAACCCCAATGGCAACCAACAAAGTAACCAATGGGTTTCAGCGTTTTCCCACCACTGTCGTAAGAGCCAAAGAATCCAAAAAAACTTGATGGATTATTTTAGAGTTTATCCTGAACTCGCATGAAAAGCACAGGCTCATTGTGGGAAACCGCCTGGGGCTGGTCCCTCGTACCTGTGACCATTCCCACACGGACGTCCACCCTCCGGCTCCGTCACAGCTGAGGATACGGGGCCAGCGCTCTCTCACTGTCCCTGTACTCACATTCCAGATGCCTGCCTGACCAGCACTAATGACAGGATTAGACGTGGCGGGGGCCAGGGGCGGGGGTCTGTCATGAACTCAGTGTCAGCTGCCCCGGACCCAGCCAGGAAGGCTGATGTCTTCTTCAAAGCATTAAAGCTTCATGGGTTATGGAGAAGAATTGCGAACACCGGCGGAGCAAGACCTGGATTTGCTGTCAGAAATTAGCATCACAGTGTTTTGAAAATGATGTATTGACGTATGGGGTTAACGAGAAACATCAGGTGTTCTTGGCCATTCCTTGTGTCTCCTCTAGTAGAGATTAAGGCCTTGCAGCTCCCCCTTTCATGCTGTATACCAGTTAAGCTTATCCGCAATGGGCCGGTGTGTATGCAGGTTTTTGTGAATCAGCTGTTCAAACCCAGGTGTGAGGACTCTTTCAGCCAATCAGTCCTCTAATTAGTGATCTAATTAGGGAGATGCAGTAAAAACCCGCACACACACAGGCCCCTTTGCGGATAAGATTGGCCACCCCTGCTTCAGAACATAACATACAGGCCTCAAGCTGTCAAGCTCCTTTGGCCATCATCAAACTAGCATCCGGGATAAATTACGTCTCCGCATCTGCGTTTTTGTATGTGATCCCTGGCATCCATAGACTCTCGTACAGAAAGCACTTAGAATAGCGAAGGCAGTGTACGTCGTAATGTCACAGATCTTCCACACGTCGTGAAAACACTTCTCATCACTAAGCAGGATTTCTGTTTCAAATTTGGACACATCAAAGCTAAAAAGACGGCAAAACAAATGGATGCGGTACCCGCAGCGGGTGACGTAACTGCGCAGTGTTGCTCAACTGTGAGGATTGATTTGACAAATTATGTCACCAAAGTTTGTTCTCAAAAAAACATGTTTATTGGTGTCGATCCCTTCCTGACCGGCACCCTGCAAACACAGAGCGAGATGTCGACCTCACTTGACCTTTCCCCTAACCTGACCTCGAACAAAGACACTATCCTACTGTTCTGCCAAATGCTTTTTCCTGTTAGCAGTTAAAATAACCTCCTCAAGGACCAAAACACATCTTGCTGGTAACCCAACCCAATGCTAGTATCTTGGTTAGTCTACATTACTGGAGGTGCTTGAGGTCAAACCCAAGATTTTAGGCTCATTGTGGCTCTCCAGTGGCAGCTTGGTTTTACCATGCTTACATCTAACCATCCTGTTGCATTTATGGTTACCAGATTTTTTTTTTCAGGGTTCA
This sequence comes from Brevimyrus niger, assembly GCA_015164015.2. NCBI lineage: Eukaryota > Metazoa > Chordata > Actinopteri > Osteoglossiformes > Mormyridae > Brevimyrus > Brevimyrus niger. Next base: position 33,245,902 of record JAABNY020000063.1, on the reverse strand, counting down.
TTTTTTTTGTTGATTTTTACTAGTAGAAATGGCATCCCGCTGTTAGATGAGGTAGAATGCAATAGTCAACTTAGCTTATAACACTTTCAATACATAGACATTTATTTGGACTTTCGGTAATCAGAAACTTTGGTTGTGTCACATGTGCAGGTCCTAGGATGTTCCAGGACCATGATTCAGTCACCAGATCTGCTATGCAGCTGTAACGGCTAAGATTTCTATAATTTCATCTTAGCTGAATTTTTATAGTTGTACACTTAGTGACTCTGTTTACGACTCCAATCGGTAACACATGGAATATTTCTGCTGGTATCCAGACTGATATATATATATATAATATACATATATATGCTAGCCAGGTCCATTCCAGAAGAAATTTCATTTTGATGTTATTTATAGTCAGTAATTCAAATTATTTTTGTAGTACATAGACCCTAAACAAATAAGTGCACTGCAATAGGTCTGGGTAGATGCTCCAGGTCAACACAAGGTGATTTCATACCCGTTTTATGACATGAACAAAAGAATTTGCCTGGAAGATCCCGGTGCCAATCCTCTGCTGCACTAACCAGACTAACGACTACCTGAAAGTGTCGTGGAAAGTGTCATGGAAAGTGTCATGGGAAGTGCACAAATACATGCTGACTGACAGAGGAAAGGGAAAAAGGCAAGCTTTTCTCCCAGGCAGACAAAGAGCCCACTCCTCTCCCATCTGGGACTACATTACCTCAAGATCTGTGGAATTTACAGACCTCTGCTCTCATAATAAAATCCATATGCGAACAGCACACTTCATTCTGAGCAGTGAAATCTGTTTATTTTTCTAAGCCGCCATTTTCTTTTTTCTTTTTTTTAAAGCTCTAAACTATCAAATGTCAAGTCTTGACACGGTGAAGTACATCAAAAGGCTGCAAACAGGTTCCTTTGTTGTCCGTGGATCTCGTTTCGCAGGCATGCTGTCTTTCGGATTTCTGAGAATCCTCACTCGGCTCTCTCGCCATCAGTGCACGCGGACGCTCCCTGTTGGCACGGAAACGGGCCCCGTTCTCAAGCCAGGCCCGATACTCTATGGAACAATAAAAGCATATAAACTCCTTGCAAATAACCGTAATGGGCATCTTACCTTACTAATTTGTAAAAGTGAACAGTGAAATTGAAAATGAATGACTGGAATTTTTGAAAAGAATAGATTTGGACATGTCATTGTAGTTCAGCTCGCTCTGGTAAAGTTATAACTGAGCCTTGCGATTTGTTGAGGGCAGCCTGTGACACAAAATTGGAAACTATGTGAAAATGGTACTGTTAGGTTTTTTATGGACACTTTTATTTGAAAGCAACATTCATTTTTGGAGAAAACAGGGTCAGACAGTCCCTGGAGCAAATGGGAGTTAGGGGTTGAAACCACTCAGCTGACCCTGCCATTAGAACCAGCAACCTTCTGATTATAGGTACAGGAGCCTAACCAACTGAGCCACATATTGCCCCCTGTTAGAGCCCACCCTCTCCCCGGCTGCATTCTCTTGGACCCGCACAGCTGTGCTTAGATTAGCAGACATCCCAGGCAGCAGAGGAGCGCACCGATTGGTCCCCCCTTCCCAGTATAATTGGCACCTTGGATTCCATCCAGGCGTATGTGTGTGATCCAGGGGGCATCAGTAGTGATCAAAGTTGTTCTGAACAGTGTTGTACCTTAATCCACTCAGCAATAAACAATTCTCCAAAGCCAGGCCTGACTCTGGCTTCAACTTCAACTTAAAAGGACTTTTGGAAGCCTGGTCTTCTGCATGGATATTCCTTCTTTTCATTTTAGTTTGATGTGAGAGTGTTTTGGGGGGAGAGAAAGAGAGAGAGAGAGAGAGAGAGAGAGAGAGAGAGAGAGAGTCAGAGTCTGCTACGGGCCTTCCTTCACCCACTATCTGCAAGGTCAGAGAATCTCACATGTTCCTCTTGAGGTTTTCTGGACCCGTTTCTTGTCTTGTCCAGTCATAATCACAGCAGCTCTACACTGTCATTCCACTGTCATAATCACTGCTGCTCTACACTGTCATTCCAGTCATAATCACGGCAGCCCTACACTGTCATTCCAGTCATAATCACAGCAGCTCTACACTGTCATTCCACTGTCATAATCACAGCAGCTCTACACTGTCATTCCACTGTCATAATCACGGCTGCTCTACACTGTCATTCCACTGTCATAATCACTGCTGCTCTACACTGTCATTCCAGTCATAATCACGGCAGCTCTACACTGTCATTCCACTGTCATAATCACGGCAGCTCTACACTGTCATTCCACTGTCATAATCACGGCTGCTCTACACTGTCATTCCACTGTCATAATCACAGCAGCTCTACACTGTCATTCCAGTCATAATCACGGCTGCTCTACACTGTCATTCTACTGTCATAATCACGGCAGCCCTACACTGTCATTCCAGTCATAATCACGGCTGCTCTACACTGTCATTCCACTGTCATAATCACGGCTGCTCTACACTGTCATTCCACTGTCATAATCACAGCAGCTCTACACTGTCATTCCAGTCATAATCACGGCAGCTCTACACTGTCAATGCACTGTCATAATCACGACAGCTCTACACTGTCATTCCAGTCATAATCACGGCAGCTCTACACTGTCAATGCACTGTCATAATCACGGCTGCTCTACACTGTCATTCCACTCCATATGGACCCCTCATTGTATCTCTGCACTTACGTTCGATGTCTGTTAATCTTAAAGTTGCCATTGCGGGTTGGATTCTTCTGGATTATTCCCGTTATTCCGCAGCAACTATTCTCATCCATTTTCAAGTGCACATACAGAGTGCAGCGGTTCTGAAGCAGAAGAGAACCAGGCCAGCACACAGAATTCGATTAAATGTGACGTAGGCGACTCGATATTCTGGGAAGCAGCTAGTTCATGCAACGAAGTGGCGATCGCCACATGCTAGGAGAGAACGGCGCGGCCCTGCAGGACATCATGTTAACTGCTAGTGAAAAGTCAGTGGGGCACTTTGGTCAGATGCAATTTGAAATTTAAACAATTCACACGGGCTTGCGCCTTTCAGAGGGGCGGGACTTTGTCGCTGACAGATTGGACTGTGATTCACAGTGAACTTGCTCCGTGCTCCTCAGACCGTCCTCTGCTCTGCTTTTGCTCATTTATGTAGCACAGTGTTTCAGTCAAATAAATGACTTCTGCTGGCAGGCTTTGGTCCTACAAAACCACAGCTTAACTGATAATGGTGACGGACAGAAGTGAGTAGGCTGCCTATTTAAGGCTGCCTACGGGGGGGCTGGCCGCTCTGTTCCCCCCAGGCCCTGGGGCAAGGGAGGCCCAAAAGGGCCCAGTAACCTTTAAATTATCTGCTGGAAAGATTTGTTAAAAATTCTTTATATAGTATTTGTGAATCACTTAAAAGCTTGTTATTTTTTTTCTTCCTAATTTTCCTTGATTTAGTGCTCAAAACCATTTTTACTTTCCCTCCTTTTAATTCAAGAAGTGGTCTGGTTTGTTGCAGCATAATAAGGTCAAAAGGGTAGGTGTGCGTCAGGTTCTGACAGCCTCCAGTGCACTGTCAAAAGGGTAGGTGTGCGTCAGATTCTGACACCCTCCAGTGCACTGTCAAAAGGGTGGGTGTGCGTCAGGTTCTGACAGCCTCCAGTTCACTGTCAAAAGGGTAGGTGTGCGTCAGGTTCTGACAGCCTCCAGTGCACTGTCAAAAGGGTAGGTGTGCGTCAGGT
>JAABNY020000063.1:33223640-33234754 GCA_015164015.2 Brevimyrus niger | reverse complement strand
GTCAAGGAAACAAACCAGTCAAAGCACAAGAAGAGCTGAACTATTTAGCCGAGCACAGGAGCCGTTCAGTGTGAAAGGAGTTTGTAAAACCCGAAGTAGCTCAAAGTGTCCCTGACATGGATTATCTGGTCACCCTATGATAGACAGGAGAAACATAGGGAAACTGTTAACCCTAACCTTCCCTGACATGGATTATCTGGTCATCCTACCTGGACTAAAACATCTGCCTTGTTTCTCATTTTCCGGTGCTTTTCTATGACAGTCCAGCAGAGGGACACGCCCATAAATGTGGGCGGGACGTCAGCCAGCACCCGGGGGCGGGGTGTCCCCAGGGGGACAGGACCACGCATGTCGGCTGCATCTGCAATGGGGCACGACCGCACGTCACGGAAGGCCTCGGTGGGCCCGCACGGGCCCCCCCTCCGCCGACGTCACCCACGGGTCTCATGCGGCATCTCTGTACGGCAGATGTTCCCGCAGATAAGACGTTTCTGCCAGGGCGGCGTTCAGCGGGTAGACAGACGCGTCCGGGCCAGTCGGACTCAGGTGCCTTGTTTGTACTCTTGTGTTGCGCCGTAGCTTTGCATTATAGAACTAATGTCTGGTTTCTCTCCTAGTTTTGATGTCTGATAAGCTTTGTAGTTCTGTAAATCAGCCCCACCTGTTCCTTCATAGATCGATTATTTGGGTATTGTTCTCACATGTTCTGCATTGTCTTGTTAGCCTTTTGTGTATTTAAGTATCTGTTCCTACTCTGTTCTCCAGTCAGTCGTGGTATGTTGATCTGTAAAGGCTATTCTGTGTTGCCTTGTCTAATTGCTGTGTCCTTCTCCCTTCTTACATTACTATTGTGTCTATAAATTGGTTCTTCTTTCCCCCCTTTTGCCTTTTGACCCCTTGCAGTCCCTTTTACTTTGTGCCTTCCACAGTGTGTTCAGCTTGTTTAATAAACCCCTTTGTCCTGGAGCCATAAGTGGATCATCACCTAAGTGGATGGAGAGCTGGAAGGAGAGCTGGAAGGAGAGCAGGAAGGAGAACTGGAAGGAGAGCAGGAAGGAGAACTGGAAGGAGAGCAGGAAGGAGAACTGGAAGGAGAGCGGGGTGGACAGCATCAAGGGGAGCTGGAAGGACAGCAGGAAGGAGAACTGGAAGGAGAGCAGGAAGGAGAGCGGGGTGGACAGCATCAAGGGGAGCTGGAAGGACAGCAGGAAGGAGAGCAGGAAGGAGATCTGGAAGGAGAGCAGGAAGGAGAACTGGAAGGAGAGCAGGAAGGAGAACTGGAAGGAGAGCAGGAAGGAGAACACACTTGCTCTTAATTACAGACGGGCCCCTCTGCACACGCCCAGTAGATCCAGCAACTGCGAACGGCTGCCATTGGCCATCAGGGTAAAAAAAAATGCATCGTGCTAAACAAAGGAGGAATAGAACCATGTCTTTCCCACAGAGGTCTGCCAAGGTACCAGCTTTGAGACGGACACCAGAATGTAGAATAATTTTTGACTCTTTAGCACTTAAGCGGCAAATAATCTGCTAGTTTACTGTCATCCCATGATAAAAAGTAAAACCCACATCAAATGACATTTTTCTGCTGATAGTGTTCAGGTCATCCCGCCTTACAGTGCTATCTTCTGTTAGTTTTTGATAATTCCGGCCTGTAACAGCCTCAGCCAACCCGCGCAGCCTGCGCAGCTGCAGCCCTGACTGCCAAGCACCGATTCTGTCTGCGTTAAACGGCAGATGGTTTCCATTTGAGGGGATATCATGGCGGCTGAGGCGATATCTGGGCTGGTTCCATGAGCTGGGAAGCATGAGCCGCGATTGTCATCCTTACATCGCTAGTGACGGTCTGACCAATCAGGGACACGTGAAGAGCCCAGGATGGAAAAATCTGAGCTAATATTTTGTTAATATTGTTAACTTTCCTTTACACTGTGCCCATTCTATGCTACATGAGTGTTAATCTGTTCCATTGTGCCTGGGTGCTCCCCTTACATAATAGGTATTGTTCATGAGGACAGGCACAGAGACTGCCGTGTGTATCGCTCCCGGCATCTTCATCACCATCGACCTGGGAGTGAAGTGTCAGTGCTCACTTCACAGAGGAGGGTGCCTGTTGCCTCAGCGGTTGCCGTTGGTAACTGCCCCATGTCTTTGGCCGCGCCCAGGAGAGCCCAAAAGGCCATCTGCGGTCTCCAGAGAGCGGCCCGATCGGGCCTGTCTCCGACTGTCCGGGATCTCAGTCGCTGCCGGACTTTTATTAGGGCTCCGCATTCCTCAGAGGATCCGTAATCTGGCCCGTCAGGAATGAAACCGGGTCACCGTTCTTCCCGGGAAACATGTGACCGTGCCGTGTGGAGAAGGGAACTGGGGAAGGGCAGATTCTCCCACCTTCCTGAGTACCATCCTTTTTTATTAAATCTTGACCTGTGACTGTATCCCGGAAGGGCGGTGTGATGGAACTCGCGCCAGGATAACAGCAGGGGGCGCTCTCGGTGTCCTTCCAGCTGGCCCAAGTCAGGCCGGCTCCATATTTGGGCTGACTTGTGAGACAGAGCAGTGCTCTGTAAGGTCTCTCACATATTTATTTACATAAAGGCCGGATGGGGACGGAAAAAAAAACAGCGAGACCTGCTCATACAGGAGTCCCTCTATGCTGTTAGGGGCTGAGCCGCTTCGAAGAATCCCAAGGGCAGCTTTCGCTCGGCCATACTTCGCAGAAAACGGCTCATTTGTGACTTTATGGGACCTGCTTTCATTAACTATGACAGATCTCTGCTATTTCTAAGTAGATACAAAATAGAATATATAAGAATTATACCAGAAAGATTTTATTCCTTTCTGATGATGACTGTAGAAAAGTACATGGAGACATAATGGGGGCTGAAAAGGTGAAAAGAATCTTCCTGCGAAATTAATTTTAACATTTATTTTGTCATGTAACCTGAGTCACATTAATTCCGAGCAAAGCGTAAGTGAACAGGGCTTTTATTCAGAGATATTCTCTGCTGACTCACTTTAAGTGTGTGTGTGTGTGTGTGTGTGTGTGTGTGTGTGTGGTGATTAGGCACATGTCCCCACAATGGTAATCAAAACCTGATTTTTGACGTTGTGGGGAACATTCTTCGAATCCCCACACAGATCTGTGTATGCAATCAAAAACATCAAAAAACTAATTTTGTTTGGTTACTTAGGGTTAAGGTTAGGGCTGGGTAGGGGTTAGGGTCGCCATGTTGGGATTAGAGTTTTCCCCTTAGAAATGAATGGAGAGTCCCCAGAAGGATATAATTACAAACCTGTGTGTGAGTGTCTGGGCACAGGCGTGTCTGTCTGTGTCTGGCTGGCTGAGTTGTGTGTTTCCTCTACAAACACTGATTTGAAATAGGCATTCTGTTTGATTTAAGTTCCTTTTATAATCCGTGACTTGAGAGCACAGGCAATATTTAGGCTTAGAGTAAAAAAGTCAATTAGCCAATGATTCAAATGATTCGTTTAGCAGGATAATTTGCCGGAAGCGAACCCTTGTCGAACATTTAAAGAAGCGGACTAATCCCATTGGCTCAGATGTCTTTGGTTCTCTGGCTTTGATAGTTTAATTATCTGAAAGTCACAGTGTAGCCTCAGCCAATTAAAAATGATCTATGGTTAATGTTTGCGAGCAGGCTTATTTTCAGGAGACACACATCCATCAAACTAACAAGCCATCTATTTAGCTTTTGGAAGAAAAAAAAACACTTAAAAAGTCCATAATCTGATTGGTTGACAGCAGAGGACACCGTCGCACTGGAGGGGCCCTGTTTTTAAAAGGCCAGCGTTACTCAGGCGGGGCTCCAGCCAGATAATCTCATTTTCTTGGAGAGAGAGTCCATGCTGTTCCCAGCCGCGTTCCACATAAATACAATTACTGAGACTCGGGGTGTCCTGCGCTTGTTTGGAACCTTCCCTTCAGGGCAATTAATTCTGGCGAAGTCCTTCAAAAAGTAACATCCGGTCTCTGCTTAGTTGTTTATGTTAAACTCGTGTTTCCATTTCGGTTAGGAACATTCCGGACTGAGTCGATGTCTCCGACATGTTCTGTCTGTATACGGCACGCTGGCCGCCATGAAGGCAGTAGATGTGTTTTTTTACGGATGCGTTGCCCATGTGCTGCCGATGTTGGTATGGGGGCAGTAAGTCAATATACCAAGAATCCAAACAAAACTCCTCGTTCAGCTGCGTGCGGCAGTATGATCCAGACTTCCTGTGCAGGAAGAATCGTCTCAGTGTGGAGCCGGTTACTGACAGCGTGGTGATCAGATTACTCAGAGCATCCCAACATGGATTCAGTGGGCAGAGCAGAAACGGTACCCATTTAAGATGTAAATTTAATGCTTAAATTGCATCTTCTTCTACGTCTCTGAGTCTCCAGGGTGTGTAATGTTTTCTGTGCACCCTGAGGTCTTCGCAACGCCAGGACGGAAGCTCAACTCTGTGTATTTTTCCCACTAATGCTCCTGTGGGCTTCTGGGTAATTGCTGTCACATCTCAGGGGTCCGAGCAGTTGGAGGGCCACCGGAAACTCAGGCGCATTTTACGCCTGTTCTTTTTTCGCCCGTATACCTACTGTGCTTGACTGCTCTCTGGGAGGACAATCTTGATTCACAATGAAGCATCTCTAAGCCAATCAGAGCCTCCCTTCCGTACCATGTGGCCACATTAGGGCAGTTCCCTCGAGTTCCGTATTTCTGACACTCGGATTTCACAGCCAGCTTGAGGAGCATTAACTTCTTCTGTGATTTTAAGCTGTTATTTAGAGACGCTCCGTCCGGGGGTCGCGATACACACTGCAGAAGAGGCAAAGGGTTACGAGGCATGTAAATGATGTCAAACGTCTCCGCAGACAGGGGAGAACACCAGAAAGGAGGCCGGCATGCCACCCTGTCTCTCCTGTTCCACAAGACCCCCTCCCAGGACCCCTGACATTTGACCCCTGTTGCCCTCTGGGTTCACTCAGTGGACCTTGCGGCCAGAGAGGCGGGTCGACTCACATGATCATCCATTACAACAAACCCTCCCTTCATCAATATGCGTGAAACCGGTCATTATTTTAAACAAACAGTCAGTCTGGGTTTGCCTGAGGAGAAACTGGATTTTGGCCTCTCTGCCTGTGGTTCTGTGTGTGTGTGTGTGTGTGTGTCTCTGTGTGTGTGCGTGTGTCTGTGTGTGCGTGTGTGTCTCTGCGTTTGTGTGTCTGCATGTCTGTCTCTGTGTGTGCATATATCTGCGTGTATGTCTGCATGTGTGCATGTGTGTCTGTGTCTGTCTGTCTGTCTGTCTGTCTGTCTGTCTCTGTGCTTCTGTGTGTCTTTGCCTGTATGTGCGTGTGCGTGTCTGTGTGCGTGTCACAGACTGCATGTGCGTGTGCGTGTCATTGTAGTTTTAGGCACTGGATTTCAATGAGATTATCATTATTCTTTTAACATCTGTTAGCAGTAATATTAATCAGCTACTACAAAACCTGGAATTTTATGTAGCCACCATTGGAATTTTATCGTGGCAAACTGATAAAATCTTCTTGTATCCTTTCAGAATGACTTTTGTTTTTGTAACTTATCAGCAGAAAGCTTTTTCTTGTTCCATAAATATCAGGGATCCTAAAAGACTCCTTTATGTAACATATTTTTTTTCTGACGAGTTCCGGGCCGGTCCGGAGATAACAGACGCTGCAGTGTTTCTCTCTGCGTTCCTCCTCCTCACGTTCAACTCCCTGCTCCGTTCCTCCTGGGCCTCTGACTTCCTCTCGCTGTCCCAGACTCTAGCAGAAATCTAACAGCGGCCCGGTCGCCAGAGACACCGTACCTTAGAAGTCCAAGAATAGAGGCTACAGCCCTACTAAAGCCCCCTCCCACACCCCTAGCAGCTGAGCCCAAATGCTGGTACATTGACAGCAAGTGCAAAGAATCCAGACTCAGCCGCCATTTTGGCATGAAGATCACAGCCACTTCTACACAGCAAATGTTTATGTAACATACATTGCATATCAGCTTGGGTATTAAATTTACCTGATGCTTTAATCCTAAGAAAGTAAACTATGTTTTTTCTGAGAAAACAGGGACATAAAGTCCCTGAGATTAAGGGCCTTGCTCAAGGGCCAAACAGTGGCATCATCCCAATCCTTGTACCTATAACAGGAATAAATGCTTCCTCAGATCTGCAAGTTTGTGGGTAAGAATCCCACCTCCTCTCTGTGTGGAGTTCACATTAGCCCCATGTCATGTGGAGTTTGCATGTTTGCCCTGTATCACTTTTGCCCTACAGTCTACAGAAATGCATTTGGGGTAATTAATATTTGCCCTTAGTGTGTCTGTGTGTGAGTGTATATGCATAAAATTCATACCTTCTGCCCAGGAATATACCATGAAAATGTTTATACGTCACACTATAATGGTCTTCACAGTAACTAAAGAGTGACGAGGGGGCAAAATCAGCCGAATCTCCATGAATCAAAGTAGGAAGGAAAATCCTGTTCTGTCTGCAATTTACTCCTTCTGCCTGAAATCTCTTTCTATAGTTAATTTACTCCTTCTGCCTGAAATCTACTCTTTCTGTCTGAAGCGAATGGGGCCTGAAGTCTGAACATTTAATGCATTTGTGCAGTTTAGTCTGCAGCCGGGGGTCGTCCTGCATCTGGTCCCACTTCTGCGGTGATCCGTCAGGCCGTGGAGGCTGGGCCTACGGGGAGGGCAGGCAGGCTGACGGACAGCAGGCTCCCGGCCGGATGGCTCCGCTTCCTTTCGGCAGACGGTGTGTGGCAGTGCGAACTCACACCTCAGCCGGGCTCCTCCACAAATGCTAATTATTCGCTAAACTCATTTTCCCTGCTACACTTTGACCCTTCGTTCTCAGATTCGCTTGGTGCCCAAATGTGTTATTTATTGTTGTTTTCTATTGTTTATTGTTCGCTATCATCTCGTATTTATGGTTATTAATCTGAAGCAAGAATTTCATAGTACTGTTGACAATAGCACACATAATACACATGACAATTAATGAGAAGAGACCCCTGGGAATGAGGATGGCAGCCCACCAGCAAAAAAAATATCCCTAAATGCCAGTCTGTCGAATCTTCATTACTGGTCACTAAAGGTTACGTCTGCCCAGGCGTTAAAGTGGCAGATATGATGTGAGTTTCACGAGAAGGACGAGCTTGTTTGCGTCGTGCTGAAACAGCCTTGTTCCCCTTTCATCCATATTGCTTTTCTTGGCAGTGGGTGCGGATCCTCCCTCCTCCAGGCGTGCTCCTGTGTGGTCTTAATCTTTTTCCCTGTCTCCTAAGTGCCGTCTACCTCTCTGTGTGCCTCACTTGCGTTCCAGGTCCAAGCTGCTTAGATGTGAAAGTGTGTAATGTAGAAAAGGAGAGTTCTGAGGTATACTGGACACCTGCCTCTGGTCCAAACTACCTTCTGAATGTCACTATTGTGCTGCAGCCGTTCTAGCTCACGGTCAGCTGCAGCTTTCCGTGTCGTCCTGGGAATCTGTTCTCTTTGTCAACAGGGAGGCATCAGTAATAGCGTAGCATACCTCCCTGACTGAGTCACTTCACCTCTATAAACAATAAGTACATTAAATTGGAAAAATATGGGCTAAGGTTGAGAGAAGGTGCAGAGAGATTTCATCAGTTTCCTCCCGCAAAGTCGTGGGGACAGCGAGGCATAGGGGATTCCGGCGTGGCTTTCAGATGCCATCGTGTCGAGCTGCTCCTCTGACTTCCTGTCGTTCCTGGAACGGCAGCGTTTTGAAAATAAATCCTGCCCAAGGCTGAGGCTCTGCTCGCTGCAGCGTCTTCGGAGACATCCAGTGGAAACACGGCTGCGAATCAAATCAAGATGTTACTGGATGCCGTTTATTTCTGAAATCCTCCCCCCAAACTCATCCAGCATCTGGAGAGATTTCCTTTTAAATTTGCCCCAGTTTAGGAGAGAACTCAGACCCTCGATGTGAACCTGACTTCTCCTGAAGACAGCCAGCGCCACAGGGGTTAATGTCAAGGATTGAAGGACTCAAAAGCGTTCTTGTCTTTTGCACAAGTGAAATGAAACGTTTGCTTGCATACCTCCCGGTAGACCTAAACAACAATACCGATAAAGAACAGTAAATAAAGAACAGAACAGTGGGAACAATAATATACATTAAAAATACACAGTATGCACTGCGAACGTGCGATATGCCAGAACATACCAGTAGGGCGGCGGAGTCTCCAGTGGCAGCAGTTCACGGGTAAAATGACTGCTTAGAGCGTGTTCAGCATCCTACTCGCTTTTCCTGCTCTCCTGAGCAGACCAGCGGACCTGCATTTCTGTGCCATGCCGCCCCTATTTTGACACTGTACCCACATACGCGCCAGCGGAACGGCGCCAGGCCCGTCCCGGGGTGAAGGCTCGCCCGCCCGGCACAATGCCCCAATCCGGACACCGGCATGTGGGTCTCTGACGCCAGGCGCGCCGTGCCCTCGTGCTGCCACAACAGTGCCCACGGGGGGCACCCGTGGGTAAACATGGCCCCTGACCTTCCCTCATCAGCGCCACGCTCCTCATGCATGACGGCAGACTCCTCTCTGCTCTCGGGGCCCCCGCTAGATTCTCCTGAGATGGAGGCGGCGATCCAAGAACCTGAACGGGCTTATCTGTTCATCGGCAGCGAAATTCCTGATCCTCCATCCCAGGGAAAGGGAGATGAAGTGCGACAGGAATGGCAGCTCAGCTCACCTGTCTGCTCCGGGGGCAGATAAGCTCCAAGGAGCAGAACCTACTGTGCTGATGACACAGCAGAAGGAATAATCCCAACATCGAACAAGAGGTTTGCTGTGAAACACGGAGTAGATATACGAGCCTCAAAATATTCAAATGTGATGGTGCTTAGGGTTGGGGGGGGGCCTGGGTCATCACAGGTCAGGGTTAGGGACTAACTAGATTACTCTTAGGTTAGTTGTTGAGTTGGAATTAACCAACTTCCTGTTAGGTTTCCTGTAAATGTTATGCTGGTGTCACACGTTGGAAGACCCTGTAAAGCAAGTCCAGCTTTGGGTCCTGTTGTGGGGAGGAGGGGAGTGTGTAGTTATTTAGGCTAGGGATCTATGCTCAAGCTCAGAAGGTCATGGGTTTGAATCCTGTGGCATGCAGAGTAATCATATCAGTATTGCTATTGGTCAACAAGGCCTAGGTGATGTAGGGTCACGGGTGCTGCCTTCGGCGTCTCATGCGAGGTGACAGCTGACGCTGAGCTGTAGGGGGCGCTCTGCAGAAGGGGCCCGTGTTCCTTGCACGACGGCCCCAAGAGCAAGTGGGAGGCTGTGGCTGAAAAGGCCGCAGATGGATGTACATGCTTTGCACAGGGATACAGATTTGTAACCGATGCCCTCCATTACTATAAAAGACTTGCGATACTACAAGCACAGGGCCCTCTTTGTGGACTGCAGAACTTTGTAGTTCTGTGTTTCTTCCTTTTCTTTGCTTTTATTGTGGTGAAAGTCTTCGTCTGGTATTTCTGACCATGCCAAGAAATATATGCAATTTGCTTTTTTTTTCTATTGTGGTAGAACAGAATCACCCAAGAAAAGCAACCCGATCGATGCCAGAACGTCACCTTTAGATAAGCTGGTGCAGCGTTTCTCCTCCCGCTCCTCAGAAACCCCCAGACAGTCCACAGTTTTCTTCCTCTTGCCTATTTGGTGCTTTCGATTGTTTCTTTGTTTGGTTCGAGTGTCCTGGGAGCTGGGAGGGAGCAAAAATGTGGTCTGTCTGCGGATTCTCGAGGACCAGACGGAGCAGTGCGTGGAGTTTCGCCATTGCTGATAGGATATCTGGACGCGGATCCATTTTATACCTGGTCTGTTCTCCCCTTTGCAGCTGCCATTGTGGTTTTCTGTCCCTCACATTTTGTAAACGTCAGGAGCGGCGAGAACGAGGGGCCCCTGTGGGGGGTGTGGAGTTCACCTCTGGATGCATAAACATTTAAATTTTTACTTTGTACTTTAACCAAGCAAAGTATATAAAACGGAAAGAATTTAGTGATTAGCAGTGATGGGCCCCGGGGCCTGTGATGTTTAAGTTAGGGCTGCACACTGGACTCAGTAACTTTGTATTTATTTTTTGACCTAAGGGTTAGGCTTGGAAGACCACATTTCAGCAGTCAGGTCGTTGATATTTACCTCGTTCCTCCATGCAGTCCACAGAAACTGTGATTGCCAGTTCCTCATGTCTCGGAGGTAGAGGGATGGGTAAGGCTTTTACAGAACGTTCAGTTTCCTCGCCAGCGAGGATTAATGGTGTCGTGTGGGGTTCTGTCTTCCATAGGTGGATGAAGAAGTTCTTCAGGGTTTGGCACGAATCAATCTGAAATGCATCCAGAATGTAGGGCTTGCTTTGTAACCATCAGCCTTCCATAACGGGAATGAGACAGGTAGCTATGAGTCTTTCCAAGGATCACAGACAGAAACATCCGTTTCACTCGTCATTTTCCCAGATTCCCTCCAGCCAGGGCGGGTCTGGAATGAGCCGTGACCAACTGAAAGGACCCAGAGAACCAGAAATGGTGGTGAGAACAAGCCCAAGTGGAAAGACACATCACAGGGTATAACCAGGGTGTGAAACACATTCTCCAAATCTCTGTGTTCTCGGGTTTCACAAAGCCCTCAATCCCCACTCTAAGACAATACCAGTCTCCCCACTGGGAACAGCAACCACAACCAGTAAAGTCTGGTTGCCAAGACCTAGTGCATAAACCATGCTGTATATACATCAGGCAGCCCGTCGCGGGCCGGGGGCCGGGGGCCGGGGGCCGGGGGCCGGCCCGTCTGCCTCATCTCGCCGTAACTCAGGGCACGTCAGCCCTCGTCCTGTGTAAACACATCCAGACGCCGACAGACCACACCCCCGGAGGAGCCCCGGCCACCCGACCCCCAACTTCAGCTGCTGGCCAAGCGGCCGTCGTGGGGCCACCGGGTGGCGACGTTAGCAGAGTCCCCGGGTCACCGGTCGGCGCTCATATCACCCCCGTTCACGCAAAGATCCTGTGTAGGTTATGAACCCAACACATGGCTGGAAATGAAGGCCGGAGTAAAGACAAACAGCGGCAGGGTT
>JAABNY020000063.1:33196610-33215289 GCA_015164015.2 Brevimyrus niger | reverse complement strand
CCTGAGGTGGTCTGTAATGCTGTCTTTTATAGAACGTAGTTGATGGTCTGAGGTGGTCTGTAATGCTGTCTTTTATATAACGTAGTTGATGGTCTGAGGTGGTCTGTAATGCTGTCTTTTATAGAACGTAGTTGATGGTCTGAGGTGGTCTGTAATGCTGTCTTTTATAGAACGTAGTTGATGGCCTGAGGTGGTCTGTAATGCTGTCTTTTATAGAACGTAGTTGATGGCCTGAGGTGGTCTGTAATGCTGTCTTTTTTAGAACGTAGTTGATGGCCTGAGGTGGTCTGTAATGCTGTCTTTTATAGAACGTACTTTATGGCCTGCGGTGGTCTCTAATACTGTTGTATAGGGCATAGTTGATGATCTGAAACAGTCTGTAATACTATCGTGTAATCCCATCTTCCATTAGGCACAAACGATGTTCCAGTCTGTAATACACCTGGCTTCCTGGAGGTGGTGAGGGTGTTGGCCCTCGATCATAATGAGCTCGAAGGATTCTTTGCTAATGCAGTCCTGTCGATGAATCATCTTAACGTGGAGGTGAGATGCAGGTCCCTCCAGAGGGTCTGCCTCATCTAGTTACTGTCTGTAAGCCTAAACATGTCATTTAACGCCATGGTCTCCACGGAACATCAACCTTCTACGGTAAATAATGGTGACGCCCCTCGCCATGCCTCCATATCATTACAAAAAGGCAATTCATTCAGCCAGCCCGCACCAGACCTCCATCTTAACCTGACCTTTTGGAAGGGTCATAATCTCCAGATCAGATCAGCAATGAGTATTCCTCAAATAATTATTCCATGTGTAAACTCACCTTATGGAAACTGCAGCCAGCATGGTTTCTGAAAGACTACACGATCGAATGAATGACAGAAAGTTTCTCCCTGGCAATTTAGGTCGAAAGCAATTTAGAATCCGCCAGTCTGCGTGCATCTGTGAGCCACAGACTTCAAAGCAGAACGGCTGCATTTTTATTCCGAAATCTATCGTTGTTCTCCTTCATCTCACACTCTTGAGATCTCATCTTGAGAACAGACAGATATCTGACAGCACCACTTTGGCTGGGGACTCTCAAATTAGGCATGACGAGTTAGGGTTAGGGTTAGGGTTAGGGTTACAGCTACATGCTAAGAGAAGAGCTCATCTTCTAGTCCACGGAACTCCTCCACGGAACTCGTCCACGGAACTCCTCCACGGAGCTCACCATCGGAACTCCTCCACGGAGCTCACCATCGGAACTCCTCCACGGAACTCGTCCACGGAGCTCACCATCGGAACTCCTCCACGGAACTCCTCCACGGAACTCACCAACGGAACTCCTCCACGGAACTCCTCCACGGAACTCGTCCACGGAGCTCACCATCGGAACTCCTCCACGGAACTTGTCCACGGAGCTCACCAACGGAACTCGTCCACGGAGCTCACCAACGGAACTCGTCCACGGAGCTCACCATCGGAACTCCTCCACGGAACTTGCCCATAGAGGTCGCCCACGGAGCTCATCTACGGGCCAACTTCAAAAAATGGGCTTGTTAATTTACATTCTGCCTCTGGTGATTTGGGGAAAGAGAAAAACAAAGGAGTGAGGTAAATACAGACAGGGATGGGATCCCTGATAAAGATCTGTGTTACTGCGGGGTGGGGGGGGGGGCAGCCTTGGCAGCACTACCTGGGAGCCCTGCTGTAGAAGGAGCGACACTCGCTGAGCACATGTTCCAGACTGGACCTGGGCCAGGAATGCAGCAAAGAATGAGTCTGTCCCCTAGGGGGGTCAGGGTGTGCGGGGGGGCACCCCTCCTCCAGCCTCCACAGCCTCCTCTTTCTTCCTCCAGCCCTCGCCAGTATGTATCCAGCTGACAGAGCCCCGGATTCCGCCTGACCCATACGGTAAACCGGATCAATCTGGTTCGCATTCCCAGGTTGAAGAATGGAGGTTCACGCCGTACCATAAATCCAGTTATCCAGCTCTGTGCTGGCCAATGCAGTGTACACTGGAAAGCCTGGGACCTAGTGGCCTTGGCAGCCCAGTTTGTGGGCCTCTGCCGTGTTTGTGCTCCTCTGAAGCGAAAACCATCAATATCTTTCTTTAAAAGCAGTGCAGTCTGGCCTCACACCCCGGGGAGCAACGCTTTACATGTGTGACCCTTTCTCCACGTCTGCTCGGCTGAAGACTCTCCGCTTATTTTCTGAAGCAGCTGGAGAAAGGGCCCATGTGAGCGAGGCAGGGAGCCGGGTTCTGTCTCCTTGATGAATGGGAGAAGCGTGTGAAGTTCCACACTGGCACGGACACCTTCCATTTGCATCTCGCATCTTTTCCAGGCCGTGAAACATTAACATTGACCGGAGGGTGACAATCGTCATCTTAACGCTGAGAAAATGAATTACGCGCAGAACATGAGTCACTCCATCTGAAGATCATCCGGCCTTCCCTCCTCTGTGTGACTCTCACTGGGCCAGCGAGGAGAAGCAAGCTGCTTACCTTGATGATTAAGAGCTTGAACGATGGGCTGCAGATGTGGCTAAGAGCTGCAAAGTTTTCGGGAAGGAGGTGAGTATACTTCCTCCCTGGAATCCCACACGTGTCCATTTGCCATTTTGACGCAGAGAGCCTCTCAGAACGGGGATCAGATACGGGTTCTTATGGTATAAACCTGAGGAGACTTAGAGGCTGCAGAATGCGGTGACAGGCTCTTCATGCAGGCCACTCTACTGCCCCGAGGAGCAGAGTGACTGGGGGCAGAATCCCAGCCCAACATTTTTTTTCTATATTTCAATATTTATCCCCTCCTCTCTTGGGCCAGAAGACAGTGAAGCCAGCTGGACAGTGCCTGGGTGAACTTCCACAGCAGAAAGAAAGGAATAAACAAAAAGAAAGAAAAGGAAAGAAGGTCTGATTTATTCTCGAAGAGCATTTGTTGCTGTGGGTGTTGTGTAATGAAAGGCTGACTTGTTCATCCATAACAGAGTTTCTCTTCTGTTTCTGTTTAAAGTGACCCAGTGTAACGCTCTTTGAAAAAACAAGTTCAGACTGGGTTCCGCTTGCAGGCAAAGTGACAAACTGGAGGTTATTTATTCACCCCAGTGTCTGTTGGGGGGGGGGGGGCATTTTCTGTCTGTAGACTAACATGCAAATGACATTCTTTCCCCTGCTAATTCAAAACAGGGGAATCAGGCATCAGGCAGTGAAAGTGAACGGTAACCCAGAGTGGGGGGGGGGTGAAGGCCTGGGCCACACGGATCAGCTCCGGACAGGCTGGCTCCTAAACGGATGTCATGCATTAACATGCGGGCTGCAGGACTCGGCCTGTGTCTGAGTGCAGCGATTCAGCAGGAATCCTCCCTGACCGTCTGCGTCTCTCTAATCTATCAGTGTGAGAGCAGGTTCCCCGACGTTATGTTAATGGAGCAGAGAAAAAAAAAAAACGCTGATAACTCTGTTGTTTTTGTGGCTTGTTTTCCTTCTTCCCTCATTTTCTTCCTTCGTTTTCCCAGCCATCCATCACAGTTGACGCCTGAAGATGCCACAGTGATTGAGTTTGATTCCTTAAATTGTGAAATGCAAAGCAAACGGCTCGTCCCCCCGCAGCTTCCATGGACTCTCCCTCTGCCTGCTGGGGAACCTGCCGCACATCTTCTCTGAACTGAGGCTGAGAGGAGCCAGAAAACCCATAAGCCCGTTCAGACTGGAAGAGGAGCTGCAGTGACTCGCCCTCTTCCTCTCGGATGCTGCTGTCTCATTGGCCACTTGGATGCTGCTGTCTCATTGGCCACTTGGATGCTGCTGTCTCATTGGCCACTTTGCTGCTCCTCCTGGTCAAACTTATCTCCTTCCACTGGAGCATCAGCCGACTCTCCTGAGCATTCTGCCTATCTGATTGGCCGCTTTATTGCTCCGCCCACCAGATCCCCCCTATCGCACACACTGCTCACACCCCTCCGGGTGTCACGTTGTTCTTCCCCAGAACCCAGACCCCTAATGTAGAAGTGAATGGAGGCCCAGCACAGCACTGACGTGATGACGCAGCATAACTTATCCTCACAGGATTCCACACAAAATGATTAGAAAGTAACACCTTGCCCCCGAGAGGCAGGTATCAATACTCTGGGCCCCCGAGAGGCAGGTATCAATACTCTGGGCCCCCGATAAAGCACAGTATCATGTTTTTTTCAACACTGCATTAGCGTGCCTGTTTTAGCAATACGAATCCCCCAGCAAAGCTCTCTGACAACAAGGACGGCTCACTGACTGCAAACGCGGCCCTTCTGGGCTTTAGCAAGGTCGTGGCTAATTGGCGAGTGTTTGAATAGGGAGCAAGACTGGGTCACTTCTGAAATGGAGCCTCAGCTGGGGGGCGGGGGGGGGGGGTTAGCTCTGCCTCTTTGTTTGTTAGCTTTACTGACTTGGTTTATTCTTCCTGGGCTGGTTTTCGGGCTGGAGCACCTTCTCTGCCAGGACCCCAGGGGTGCCCGTCCCAAAGGGCAGCATGCCACCCCCACATCTCAGCTGGCACCTCGGGGTGCCCCAGGGGGACCATGCATATGCACAGCTGGCAGGGAGAGCGCCAAGGCTACAGTATGGCTCTGAGCTGCTCTGCGGCACACAGAGTAACAGCGATTAGCAGGAGGAATGGCGGGAGATCGCTGTACCAAGCCGCACGGACGCGTCGCTCCTGCTCCTCAGACCGCACTGCGGCTAAGGTGCTGCGGCGGAAGCAGAACGAGTCAACGTCATGCCGCCGTCTGCTGTTAGACAAAAATACATGGCAATACTTTACCCATGATGCTTTGCCCAAAACCAGCAATCACATGATCAACAGTGCAGTGCGTGGCATGAATATTTACAAGGACCCCTTCAAGCATTCCTTTTCCGTCCTCTTCGAAAGCACAAATGTCTGGAAACTCCCTGAGTGGCTATCGGCTATTGTGTGGGGGCTTGTGGGTAACATGTGATGCCTTCCCGCGATTGGAACAGAAGTTCATTGTACAAGCCTGATGCCACTCATCTGGTCATTGTCTCTAGAAGTGCCTCGTGGCGGGGGCAGAGGATTTACTGGGGAAAAGGGAGTCAAGAGCC
The DNA here is from genome assembly GCA_015164015.2 of Brevimyrus niger. Lineage (NCBI taxonomy): Eukaryota > Metazoa > Chordata > Actinopteri > Osteoglossiformes > Mormyridae > Brevimyrus > Brevimyrus niger. Next base: position 33,210,209 of record JAABNY020000063.1, on the reverse strand, counting down.
ACCTTGGAGGGCAGACCTGGACCAGAGAGATGAAGGAAGGAGAGTGCACATGCAGAGAGGCACCTATTCGGGCAGGCTGGGGACAGAAGAGGAGTTTGGGTAGGCTCTTCTCCTAATGAGGGCATGTTTGTTTGAGAGCTCTCACTGCAGGGGCTTCCTTGAGCTCTGAATCTTGTTAAAGGGATTAAAGATTTAAGGAGCGCTCTCAGGCACTGCCGCAGCCTGACGGACCTGGTCCCGGCCTGTCACCGTGCTCCCAGAGTGGAGCAGGTAGGCCTCCAGACGGACCTGGTCCCGGCCTGTCACCGTGCTCCCAGAGTGGAGCAGGTAGGCCTCCAGACGGACCTGGTCCCGGCCTGTCACCGTGATCCCAGAGTGAAGCAGGTAGGCCTCCTGACGGACCTGGTCCCGGCCTGTCACCGTGATCCCAGAGTGGAGCAGGTAGGCCTCCTAGGGCTGCTCTGTGTTCCACCCCATCCTGTCCCATCAGGGGGGGGGGCATTTCACGCCGCAGGGACGTGACCCGAAATGTTGAAACAGCTGCTATTTGTAAGCCGTCCTCCTGCGTCTGAAAACACTAACATTTCAAGAACAAGTTATAAAACAATTCAGGCTGACTGATTTACTCTCTGATGTATAATTCTGTGATTTACTGACTGACGGCCATAAATGCTGAGGCTGATAACAACAAGATAAGCGAAAGACATTTTGCTCCGACATTCTTGACTTTCCAGTCTGGGGTGAGTCAGCCTCCGGCTGGAGCGATACCTGCACTCTCGTCATTTCGGCACTGACAGCTGACATACCCAAACATAAAGGGGCTCTGAGTCTAATTTACTGCACGCTTCTTTAAGCGACGCAAAGTTGCGCGAGGAGGGAAACAGGCTCTGCCCCTCCCCCCCCCACATCGTTAACGCCCCCAGGTCATCCACTGGCCACACTGAGCCAAGGCGGCCAGGGACTCGCTGGGAGACAGTGAGCAGGTGCGGCTCCATCTCGTACTGGCGCTACTGGGAGCACAACCTTTCAATTTCCAGTTTGATCCCTTTGGCAGAGATTTAGGGACAGATGGGTGGGCTTCAGAACGGGATTTCCGGGGGCCCTGCTTTCGCACTTGCCGCAGACGGACAATCGGTAAGAGCAGCACCCAGTGTGCTGTCGCCAGTGGTCCAGTGAGTCAGGCATTACGCATTTTGACTGGGTTGATATTCACTGCGGCAGTGTGTGCAGTGTGTGCTTCCGGCCCGGAGGATAAGCAGCCTGCAGAAGAAGGCAAAGCTAATCTAACTTACTACTATTTAGAAGTAACATTTCTGAGCTCAGGTCATTCTGCATTCCGCCTGGAACCTGACAGCAGAAGGACAAAGTCCAGCATCCAGCAAATGGGACTCGACCTCATTTTTCTCCCTTTTATTGTTCAGGGAACCAACTGAGGCACAGAGACCCTTTGCTGAGCCCGGGCTGCATCAGGCCTCTGAAGGCGGCGCGTCACATGCTGCTGTAAACAGGATTAGCGGGATGCCGTCTGTTTGGACGCAGAGGTGCGCGGGTTGCTCACTGTAAGGCAAAGCCGGCCAGGACCCCGCGACTGTCCAGGGCTGCCATGCGAAGAGGAAGGGGCCACAGCCGGGAGGGGGGGGATTAGCCCTGGGATTAATGGGGGGCTTGGAGGAGCAGGGTCCTGCTGCCACAAAAGGGCTCGTGTGGGGGTTTTCTGGGGGGGGGGCAGGAAAAGAACGGTACACAGGCTTGTCCGGTGAAAAAAGACGTCACGCGACCACACGCATTGGGAGGGGGACGGGTCCCTGTACCGTCCAGACTGGCTGCTTGGAGGCCACTGGAGCGCAGTGCCCCGTGAGGAAGGCAGTGCCCAGTGAGGAAGGCAGTGCCCAGTGAGGAAGGCAGTGCCCCGTGAGGAAGGCAGTGCCCCATGAGGAAGGCAGTGCCCAGTGAGGAAGGCAGTGCCCCGTGAGGAAGTCAGTGCCCAGTGAGGAAGTCAGTGCCCCGTGAGGAAGTCAGTGCCCCGTGAGGAAGGCAGTGCCCCGTAGGGAAGGCAGTGCCCAGTGAGGAAGTCAGTGCCCCGTGAGGAAGGCAGTGCCCCGTAGGGAAGTCAGTGCCCAGTGAGGAAGGCAGTGCCCCGTGAGGAAGGCAGTGCCCAGTGAGGAAGTCAGTGCCCCGTAGGGAAGGCAGTGCCCAGTGAGGAAGGCAGTGCCCAGTGAGGAAGTCAGTGCCCCGTGAGGAAGGCAGTGCCCCGTAGGGAAGTCAGTGCCCAGTGAGGAAGGCAGTGCCCAGTGAGGAAGTCAGTGCCCCGTGAGGAAGGCAGTGCCCAGTGAGGAAGGCTCTCTACTTGTGGGCGTTATTCTCCGCACTGCCAATGGAAGGCAGACTTTGGGGATATCGCAGGCAGCTGGGGGGGCCAGGGTCTGCTCACCTCCCCTTCCATGAAAGGAGCTTCAGTCAAAGTGGTTGCATGTGTTCATCTTGGATCCCTCATGGGCCAGGAATGCATCTGATTGGGCTGAATCAGGACTTATTCGCTTTGAAGGAAAATATCACGTTATATAAGAAAAAGCTTCTCCGGGAGATTATAGCGTTAATACGGACGGTTTGTGACTTGCACTTAAAATTAATCATTACATATAAGTGTATGCAGGAGTTTAGTATGTAGGTTATACAGATAAAACAGCTTAAAACGGACTGCTATTCACATTATTTATTTAAAAAAAAAAATAGAAGGGGAAAACAAATGGCAATACAATGACAGACCGTGTTGCTGGTATGAGCGACACCTTAAAGCAGCACTTCCAGTATCCGTTTCTAAATGTAAAAGCCGAGTATAAAATGTCCGTCTCTTTAACGTAATCAATGCATACAGTCGTCATTAAGAGGGCGGAGGCCACTTTTAAAACTATCGGTTCCACATCACGCAGTTGACATCTGACTGAAATGCGTGCAGAAATGTGGGAAAATGAGAAATAAGAGGCAGGTAAACTGCAGAAATAAGGGGGTGGGGGGCGTTTTTTTTTCCTTTTTTTTTGGTGCAGGGAAAAACCCGATGAGAGCATGCCCCCCCGCGATGCGCAGCCTGTCCGAAGTCGGGCTGGGAAGGGGGGGAGGCTGGTCCTTTAAAGCAAGAGGCGGATCTAAAGCTGAATGTCATTCCCCCGCGAGGCAGCCCGGCTCCGCGCCCCGTCCGCTTAAATGCCACATTTCTCACGCCGCAGCCTCGCTTCTCGCCGCCTTTGCAAACCTCGGTGAGAGATGGTGCCGTCGGTGCTGGGGCCGTTTTGACAGCCGGACTCGGCAGCCCGAATCGTGGACGTTTAATGACCAAATGTGATTGTAAAGAACGGCTAAGGGAATAAAAAAAGACCAGGAATCGCCACTGTACACGTCCGATTGCCGTTTTAATGTAAGTATCACTTACTGTCCTGTTTAATCCCTGTTAAACTGTCACTATAGAAGGTGTTTCGGAGGCTGCGTGCCCCGAATTGCAGGTATTTCGGAGCCTTGGGTAGTTTTACAGCTGCCGTAAATCTTCGGACCTCAGCCCAGTAAGGAACCTGATGGAGATGCATACATTAATTACCGTGCCATTAGGGCTTGGCTGCTGTTGCATGTGCTCGTTTTGGGCTGGTGAGTGCAGCCTAATGAGCTAGTCGGGTTGGGTGTTTTTAGTCAGTATGTGACATGTTCATTCTTGCAAAATTACACTTTTTGTTTTAATTATATTAATGAATGAATTCCGTAACTGAAATGTGTGCGTATGAAAAAAGGTACAGTTTTCATGTCCCTGGAGTAATTGGTTAAAGTTATTAAATTCCGAGAGCTTTTTCGGCGTACTGGTTTTGGTGGGATTTAACTATCCTGCTTCCTTTTAATTGTCTTCTATCTGGCTGAAAACGAAAGCAATGAAAACTTAAACCTTTACGGTTCTGTATCGTTAAAGATATTGCATAAATACTTTGCCCTGCATCCATCTACATTTACTATTTATCACGCACATACTGTACAGCTGTTTTCTCGTCCATTTTTTGAACTTTCGTGTTAGATGCCAAAGTGAATTTAGTTGTCTGAGCACTTGTACTTCGTACAATGACAAAGTTGTAGCTAATCCGATCTGATTTAATTGCGCACTCGCCTTATCCCGCGATCTGCATGTGGACGCTGTGATCCGCGGCCAACAGCCTCAACGTGCCTCTGTTGCTGTATAAACACCTTTTATTTTTGTAGCACTAAACCCGAAGAAAAACACCATCTCCTGTAGTTAATTAGTGATTTGTGGTGCGAGTTTTTTTTTTAACGTTTTGGCTCCAGATGCGCGGACCCCACTTGGGTGTCGCCCGTCCGGCGTCAGCAGCGCTCCCTCGGCCCATACTGACCCGAATCCCCCCTCTCCTACCTCTCCCACTGGGGGAGGCATATGGATGTCCGATTTCTCCCAGTAACAAAACTTTCTCCAGCTGTATGCATTTTTACAGCCAAGCCGTCGCATTACGGTTTTACAGCAGTGCGATCGCGCTGGGGGCAGCGTATCTTATCAGTGCGTTATGGGACAGATGAGGGGGCCTCACTATTAATCACCGCTACGCCCACTGATATGGATCCCAGTTCGGCACTCAAAAACCCATTTAAAACCAGTTAAGGATAACACAGTAACGTGCATGCTTTTCCCTACAGCTGCAGTGGTACACGATACTGTGATGCATTCTTTAATGCTAGGCCTATTTATCAGTTTTGCAGCGGTATTCCCATTTTGGGAATTCTTTTTTTCCAACTTGTACTACTCGATCTGTCATCTGGCGTTTTCTTGGGAGGCGATTCTACACCCTTTTCTCAGCCCCCCGATTCTTTTTCCCTAAATCCATTTAGTGATTTGTCCTGTTAAAGTGCCACCCCCACGCCAAGGGTAAAATCCTGCAATCGTTCCAGGTTTGGTCCAGCATTCCAGTATAGGAAGTCCTGGCTCTGCTCGTCACTGCAGCACCCCGAGCAGCCGCGTCTTAACGATGTCCCTGTGTCATATAGGCCTATTCAGTATATTTGAATCTGTCCCGCTTTCTGTGTGTGTGTGTGTGTGTGTCTATATATAATTGACAATATAACCGTGAAATTGCTATACACGTTTAAGACAAACGGACGGGGATTTAAAGCACCTTATACATACAAACCTATGGGAAGATGAGTTTGTTTTATAGCAGGACGGGGCTAGGAGGCTTTGGGGCAGTATTTATGGTGATGGCTCCACCTAGTGGCCGAACGTGTGGATTCAGTTCCGCGGGGTAAATTGTCGAGGCGCTTCGGGTTCATATAATACTACGGCTTTTAGTCAGTAAATAAACTTGTATCAGTTTGAGAGTTGTACTTGCCATGCAGTTATACATGTATTGTAAAACTACCGCAGTGAGGCTAATCATGGTCAAAACGAGCTTCTATACGTCTTTTTCAGCTTCCCGTGAACATCGCTTATTTCGACGTAATCATCATGTCATAGACTAGAGAACGTTCCTGATAAATATTTTTTAAAGGTTATGCTGTGCTATGCATTGCAATCGGTCTGAACGCGTCATGTGTAGAAACAATTTTGAGGTTAATGCATAAACTATTAGGACGGCCCTCAACTGTATCTCATGTGACTGGAATTTCTGTCAAGTGCTGCTTCTCCCTAATACATTAACCCAAGCAAGGTCACGCGGCGGACCGTGGCGCCGTGGACGCGCATATAATCATGTTTGCACGCATGGTCTTTTCGGCAAGGTCTTTTTGAGACCCAACGTGTGAAAAATTTAAAAAGCACAATGTAGTCTTTTTAGTTTCCAGAGCCCAACCTCCAAATTTCCACTAGTGGCTGGTTTCTGCAGCAGGAACGCCTTGTATGGGGGGATGGGGGGGGGTGACTTTGAGAGAGCCCTGCACTGTGGGACAAGAGCTCCAAATCACAATTTAGCGCATAGAACCGATTCCATTTAAATTTCTATATCATTGAAAGTCAGAGACACAGGGACACCAGAGCACGAAGCCATTAAGAGTGATACTTAATGTTTATTGAAAAAGTGCATAGAAGTTGAATTTTACTAACCTTGAGCTTCTTCCAGGAAACGTTGTGTACTATTTGCCAGATGTTTAAAATATGTTAATTTTGATTCTGAAAACCAAATTAAACACGATATAATGTAACACTGATTTGTTTATTTATTTTTTCTATGTATGCAAAGTGTGTGTGTCTCTCTCCCCCCCCCCCCCTTTCAATAAAAGACACTGCAGTTGCATGTTGGGGGTTGGGGGCTGGGGGGGCGTACCCTCTGGTGTGCTGTGGCTTGTCTTGGCTCCATCCAGTGTGGAATGTAACAGTCCCTGTGATTAATTGACTCTGTGAAGGCAGGCCCCGCCTTCAGCGCCCATCATCCTGACTGTGACTCGCTGATCCGTCGGCCGCTAACGGACGGCTCCTGCTTTGGAGTTTCCCTTTTGCTGCTACCTGGAGTACAAGAGGCAGCAAATGGATCTGGCTTGAGTGTAGCAGAGGTGGGCCTCCATTGGCCTGTGAGTTTAGGGGGTTACTCTGCTGCAGGAGCGGGCGGGCCTCCATTGGCCTGTGAGTTTAGGGGGTTACTCTGCTGCAGGAGCGGGCGGGCCTCCATGGCCTGTGAGTTTAGGGGGTTACTCTGCTGCAGGAGCGGGCGGGCCTCCATGGCCTGTGAGTTTAGGGGTTACTCTGCTGCAGGAGCAGGCGGGCCTCCCTGGCCTGTGAGTTTAGGGGGTTACTCTGCTGCAGGAGCGGGCGGGCCTCCCTGGCCTGTGAGTTTAGGGGGTTACTCTGCTGCAGGAGCAGGCAGGCCGCTGAGGCTGTCTGACTTGTGTTGACTTAACACATGGAACCAGCAGCTGCACACAAATGGGTGTTTGTTCAGGAATCAAATTAATCAAACGCGACTCCTGGTAAATCTTAGTAAATCCAAACACTCTGGTGGCTCTTCATCGCCCCACATGCACTGCCAAGCGGATTCCAGGAAACGGACGCTTGAGTTCTGCAACGTCGGTAATGACGCCGGCACATGCATTCCCTGGGGGCAGCTCACAGAGGTGACATGGGCTGTTAGTATGTGATGGGACCTTCCCATGTGACGTAATACAGCTCCAGGTCTGTGAGGAGGTACATGAGGCATGTATGTAGAGCCTGTCTTCTGCGAAGACATTTTGAGCACCAAAGAAGCACATTAATGTAATTAAAGACTGAAAGCGATCACAAACTTCATTTTGTCAGTCTCACCAACTGTCCCTGGGGGGGGGCATGAGTGCATTCCAGACAGCAGACTGTTGGCCGACGTTAATTTTTCATGCTTTTTCTTCAGGGTTCATGCAATAGCGGGGCGCGAGAGATATGAGGTCATGACCATTGGTAACTACATACCTGCCCAGTCATGTGGTTACCCATAATGCATCAGCGTAAATGTGAAGCTATACACTGGTTTTGTGGTTAATATAATCAGATGGTGACACCGGGGTAAGATCACAGGATTATCTCAGCTGTGGGACTTGCACAGTCCTGTGATTCTTTAAGGTGGTGATATTGGGTTTTTTGTTTTTTTTTTTTTTTTGCCTGGGCTGCAGATTCCCGCTGGTTCTGACTATGACTGAATTGTTACCATGACAACGCCTCGGGACAGAATGCGGCTAAGATGTTTATTTTAGTCTGGCTTTTAGAAGAGAGACGATTGTTTAGGTCACCCTGAGGAGACTCCAGCTTGGAACAGTGGTGAGATGAAGCCCATGTAGATGTGTCCTCCTCTTCCTCCTCACTAATCCCTACCTTATAGTCCAGGGTTTCTCCTGGGACGGCAGGGCAAGGCTTAAAGTAAACTGGCCTCAGTAATTATTTATAGGTTTCCTGACCCCCCCTGGTCTGAGGAATGCAAAACACAACCCCCCCCCCCCCATCACCATTTCTGAAGTCTTGTCACAGGGGCCAAACTTCCTGTTCATTTTGTTAATTTTCTCGTTAATGTTTTCACATGAACCATTTCGAAATGCAGAAGGACAGCTGATGGTGCCCCTTGGAGCGGCCTGGGGCTGGGCGCTGGGGGCTGGGGGCTGCCCACAGACATGCGTGGGGCTTTATTTTTAAAAGGCACACGCTTCCAGAAAGCGCATATGTCTTATCTGTGCTCCTTTTTCCAGGGGCGGCCAGTACAGATAATCCCAGCAAAGTGTCCCCCCCCCCCAAGGGTGTGAAGGGGCAGCAGAGCTGGGCTTTAAAAAGAGCAGCTCTCTCATACCACCCTATTTATACCTGAGCTTGGAGCCCCATATAGTCGGGTGTCAGCTAGGCGCTGCTGAGTCCGGGGCCCCTCATGCGGAGCGGCCGAGTCCGGGGCCCCTCAGGCGGCCCTTGTTAATCGGCCCTGACGTGGCAGGACCAACCTGCTGCATGTTTTTGGTCCCCAAATACGATGTAGGATGCTGTGGGAATGGCAAGTAGCACAACTAGAGGTCAATCTAAACATGTCTGGAATGGAAGCTTCCGGAGTCGCTGGTCTTTGTGGCCTGTTCTGAGTAGGCCTGCCCTGAGTAGGCCTGCCCTGCTCTCACCCCCGTGGACAGCGGAGATGCTCGGCCTCCAGCGGCACACAGCTGCCCTTGTTTTCTAACATTTAATTTTCAGCATGTTTTTAGTCAAGCGCAGGTTTTCATAGGGAAGTGGGCTAATTATGGTCTGAAGAGAGAGTTTGACGGCACTAAACCCAACACACTTTGGGCTCCTCTGCAGCGACTGTGCCTTGGTTTTTCTCAGATGTTTGTGCTTTAGTGTCACTGAAGAAATCCCGTTTGGAGGTCTGTCCAGTTTTCTGCTGGATGATGTCGGGTTTTTTTTCCTGTATGGATGAAGATCTTTCTGAACATGGGGGCTTCGAAGCTTCCTCTTAGATTGTGTTTAGTGCTCCTCCCTCAGCTTTAGTTATCCAAACATTCAGAAAGTCAAAGCATACCATGTCATATACGCTCGCCTAGGTAGTTTTTCTACAGAAACAAAAGTAAACAGGACAGCGTCCAGGGCATCGAGAAACCTATTTTAAAACTATTGTCCTTTATATTATTGACTCCTGCGAGTCTTGTCCCAGTTACAGATCTTGTCTTTACATGGAACAATCGGATCTTCTGCCCTCAGAAGTTCTTCAGTTCGGGTCATAGAACCTTCCAGCTGCTGCTGTGAATCTGCTGTGGGTCCGGGAGCAGACAGGACCCGCCCCCGGATGCCTCATCGGATTTTTCCAGTGAGGTGCCAGCAGTGGGCCTGGTCCCTGTCGAGATTTTCAGCGCCTCTCCCCTGAGGTCCATAATTATCCTGGGGCCTCTCCTGCTTTCGCAGTGAGGGCAGTGGGGAGGCTGAGTGGACCGTGGACAAATCGCCGGGTGCAGATGAAAGAACAAGCTGTCGCCCCCGCTAATGGCCACCATGTGGATGTCATTACGTTGGGGGTGGCTAAGAAAGGATGCGGGGGGGGTGGGAGGAGGAATTCAGATCTTATGGGACCTAAGCAGCGAGGCCCTTCGCCCCGCTCCTCAACATTTAGCCGTGACTCCTCACATTATCTTTGACACTCGAAGGTTGATGTCTATGTTCAGCTGACGATCATGGCCGCCCTTTGAGTCATCTTGGGTGCGTCTTGGGTGTCCTGTATCTCTGTAGCTTTGAGCTTACTTGGCCCCTAATCAACCCTAATCACTTCCTGGTGTAAGTGGCTGTAACTGTGTCCTTATGGAGTGATGCATCTTGGGATTTTTATTTTTTGGTAGAAGGATGGAAATCATCTCAGAAGTCAACAAGGTTAATTTCCTCCCTTTAAGTACCCGAGTCGGTATCAAACACAAATGTGCCTAATCTTTTTGCTAGTGTGGAACGTCGGAAATGCTGAGGAGGATATACATTGTTGTAGCACTGCGCTCCTTGGCATCCTGGGGAAGACTTAATCTGACGTGGCATGCAGCTAGCTTTCTCGGGGATGAGATCCTCCGGCAGTGGGATTGGTTTGGAACAAAGCCGGCAGATTTAGGGATTTTCTTCGGAATGAGAGCCCAGGGTTGAAAGCACGAGCAGAGATGTGGGACGAGAGGAGAAAGAGGGTTCCTCTCTCACGACGGCTGGAATCGGAGCTTTGCTGGCATGAAATGTCACGTCAAGCGGGGATCCGTCCCTGTCTGCGGCTGATGGTCCAGCATAAGGCCCTGATGAAATGTTTTGGTCTCCCAGAGCATTTTTTTTTTTACCTCTGGGTTTTACGATCTTAAGCTTTAGTTCATACACCTGTAATCCTTGTTTCGTTAGAAACACCACTTAACATTTTTTGGGGTCATTTGATTTTGGAAAATCCATGTCTTTGTTCGAGCGGCAACTCCCCCCTCAAGCAGTCAGAAGCAATTCTTTGTTCCTTGAATGTATAACATGCCCAGCACAGCAATCTAAGCTCCTTTTAATGTTGAAGAATTCCACATCCCGCATCAGCTACCCTTTGGAATGTGGCCTCCTGACGGTCGCTGAGGAGATCGGCCGGCTTCCTGTGTCCTTTTCATAATGCCGATTGTATAATGTCTGCATTCTGATACTATTCTGCGCTTCGAGTGATTCAGTACCTCCTCTCCAAAAAGCCCCAAACTGCCAACGTCGCACCTTTGACGGCTTTTTCTGTCCTTCCCTGTTCGACCCCGAAATCTGCGTTTGTTGACCTCGTTTGCCCACAGGGAGGCGTGATTCCCCCCTTTCGTTTGCTTGTTAGGTCTCGTCTGTTAGCCTTGAGAGCGAACGCTCCTCGTCGAAGCCGGACAGTCACCCCGCAGGTGGGTCAATATTGACCGGCGCCGGCTGAGGATATGCCTCTCGTTACAACGCCGGCCCAACAATGGCCTCTGGGGGCCAACAAAGACCGTTTGTTTGCCCGGGGCCCTGGCCCTCACTGGCAGGGGACAGAGGAGGTGGATCAAACCTGGGGAGGCTGTCGGTGGAATGCTGACGGTGTCTTCCTGTTGGCGGCCCAGACGTGGCCGGAGCAGGGCAGATGCGGTATCTTCTCGGAGGTGGCTTCAGTGCGCTCCAGTAGGGTTGGGTACCTCGCTAGCGTGGGGGGCCACAGCTCGCCGGCTGAACTTTTCACTGGGACTGGAACATGCCGCTCTCTCCTTCGGTGGAATTCAGGCAGAATGATTGGGTTGATTATCTTAAAAGCTGATGTATGTGGAAGATCCTGCAGGAGCGGCCGATCCTGACTCTGTGTTGGGGCCTCCAGTCTTTATTCGTGCAGTTTAAGAGGACCGACAGGTGAAAGGGAGCAATTCTTACGTCTTGTGCTATATAGAGAGAAATTTAGACCTTTTCCTTACGGCAAAGTAATATGCAAACTGCAGTCGGGCTTCATGGACGCTCCGCTGGGACGGGACGCTGGTGTGAAGCTGGGAGGCTTCTCCGTCCCTGGACCTGAGCGATCCCCTCGGCTCCTGTCCTTCCCTGTCTGGTTCGTTTCCTGCAGGGTTCGGCTGCGGGCCACGCGGAGCTTTTTCTGTGTAATTACAGGCAGACAGATGTTTCATGCTCATCTGGATGGGCAGTAATGACGGTGGCCAGGCTGGGCCGGATCCAGGGGGTGGGTTTTGGTCTGCGTGTCGTTCGAGGAGCAGCTCTGGTGTTTGGGATGAGTTGTTCCTGCCAGCGGACTCCGGGCCTGTGGGGGGGGGGCGGTTTGTGACGGGATTTGTCCAGTAAATGTTTCGTGAACAGTCAGCTCGCTCCTCCCCCAGACTTGCGTGTCTGATATTGGAAGCTCTAGTGCCCCTTTTAAAAGGTGCCTGGCTGACAAGTCCAGGTTCTGCAGGATCCAGTGGCGCGTGTTTGGCCAAAGAAATCTGTACTTTGAAGAAATGAAGCCGTCTGCCTGGGTTCGAGCAGGGCAACGTCGCAGCGCCTCTCTTGGCTGCCTCCGCATCAGGGGCAGCAGGCCCTGCAAGAGGTGTGGATGTCCCCCCCAACTGCAGTACAGTGTCCCCACTGCAGTACAGTGTCGGGCTTGCAAGGCAGGCCTCCAGAGTCCCAACGAAGGAACAAAATGACAAAGTTCTGAGTTTTTTGTCACATGCAGTGTGACTTGCAGTGAAATGCTTGTTTTGGCAGATTCACTGACACTGGTATAGATAGGGAATATATTATGCTAGGCATGATGTATCTAAATAGTAAAATATACATATACTAAATATACCAACAAAAAAAGACACTTAGCGCAGCACTGAGTAAGGCAGATGTGCAAAGGCAGTGAGCGGAAGCACTAAGTGATATTAACTGATATTTTCAAGAAAACTTCCATTCTGTGTTTTTTAGGCTTCAGGATTTCTGGATTTGGCCAAAAGCCAGAATGAGACATTAGCGCTGGGTGTTGGTATTTAAAAAAAAGGCGAAACGCTCCTCTTCTGCCATCCCCTGTAATGAGCCCCTTCAACGTTGAGGGAGTCATTTTGGCTCTGAAAGGCTGCCATCTATGGGTGGTGTGTGTCAGTGCGCCCCTGCTAGGTGTCTGCCGCTGAACCGGCTGTTTCACACCGTCGCTTGTTTAAACACAGTCCCCCACTGCACTCTGTAGAGTGTCTCCAAACACCCTTTGTTTCATCATGGTGTCGACAAATAAAAGGGCTTCCCCTCTTTAACTGCCTGGGTAATAACCCTTTACAGTTCCCATTGTTTCCAGTTAACTCCTAGTTTTACAACTGAAAGAGAAGGTGCCCAGTAGAGGGTGAAAGCTTATCTCCTTCCTGGCGCTGGTTTGCGCCTGGCAGAGCGGTTCCTGTCTCTCTAATGGCTCTTCACTGTGACGGCCCTGATTACTCACGAGACGGAAGCTGTCGTCGGGGGAAAAACTCCGGTTAGTGCAACCTGAGACACCTTGGCGACGCATCTTCATTCTGTCGGTGCTGATGAACGTGACGCTTCCTAATTACCCTTCGATTTAAATCTAGAAGGCAGCTGCATTTATTAACGGCCGAACAAATGCACAGTCTTCAGTTTCTGCAGCCTGCCGGTCAGCATTAACCATGCGGTGTTTACATGCTTCTCAACTCATGTCATCTGTGGTAAAAGCTATTAAAAAGCTGCCTCATGATACTCCTTGGAAAGGATTTTTAAAATCCTGAAATTGTTACCGGAAGCTTTACATTCGCACCGTAACCCGAGTTGGGGGATCAGCCTTTATTTTTGGCTCGTGCCCCATGACTTGGGAACGTCGGGGCATGTTATGGGATCCGGGGAGGGCAGATGGGTTAACCTGACCGGCGTTTTTATGAAAGCGAACGTGTTTGACCAGCGCCACTCCGCTCATCGATGTCCTTTCAGGTGACGCGGCCTCTGAAGGGAATCCTGCCCATGAACCATGAGATGGGTCAAGTGTAACCCTAACCCTAACCTCTCTCTCTCTTTCCTCCGCTTGTAAAATTAATGGCCCCCAAACGTTACAAAGACCCCACGGAGGTAACAAAAGATGGGGCTTTATGTCCTGGGTGTGTCAGATTTGCTGGTGTGAAAATGGCAAAGGAGGGGGTGGGGAGGTGGGGGGGGGGGTTACCTAA
>JAABNY020000063.1:33176545-33187699 GCA_015164015.2 Brevimyrus niger | reverse complement strand
AAAATATGTGGTGTAAAAGTGACCCTGCCCCCACCTCCCCCCTATGGGCAACATGACTCTTTCAGCAGGAGGATGTTACTTGCATAGGGGACAAATCCAGTTCAGTCTGGCTCTTTACGATTCTGCTAACGGCTGCCAATAATTGCCTCTTTCCCGGGTCTTTGTACGTACTGCTGCAAAGGGTCTTTAACCAGGGCCATCCTACTAAAAGTAGCAACAGTTTACTAACCACTGAGCACTGGGGAGTCGCTGAATAGCGGTGGTGTGGATCGTGGCTTTTCCTCTTGAATGGACAAAGGCTGCCGCCCCCTGTAAAAACTCCCCAGTGCTTCAGCTGGATTACTGAGATCTGCACGCCATGTCCCTCCAAACCCAGGTCCAGCTCTACTTCTCCTGCCTACCTGAAGAGAAGGTGCCCTACATCAACAGCCCCGGAGAGAAGTTCAGAATCAAGCAGCTCCTGTACCAGCTGCCCCCCCATGATAACGAGGTGAGTGTCGGACCCCGACATGTTTTCTCGAGTATCGACAGAAACTGGATTAGCATGTGGATTAGCATTAGGGGGCCTCGGACGGCGGTCTGGGGAGCCCCTCCTTGCTACCTCTGTGGCCTCGCCTCGCCTCGCCTCCCCTCGGTGGGTCCTGCCAGAGGCCTCACGCCGAGCTCCTTTGCTTCTTGCTCACAAAGTGGGTGTCGGCACAATAAAAAACTTTTGACAAAATGATTTTGATGTTTTCCGGCGTGCCGGGCTATTCTGTGCGCTGGGGGATTCTCAACATGTCTGCGGCCCCCAAGGGGAGGTGAAAACGGGGACTCCAGCAGAAGGCCTGTGTGCAGAGTGGCGTACAGAGGCCTGCTGCCCCGGCCTGCCTGCTCCTGTGTCTGTTGTCCAAAGCTTGATTCCACTGTAAACACGGAACCTTTTTATACAAACATCTGCGATCTAGTTCTTGCCAACCCCCTCCCCCCCCCCCCGGGAGGAACGGCTGCTGTTTCCGATGTGATGGGTGACGCTGCTGTCTGTGCTCCCCCCCCTAGATGCGCTACTGCCAGTCGCTCAGTGAGGAGGAGAAGAAGGAGCTACACATGTTCAGCACACAGCGCAAGAAGGAGGCTCTGGGCCGAGGTGCCCTCAAGCTGCTGCCCCGGGCACGGCTGCGCGCCGTCTGCGAGCACGTAGGTCCAACTCCGTCCCCAGACTTTCCCCTCCTCCCCCGATGAGAAGAGAGCAGAGCTTTTTTAAGGGTCCGCAGCACTGGTATGATGCGCGACGACCCGACTCGGCTTGGCATCTGCCCTACAGCGGATGCAGGTGAAGCGTGGAGGTTATTCCAGCCGTCAGACTGTGCGGCATTTCAGTGCGTTCCCTACGCCACACAGACATGCTGGGGCTTGTCTTATTTAGCACTTACAGGGGTCAGAAATTGCTCGGGGACAATGGAGGCCCTGCCAAAACACATCAATGGCTCCGCTCGCTGATTGCGATCTGCACTCCTACATCCTCGCCATTCGCAAGGAGTCCTACAGACACTGCTGGCTATAAGATGGTGGGGGGGGTGGGGGGGGGGAGGAAACCCACCCTCCTCCAACCACAGAGTGAAGTAGAGGGCCTGCAGTCTCCATTCCTCCAGGCAACACATGTCATATAGCGTCTCAAGTACCCCCAGATGGAGCAGAACAGCACGGTTCTCTGTCTCCGGTTCTGCGCTGAAATACGGGGGCCACACGACACCACACGACACCGCGGCTTGAAGGCCAAGGCCGTGGCGTCATAATGGCGAGCAGCTGGGAGCCGTGCTTGTATGAAGACGTGCGCCTGTGTATGTCTTCACGCTCCATTAAGCCGCTCAATCACTTACTCTTCGGGGACAGACGATACTGTGTTGGCAGAGGTGGAATTTATTTGTGAAACTCTTTGCGTAAAAATTTCTGTTTTACATTCTCTCTTAACGCATGCCCTTATGGAAGGTGACGTATACAGCCGGCTGTATAACATCTGCTATAAAAAGCGGGCCAAGCAGCCCCCCCCCCCCCGGATTACATGTTTTACTGTGCACCGCTATGGTGGTGGTGTACATTTCTGGGTGTAGACCACATGTAGTTAATAACAAGGCTATGAACACAGTTTTAGTGGCAGTCTATCTGCACTGTAATGCTTGAAATACAGGCCAGGTTTATAAAGGCAGAAACTTTAATGAGAAGGAAATATAACCTGGTGCCTTTGTTCATTTTCAAGACCATAAATACTGGAACCAGCTGCTGGTTACTTATTCCAATCATAATATATCAAGCCCCCCCCCCCCTTTATAGGCATAGTTGGAAGATCCTGCATTTGGACAGTGGCCCAAAACAATGTGGGCTTTATCAAAGAGAGTGTGCTTGGATACTCACATCTGCACCCCCCCCCCACAGTGTGGTGAGAACATCAGTGGCGGTGAGTTGGCGGTGTTTGCCTCCAGGGCGGGGCCCGGGCCCTGCTGGCACCCGGCTTGCTTCGCCTGTGCCACCTGCAGCGAGCTCCTGGTCGACCTCATCTACTTCTACCACGACGGGAAGGTGCATTGTGGCCGGCACCACGCCGAGCTGCTCAAGCCGCGCTGCTCCGCCTGCGACGAGGTGAGTCCTCGCTCCGCCGATCCACGACCCGTTCCGCTCCGGGTACGCCGGCCCCCTGAACGTGCCGCGGTTCCCCCCCCCAGATAATCTTTGCCGACGAGTGCACGGAAGCCGAGGGCCGCCACTGGCACATGAAGCACTTCTGCTGCTTTGAGTGCGACGCCGTGTTGGGAGGCCAGCGGTACATCATGAAGGACGGCCGCGCCTACTGCTGCGGCTGCTTCGAGTCGCTCTACGCCGAGTACTGCGAGGCTTGCGGGGAGCACATCGGTGAGTCACGCTCCCGTCCGCCGGCCTTCGTGGCAGCTCCCTGGGACGCTAAAGGAGGGTCCCGCCCTGCTTTCTCCTCGTCTCCAGGTGTGGACCATGCCCAGATGACCTACGACGGCCTACACTGGCATGCCACAGAGACGTGCTTCTGCTGTGCCCAGTGTAAGGCCACGCTGTTGGGCTGCCCCTTCCTGCCGCGCCAAGGTCGGATCTACTGCTCCAAAGCCTGCAGCCTGGGAGAGGATGTCCACGCCTCGGACTCCTCTGACTCTGCTTTCCAGTCGGGCCGGTCCCGCGAGTCCAGACGGAGCGTGAGGATGGGGAAGAGCAGCCGCTCGGCTGACCAATGCCGCCAGTCTCTGCTCTTCTCACCGGCTGTGAACTATAAGTTCCCAGGCGTGTCTGGCAACGCCGATGACACCCTGTCCCATAAACTGGCGCACCTCCGCTTTGCCGAGGACCACTTCTGGAAGAATAGGGAGGAGCAGGAGGCCCCGGAGGACCATGAGGAATGGGCTGAACATGATGACTACATGACACAGCTGGTCCTTAAGTTCGGAGGACAAGGCATCTTCCAGCCTTCCGAAGACATGAGGCCTGCGGAACCCTGGATGTCCGAACCAGAGGTCAAGATATCCGTGCCAAAAGCTGGAAATCACATCCAGAGTCTGGCCAGCAAGAAGTACCAGGCGGACATGTACTGGGCACAGTCCCAGGATGGGCTAGGAGACTCCGCCTACGGAAGCCATCCGGGGCCAGCCAGCAGCAGAAAGATGCAGGAGGTGGAGATGGACCATGGGGCAGCCGGCTTCGGACGGGATCAGAAGCAGTGGTACGATGATTCACTGGAGTGCATCACCGACGAACTGAAGCAGCCAGATCCAAGTGTCCGGGATTCCATGGACTCCTTAGCACTGTCTAATATAACCGGTAAGAACCTGCTTTAACTGGTTAGTCAGTCTAAACATGATTAAGATTTTCTTGGGTAGGGAGTTGATTTCACATTTGCATCCTAACTTTCTCCTGTCCCCATAGGAACCTCTGTGGATGGAGATGGCAAGGAGAGGCCATTACTGTATTCTTTCCAGAACTTTCCAGAACTCGACACTGAGGACTGTGAGAAGATGAGCAACATGGGGACTCTAAATTCTTCGATGTTACACCGGAGTGCGAATTCACTTAAGAGTTTGACATCGGAAGTAGAGCCTGAAGAAGAAGTGGAGGAGGAAGAGGAGGAGGAGGAGGAAGAGGAATCTTTTCCTGAGGTGAAGACCCCACTCCCGCACGTTCCCATGCTGCGGAGGACCAGGTCCCAGTCCCGGCCACAGCAGGTAAAATTCTCCGACGACGTGGTGGACAACGGACTCTACGAGGAGGTGGAGGTGCGCCCGCCCCCCATGAGCGAGCGGACCCGTCGACGTGCCTTTCACTTCGAGGAGCAGGAGCAACCCCAGGGACGTCTGCGGCACCATCACCACCGCCGCCGCCGCAGCAGGAAGTCCCGGTCGGACAACGCCTTGCACATGGTCCCCAAAGAGCGAGCCCGGATGTTCTTCAGGGAGGAGCCCAACAGACACTCCCAGAGCCCCCGGGCTTTCCTGCCCAGCCAGGAGCTGTACGGGCCGCCCCCCCAGCCTCGGTCTCACGCCACCTCTGACTACGCGCTGCCCAAGCAGCTTCCGGCGCTGTACGGGTACGACGACGACTGGTGCTCCACATGCTCCTCCTCATCCTCCGAGTCTGAGGAAGAGGGCTACTTCCTGGGCCAGCCCATCCCACAGCCCCGGCCATCCAGATTCCATTACTACGCTGACCTTCCCAGCCCCATCTCGGCGTTACCTCACCCCCCCTACGGTCCTCGCTCTAAATCCAAAAAGAAGGGACACAAGGGCAAAAATTGTATCATTTCTTAGAGCAGTGAAGAGGGGCGTCTCCGAAATTCCCCCCCACAGATTCGCATCCCAGGCCGCTTCTCATTGTGTAACGAAAAGACTTTTTGCTTGTTGACTGTCAGATCTGGCAAATGGGTTTACAGGACTCGTTCTTTTGCCATGCTGCCATGTTTACGACGACCTTGCACTCCATGATAGAATCTGGTGTGAAGCCACAGCAAAACTAACTGAAGTCTGTCTGGGGGGGGGGGGGCGCTGTAATGTCTTGTGAAAATATCTTAGTTAACATACAATGCGAGCTGTGGTTGTGCACAACAAAAGGCAACAAGCATTACCGTTATAGCCAGGAAACTATTTATAAAGGAGCATTTAGAGACTAATTATTTAACAGTGAAAATATTGATGTATATATGTAAAGTTAAGATTAACTGATATTTTTATATCCCCAAATTTCAAAAGATTTTTTTAAATGTTAGTGAAGCAGAAAAGGAATTTTAAAGGCCCCTCTTTAGCTTTTTTTTTTTGAGAATGTCTGGAAGTCCGTGATTAAGGAGACTAGGTTAGTGATGCCGTTGACTAAATACCCCCTGCTCTTTTCCTCCAGTTGCCTTTTCTTGTAGCCTCTTTTGCAGTAAGAATGACAGTTTTAAACGGATTTATTTATGATTCATATCGTAAACATCACTAATCTGTATAAATGTAAAAACTGGAACACATAGCTAATAATAAAAATGTTGACCTTCAAAATGCCGTAGGTGGTACTTATACACTGGGTCCTGACACTGATACTGTGGTTGATGAATGAAAGTTGCATTTAGGTAGCACTTGGTGATGGTCTACTGTGCGGTGAGTATATTGGAGCAGAATGTCTAAGTGACAGGAGAGAACTTGATTAGATACAGGGGGTGGTCTGATAGGGCCACAGGGTACCACTCCTACTCTTTAGAGAGTCACTGGAATACACTTTACGGTGCAGTATATTGGATCCACACAGACCACAGGATGGGCTGACCTGTTGGTCACAGTGTCCCCATCACCGTACTGGGACATCGGGACCCACACAGACCAGGCTAACCTGGTGGTCACACCAACACCTCTGCGAACAGCAACCCAGCTGGTCTCCCATCCAAGCACTGGACAGCCACAAGCTCAATTACCTTCATGGGGATTTCCTAGGCTTAAATGGTACAGTGGCAGGGCTGCTGACTGCTACAGGAATTAGGCTTTAAAGACCCTTGTAAGGGGGGGGGGGGTTGGTACCTTCAGGCTATATGCTGATTGTATGGCGGCATGAATCAAAACCACGAGCTAAAAACCACCAAGTCACCCAGCACAGTGAGAATTATGCTTTGGCATGAAAATTCCCCATGGGATATATAGTTTCTATTCAAAAGAAATTTCTAGTAACCACAACGCCCACCTGATGTAGTCAACTCCTCTGGAAACGACATTCCTCACGGCCCTATCTGCCGACACTGCAACATGAAGTCGACTGGGAGGACATGAAACACGGTTTTCTGGGTGGAATTTTAACCCACAGCAAACATTCTGACGTGGATTAAGTTTTAACTTTCGTCTTGGAGCTCCAAGTTTCACCAGAAACACACATCAAACTCAAGCAGGCTCCCGGTGAGATGGGAAAAGTGTGACGGGTTATTAACCCTAAACCTAACCCCATGTCTAACCTGGGACCAGGTGCATTCCCACAACTGAGGTTGCCTTCAGAATGGAGAAAAAAGCAAGACATGTCCCAGATGGGCGTCCATATACTCAGCTGGACATGAAACCTCGTTATAAACACAGCCTTTGTAAATGTAAAAAGAACCTGGAAACCTCAGCACTCTGCTTGGAAGCACTAAGGTCTGAGTAGTGGGCTTGTATTTCAGTTTAGCTGAATCCATTTTAATCTCTTATTTCTATTGAAAATGACTCTGTAATGAATGATAAATCAGGTGCTTGATCAATGTCAGACGGGGCATTAGCTGGCTGACCTGCAGAAGACACATTCAGAAGCTCAACAGAGAAGTATTGGTTTTGAGATGGTAGAAAATAAGCTCAGAATGACGGACAGCTTTTCATACTCAATCCACAGACAAAACTCTGCAGTTAATATGAAAAGCATAGTATTCAGACAGCATTTAAATCAGACTATAAGAAACTCTGAGGTACTCATCTTACTCGGCCCTTTCCAGCAGGATTAGATGGTGATGTCGTGGTTAGCACTGACGCCTCGTACCTCTGAGACCAGGGTTCAAGTCTCTGCTAGGGTTCTATGCTCTTTGTATCAAAGTTATGTTTAAATATGGTGTTTTTGTGCATGTATGAAGGAGGGGAGTGTGTGTGTGTGTGTGTGTGTGTGTGTGTTTATATATATATATATATATGAGTGAGTTGCTTTAAGAAAATATTACTTACGCAGCTTATAAAAAAGAAAAGTTTATTCCCCCCCCCACCCCACTGCAGGGGTCTCCAACTCCAGTCCTGGAGAGATACTGTCCGGTAGATTTTTTATCTCATCTAGCAAATATCAAGAACAGACATGGTCCAGCAGAAGCCAGGTAGCACAGACATTCTGGATATCGGCTCTCCAGGACCAGAGCTGGAGGAAGGCCTCCTGCAATCAACAAGATATTTCCAGGACGGCCTTTTTTTTACATTTTTATCACAAGATTAAAAACTTACATAGAAAGTGGATAATGGTGTTGAGGGAAGCACATGTAAAGGGAACGTGCAAAAAACAATAACTGAATATGTATGAGCATTTTGCACAAAACAGAGAGATTAACAGAAAACGAATGAGATTAAATGAAAAGGAAACCCGTAGAGAGAACAGAATCCCAGTGCAGACTGGAGCAGGATGAGTAACATATGAACAGAAAAGTCTGAAGGCCGTTTGTAAAAATAAATCCACAGAGCAGACATGTGTTGGCCAGCTGCAAGGGGGGGGGCGTCTATGACCGCAGCACCGCTTCATCCAGCTCGAAGATGAAATGCTTGAGGTCCTCCAAGCAGCGCTCGCGGATCTCGCAGAGGTTCTCCTTCAGCGGGTTCTGCAGCTGCTTCTCCAGGCTGGGCTCCTTGGCCACCAGCATCTTCACCACCATACCAAAGGTCTCACAGTCCTGCCTGTAGACCTGCCGAGTGAGGATAGCCGAAATCCATCGGTCAGAGGGGCGCCTCCTTTGCCCGCTTGAGGAAGCCCAGCACCAGCCACGTTCATAAGGACTAAACCATGGACCTGCAGGAGTTAGTGACGCGGCAACGGTGGAGTGAACGTGAGGAGCTATTTGAGAGAGAACGCCCTGTGGATGAAGCTCCACGCAGCACAGAAGCTGTCGGGAGTGGGGTCGCCATGACCCCTCTGCATCCAGACACAGATGACCATGAGGTGTCACCCACCTCCATCTACCTCCCATTTACATTAAACAGCAGGTTCCCTCCAGACCATCAGCACCATGTCCTGTTTGCTCTGCTCTTCCTGACGTTTAAAACAAATACCCAAATAGCGGTGGCTGGTATCAGCAATGTGCAGACAACTCCGGAGCCACTGATGTATAGTCGCCACATCCGCCTCCAGCGCCATGACCTGCTGACCCCCCCCCCAAACACCCTAACCCAACAAGGACGCCCTCGTTCCAGTCACGGAACGGAGCTGGCAGCCCCACTTTCCCCAGTCACTCTCGGGGAGTAGAGGCACGTTTTCGTGTGGCATCCCGTGCACTGTGAGGGACGGGGCATGTGCTCTTCTGGGGACAGGCATCCCAGCACTGTAGGGAACACACTTATAAATAAACGGCGGCCTCACAGCTGCTGCCCAAGCTCTGTGCCCGAGTCCCATTTTTAGACGCTGGGGTGTGACTGCGGCCGGACGGGAGGATGGCAGGCGGCGGGTCGCGTCGCGTCCACGTCCTCAAAGCCCTTCGGTCGCGGTGGGTTCCAGGAGGCGGACAGAACACCCAGCAAGGTCTCATCCTCCCACATCCCAGGGTGAGCACAGACCTGGGCCCCGCCCTGCTGTCAACATGGCCACACGGTGTCCCCTAGAACTTCCCAGCGCGCATTTTCGCCCAGTAACAGGGGACAGGGGACTATTTGGCGCAGGGTCCTTAAGGGCAGCAGGTGTGTGAGAACAAAGCAGGACAGTGTCAAGACGTGCAAAGTGCCCACGGGGGTCTTCACACCAAACCTCTAGGCCAATCGCAGCTGCGATGCTCTTTAAAGGGTAGACAGCGCCCCAAGTGCGAGTCTGGGGCCAGTTTATCACCTACGGGGACCGAAGAGGTCCGTTTGATCACTGCTGTGGGCCAGACCGCACTTCTGAGGTTCACGCCACCCCCGCCGAGAGCACCAGCCTCCACATTAGTTGCCCCGAGTCCCAGGCACAGACAATCCCAGCTCTGAGGTGGCAGGGAAGAGCAATCAGGCTGAACTTAAAGCATGAATCTCTGGGTGGCTCACATTCAAAATTATGCGCTGCCTGCGCTTCAGCTGCTCCGGAACCATTTCATACTTTCTAAAGTAAAACACAGGTTGGATTCCCACGTCGCCCGAGTCTCAGGGAGCGAGAAGTCAGGGTGTCGGGGCAGGTTACTCGTCACGCCAGGCCCGTTTGGGTTCCCATACGCACCGCGGAGCCCCCCCCCTGAGGACGGGAAGCGCAGGAGACCGAGTGTAAACAAGCTCCCCGGACATCCGGTACATCTTGGTGGGGGGGTGGCTAGTTCAGGCACTTTGTCCGGTGCTCGGCAGGGGGTCAAGGATAACCCCCCCACACCCTCTCCAATGGTGGCCACCCAGGGGGTGGGAAATTATCCACGCAAGAGGCTGGGGAGATCTGACTCATTCTGCTGCTGGGCTGAGGCGGCGCTCGAGAGTGACGTCAAGGTGAAACCAAATTCGCCCCCCAGCCGAAACACAACGAATGGGTAAAACATTGTATACTCATTGTATACTCATCGTATACTCAGCAAGACTAATGGCTCGAAAGCAGGGGCAGCAGCCTCAGGACCTGCCTCATACGCAGATAACATATAACACACAACAAAACCAAGAACGGGCAGACGTGTATATACACACACGAGAGGAAGAGGTTGGGGGCAGAGACAGAAATTGAGTGGACAGAACGAGGGGGGGGGGGGTACTGCAGCAGAGATGGTGATCAGGGGGCCCACTGCTGTACCTCAGTCTCTGTGTCGGTGTTGACGAGCGCCGTGAGAGAGAAACTCGACGCTGGTTTGTAGGTACGAGCTGCAGGGACAGGCCACGGGCAGACACCCCCACCAAAACCACTAATGACAGCCAGACTGGACAAACTGCAGCACCTGCAGATGGGATGCATCTTGCATCCCCCCCCCCCCGCCAACATCTCGTATTGGGGCCCCCCAGCGTCCAGGGCCAAACAAGCTACAGCTGGCAGCGGTTTTTGGGATGGGGAGAGGATCTCACAGCGAGGCTCATGACTGTGCAGCTGCGGGCTCAGAGCCCCCCTTCCGCACATCGGGGAAGCGGGGAAGGGGGGGGCACCCCAAACTCCATCACACCTCCATGGCACCATCTATCCGAGGAGGAGTAACACTGGGGAGAACATTTGGAAAAGGTCGCGGAAGGGAATAAGACCCAACACATACAGGAATTCAGCACCTGTGGCCCCTGGGGCCCTTGAAGTCTTAATAAAAAGGCTAACTGGGCCCCCGTGAATCTCAGCAGAGGAATGCAAACCAGGCTCTGCAGAACCTTCCAGGCCGGGTTGCGGGACGAGTATTAAATGTCTTCCAGAACATCTGGAGTGCTTTTGTGAGATTCCGCCAACGCGATACGATTCAAAAGCTTCGCATATTAAGCAAACGTATGCAGATGCCTGCGGCTGACGGAGCGTTCCTGTCTCACTGGAGCAGGGGCCTCTGCTTGGCTCCAGAACAGCCGCACACGTGCCCAGGTTCCACGTGGCCCGTCAGGCCCTTTGACTGAAAGCCGAGCACAGAACACATAGCCAAACGCGCCCGTTACTGGTTCGGCAATCGGCCGTGCGGGACCCCGCCCACACACACCGGAGGGGAGCCGCTTCCGGGGACCGATGCCTCCCCCCTCCGGAAAGCGACCAATCATCTGAAACATAATCCATTTCTGCTTGGAAGGTCAGAGCTCATTTAGGAACATATTAAGAGGTTTATGTTAGTCTAAAGTAAATGTTTTTTCTTCCTACGTATGATGTGGGACCGTTAATTTAATAGAAAAGAAATGTTTATGCAACTGGACAAAGGGAACCCCCCCCCCCCCCCCCCCCCCCCCCCCCGCCGCTCCCTGCCCCCCCCACGACCCCAAGTCGCACCCCTCACCTCCCCTCCCCCTCGGCCAGGCGCCGTGCGGGCCCGCCGCG
>JAABNY020000063.1:32978001-32993713 GCA_015164015.2 Brevimyrus niger | reverse complement strand
CTCGTTGAGCATCCAGCGGAAGGACAGCTCAGCTGAGGAAGAGAAAGATGCGGGTGAAGAGAAAGATGCGGGTGAAGAGAAAGATGCGGGTGAAGCGGGGAGATCCTGCTTCCTGTGGAGAAGAGGAAGCCCGACGCTGCGGCACCTGGATGATGTGGGGGTGGGGCACACAGCAGCACCGCCCCCTGGCCCTCCTTGACGAACACAGCCTCCCGCTCCTCGGTGGAGAAAGGATCCAAGTCTGTCAGGAGCCCAGAAGAGACAGCAGGTCACCCTCCGAATGGCACAGAACCCATAACGGGGGCTAAATGCACCCAAAACCCTGCAGTGTACCCTGGGTGAAAACCCAGGTCGGTGGTTCGCGGCCTTTTTTTTATCTAATCCCCCCTACCCCCACCCCCGCCGTGTCCAGGAAGATATGTTTGGGCCCCCCCTACTCAGGTTTTGATATTTTCCTGTATGCATTCTGCAATAATGACAATAAATTTCCTTATACTGCTTAACAAAATGAAATAAATACTGCAAATTATGATACATTTAATAAATACTTTAAGCCTTTACTTTTTAAATTAATACTTTTATTATCTCGTACCAATGATTCCTCGCCTCTCCCCCCATCAGATTCCCTGTGAGATACTGATAACTGATTGGTCCAATTTTTGTTGTGAATTCAGTGTAACGTCACGACCGAAGCTCTCGCGTTGTTTACAACCAGGAAGTAATATTATTGGTTTCTATTAAAAACCTTTGAGCCTAATTAAAAATGCACAAAAGTATATCTGTACAAAGGGCATTGTGTCATCTCCAAAATAAATCCATAGCAATGTCGTACTTTTTTGTATGCTTTCCCAGTAAATTACACGGTGCCCATCGGTGCTCGCTGACGCCCCCTAGTGGGCCCGCAGCCTCCCAGTTGAGAACCACCAATCAGAGACAGAAGCGGGCTAATAAGGTACCTACAGGTCCCCCCCCCCGGTTCACTTAAGAGCTTCGTTACGCCCTGGAACGTGGTACTCACATCCGAACCTCACGACGGCCTCCCTGCTGGCGACGCTGCCGTACTTGTTGAGTGCCACGCACTTGTAATTGCCGGCATGCCGGCTGCGGTCCAGCTGTCGGATCTGCAGGCTCCCACCCACCAGGCTGTAGTGCTCATCTGGCTCCTGCGGCAGCTGGATCTCCTGACCATTCAGCAGCCACCTGAAGCCAGAGCCACGCAGATGTCACTCGTAGACCACCTCTGCAGACCACCTCTGCAGACCACCTCATCTGTGTCACTTGGACTGACTGGGGCTGAATCTCAAAATGTGCACTTGACTGTACTTGTGCTCTCGCGTACCCGTCTTACATCATCTTCCAGTGCAGAAGATCAGTTTCTACACAAGATCAGAGGATGGTAAAAATCCCCACATGTTGGTCTTGCCCCCCCCCAATATCAAGGGTGTATCCTTGCCAAACGAGAACAATCCCATGGTTCATTGCGTACTGTTGCGATGGCGGAGAAAGAAAGTGTGAAGGGTAACTGTAGCACCTTAATCGGAGTTACCTTAATTCAACCTCTGTCCTCATGATCTTGTGAGATCATTCTTAGAAGGCAGGTTCACAGGACCGCTCCTGCCAAGACCACAAGTACAGTCTGCGTTCAGTCTGCCCTGGCCCAATCATAGATCAGTGACAGAACTCCCCTGCTGTTACCTGACCCGGGTCGTTAGACCACCGCCACTGTGATCTCATCCAGGTCATGTGACTTGACTGGGCCATTTGCAGACCACCTCCACTGTTACCTCACATAAAGCACGTGACCTGAGTGGCCCACTGGCGACTTTGCAAAGGCTGCCAGTCACAACAGATTCCTGCAGCACTAAGTCCTAACAGCATCCTGTTTGACATCCCTGTGCTCAGTCTGATCTGTCCACCTAAGAACTCAATGCTTAAAAAGCTTACAATGGAAGTGAAGCACTGCTCTAAAAGCTGCTTTCAGAATCTGCACTTTGACTCCATCCACAGAGCACAAAAGACTGAAACACAGCCGGGCTCACATTGAGTGTGGGGGGGGGGGGGGAGCTGGGCCAGTGTCCCCCCCAGCCTGTATTTACTTTCACTGGACGCACTACAAAGAGCCCATAGTTACCCAACCTGAACTGGGGAGATGGGGGCTAGCTTTCAAGGAGCAACACACCTCCAGCAAATTAATATGAAGGGAGCTTGGAACCAGGGCCTGGAACCAAAGGCAGGAACCAGGGGCTGGAACCAGAGGCAGGAACCATGGACTGGAACCAAAGGCAGGAACCAGGGACTGGAACCAAAGGCAGGAACCAGGGGCGGGAAACAAAGGCAGGGAACTTGGGGCTGAAACCAAAAGCAGGACCCAGGGGCCGGAATCAGAGGCAGGAACCGGGGCCAGAAAGCAGAAACAGAAACTGGGGGCAGGAACAGGGGGCAGGAACTGGAGGCAGGAACTGGGGGGGTGCTCCTCCCTGGGCGCTGGTATTGGGTTCCAGCTCAGGAAGCGCAGGCTGCTCAGCCCTCAAAGCCTCACAGCTACATAATCGCTCCGCTGGGCCACATCAGTGCCGCCTTTTGGACCCATTCGGGTCACTGGGCTCTGCCGCTGCTTTCAGAGTGGTGGCACACGGCGGGCGCTGCAGGCTGTCATGCCAGTTCACTCACACACACACACACGCCTCACAGCGTGAAGACAGGCGGGAGGAGGGGCCGGGGCTCCGGGTTCGAGCCCAGGGATGTTCTCACTTGTAGGCAGCGGGGGGGCTGGCGCGGGCGCGGCAGTGCAGCAGGAGCTGTCCCTCCGAAGACTCCTCTGGGTAGATGGTGTCCGCAGGCTGCTCCTCGAACACGGGGCCGGAACCGCTGCTATTGTCTGGGGGGGCAAACAGCGGAAGAGTCTGTATGAGCGTCAGGAAATTAAACAAGACAGCTGATGAGGAAACTGGCCCAGAACAGCGGTGTGATTTAAAGGAGCAGCAGCCTGGGAGCAAGTGAAGCATCCGGGCTGTAAATGCTAAACGATGCACTTCATGGATTATCCAGCAGGGGGCGCCTGAGCCGCCGCCTCTTTACATTACAGGTACAGGTCACACGAGGAGAACCGCCTTCAACACCCAAGGCTTAAATATAAATGTCCATCAACAGCCATTCAAAAAGGTTTCAGAGTCATTCTCCCTGGGAAAGACCTTTTGTTCCAAGCTGAACGTATAAAAGTCTTCATTTGTCAAGAGTTTGCTAATATTGTTTTGGAGTTTCTACTAAGACAAAGTATAATGAGAGAATAAACAGTTTTTGTTACAGACAAAGCATTACATTACATTACATTCATTTGACAGGCACTTTAATTCAAAGTGACGTGCATTTTTTTTGAGAAAGCGGGGGCAGCCATCCTAGTTAATAAGAACCAAATATAAAGGGGGGGGGGTGATGCTGGCCACACAGTGTAATGCACACCATCTCTGGAAACAGCCACCAGGATTAAAAAGACACCCACACTGTAGGAGCTGGGGGGGGGGGTTGGGGGGGTTATTGTGAAGGGTGACCTCATAGGGCGCAGGATCCTAAGGTCCGAAAAAGCTGGTCTCACGTTCGGGTAGACGATGGACCCCCCCCCCCGAGCACGCAGCCCTGCAGTGCACTCTGTGACGGAGCCCCGACGGACAGAGGGCCCTTCTGCAGGCCGTAAGGCGCAGGGCAGTGTGGGCAGCCTGCGCCGCTGATGCACGGCTGCCGATGGGCGGCTGCTGATGCGCGGCTGCTGATGGGCGGCTGCTGATGCGCGGCTGCTAAGCGACACGCTCGCAGCATCATTCATCACGGCACATTATCCAGCAGCGGATTCCTCACTAAAGACCCACAGACTGAGCGGCCTGGCAGCCGCATTATTACACCCTCATTTCCAGGGCTGCTGTTTGTTATTCAGTAAACAGACATTCATGGAGGCTCCTCGCCGACAGAAAGACAGCCGAACGTCCAGTAGTGCCGCCTGTTCATGTCTGCCGGCAGATTCCCAGCAGCAGACAGACAAGCCCCCGCAGACATGAACACACGGCCCCCTGTGGTAGCGGATGAATTTTTAATTTTTTATACATTTTCATGCTTGTGGCTGTTTGAGATCCTGGCATTTCTTGCAGGGGGGTGATCAGTGTATGAATTAGGCTGATAGTATGTTATACGCTCGCATGCCGTTGTTATAGCTCAGGTAACCATGGTTACGTCCATGGGGGGGAGTCTGACAGGCCCCAGTGCTGTGTGTGGGTAAGCTGAGGTTCCTGCTTCCCATGACAAATACTGACTCTGGAACAAACAAATGACAAGCAGCGAGAGCCCAACCCCCCACCTCTCTGCCTCAGCCCCTCCCCCACCCCAAGTCAGCAGGTCAGTAACTGGATCCCTGGTCGGCTAGCCCAGAAAAGCCCCCCCCCCCCACTCAGAAGGGCTGTGCCTCACCATGACCCCGAACGCCATCTGGTACATTACGGCACAAATGCGGGGAAGATTGCAGGAAAAGCAGCACGGAGGCGTGAGATATCGGCACCTAAACACCAGGCATAGCGGCGTGAAACATCACAATCGGCAAGTAATCAACAGCATGAGGCGTCTCGGAATTCATATGCAGCATAATCCCGCATCTCACTTACCCTCGACAAGGGATAATGAAATATAACGTAAAATGAACCCGTTTACTGGGGTAATTTCATTTGTACGCTGCATTACAGACAGACTCCCGCTGACAGCTCTGACGGTAACATCGCTTGCAACTCGCCCGCCGTTCAGAAGGACCACACGCGCCGACGCCTTCCAGCACAAACACTAATCTATTATTAACGAGGAAACAGTGCGGGTAATGAGCCTCAGGAACGGCGACGGTGATTAGGAATCAGGCTTCAGCTGCGGCCCAGCGGGGTCACAGGTGTGTGGATCAGAGGCCGTCAAGCCAGCAAGAGGCGACACTGCGTATTTACGGCCCCCTACTGGGGGGGTAACTGGACCAGATCCTGGGAAAAACAGGTGCACCCAGCACAGTCCGCACCTGCTGCATCATGGGTAATGAAGTCAGAACGTAAACTAATGTCTTTCTGCATGTTTTCCAGTGTCGTTTTAGCGGCCTGGTGATTTATTTCATAATTAAAACCCCCGTCTGTTGCTCCTGAGAGTAACTCGTCACCCTGGTACAGCTCTGACACCAGCATGGCCCAGGGAGGCCAGTGCGCAGGTTAGGCCGCTGTGCCTGGGGTCAGGAGGTCGCTGGTTCTAATCCCATGCTTAGTAAAGTATCTGTGTTTATGCTGAGGCCTTGAGCTGGGTCAGAGGCTGACCCTGCACTCAGAACTTCACTTTCACCTGTGTGTGTGTGTGTGTGTGTGTGTGTGAGAGCAGAGCATGATGGGATGCATCACAACTAACACATTCCAAAGTATTTATGTGAGTGAAGTTTCATTCCATTATTTATCATCCGGCTGGATTTAAGCTCCCCTCCAAAACTGCCTGTCCTGGTATGTTGAGACCTATGGCAGGGGACACTTTGGAACGTTCTGGATGGGGGGGCCAGCCTGTCCACAGGGACACAGCCACACAGACACGGCAGCCACACTGTCACCGTCGCCCCCGCCTGGTCTCTGAGTCTCGGGCCGCATCAGGAGCCTATCAGCTACACTGCGATGGCACCTCAATGAACATCATGAAGACATGAAGGCGGCTGCAGCCGTTACCTCCGCAGCCCTTGGGCTCTTCGCCAAAGAGGGACGTCGCTGTAGGGAAGGAGAAGAGCGAACATTAAAAAAGATGAACATTAAAAGAGATGACACGCTCATCGAGCCCAAACACACCCCCCCGCCCGGCTCAGATGTTTTGCTGAAGTAAATTTTGCGAAAGCAACAAGGCCAATTGTTTTTAACCTTTTTTAATCAGTGAGGTTACACTAGTGGTCCGTCCTCAGTGAAACACATCCACATTTATTTGTTTAGCAGACTCATTTGTTCAAAGCAATAAATGGGAAGAAATCTTGAGATCAGAACACAGGGTCAGCCTCTCTGGTTGGATTAGCAGAAATAGGATTAATCTGTAGACAGAGCATGAGAAT
Organism: Brevimyrus niger; assembly: GCA_015164015.2. NCBI lineage: Eukaryota > Metazoa > Chordata > Actinopteri > Osteoglossiformes > Mormyridae > Brevimyrus > Brevimyrus niger. Next base: position 32,987,625 of record JAABNY020000063.1, on the reverse strand, counting down.
CCATGACCTTTTGGGTTTGGGAACTGGCATCTAAGCCACTGACCTACACACCATCCCACCTATTAAAGTTCAGCTGCCTCATAGACCAGCATCAATCCAGGGGAAAATTCTCAACGCTAGATGACAGTCCAATAAGCAGTGCATTTCCTGGGAGCAACAAAATTGCCTTTGCAGTAAGACAGAATGTTGTAATGCGCATCAGACGGGCCCTGATGCATTTATCAATTAGTGCACTTCCTGGCATGGGCTACGGTAAACAGCACTCACCGCTGGAGAAGGAAGCCAAGGAGAACAGCAGCAGAGCAGAGCACATGGTCATCGGCGTGGAGACACTGCGAGTAGCGTGAGATTTATCACGTGTCATCAGCAAGGGGGGGGCCATCTCCTGCAAGGCAGCAGCAACGCATGCGGGGAATGAGGTTAAATTCACCACAGCAACCCCCGAGAATTCCTTGGTCGTCAAAAGCAGTGGAACGGAGCAGGCACAAGGGGGCATGCGGTTCTGTACCACAGATGTTCTTGCCGCACATTTCCTCCAGAACACTCTTACTATCTCTGGAGGACACAGAGTTATGAACCAGCCCCCCCACAGGCTGAAGCTGCTCCACGATGGCTGACATGGAGACACACATCTGAGTATATGTGAGTGACCCGCCTGACCAATCAGAACTCAGCAGTGAATTACACAATCAAAAACCTTTCAAAATAAGAGACACAGACGCGCGTCAGGTTAATGTCAATGGATGGTGACAGACGGTAGCATCTGGTTTTTTCAGGCCCCTTCGTGTCTCCTTGCTAATCCATCTGCTAAACCAGCACAGACAGCTTTCATGCATGTTGTGAATGACTGACGTGTCCGGGGCAATCGCGAAGATGCCGGTTACCATGACGGGGTGGTGAGGTGGACGGGGAGCGATACGGAGGACCGGAGCTCACTGCTACAACGCGACAGGAACCAGCCGCTCTTCCGTAAACAGGAACGCACGTGGAGCTGCGCCTGACGTCAGGTTAGGCCTCAGGGGTGAGGGGGGGGCGTGCTGGGGGTGATGTGGGACGGGTGGGGATGCCCAATTTCAAACAGCATCCCTGTCTGTGGCAGCGTAGCCCTGGACGGCTCAGGGGTGAACCTCGCAAGCCGGTCGGAATGTGCGAGACGTTTTTAGGCATAAGTCAGAAACACAGGTACAATTATCAGCGTAGCAGATTTTTGCAAAGCAGCTGAAAGACACAGCCGTTTTACGCCTGGCGCCCCCCGGTGGTCGTGCCGTTACTGCGCAGCGTCTGCAGACAGAACAGTCAATAAGCCACCAACAGTGAATGATTGAGGCCGCCATCCAGCTGCTGATACAAAGGGCGTACGTGTTACGGCGAGCGCCTGCGCGCCCGGAACACGCCGTCTGCAGTCTGCAGTCTGCATCTGCGGAGGGGAACAGAGGAACTATTTCAGCTCCGTGCCGCCGATATCCTAGCAACGTCTCTAAAGGAGCCATCGCGTTTTTCCACAGCCTTTTCATGACCGTGGACAATAAATGAGGACGTCAATCTCAAGGATAACAGCTGACGATCCTCTGATCCATGAAGTCCTCACAAGATGCTCCGCCGCAACATTACCTTCCGGAAGCTTCTGTCGAGATCCACAACCGGCTGAAGCAAGAATGTGTAACGCGGGATCTCGCCGGAGAGCAACACTGCATTCTATTATTGTTTTTCCCCATGGAAGCTTCCGGAAAAGCACAAATACGGAGGGCATGTTACAGTCAGCTCGCGGTCTAAGCACAGTGTTTAATGACCCAATGATCTGCTTGATCCAGAAGCCCTGCTGAGGGAGAACATTCTGGGTCATCTATCAGCCAGGGGCTACCTCACTGGGTTTCACCACAAACACCCATCCTGGCTCAGCACACAGAACACAACTGGACACTATGTCATTCGCCTCACTCCCAAGCCCAGTTCCAACCTGAAAGTCCCCAAGCGTGGAGTCTTCCTAAAGAAACTTGGAAGAGAGGATAGGGTTTACAGGCCTGTGACGGTCCTCTGTTTGTCTAATCCCCTTTTCTGATGATATACCCAGTGGGGCCCTGAGGAGAGCAGCAAGGCAGGGCGGCCGCCGTGTTTACAATGTCAGTCAAGTCACAACTTCACCCTACGGATGGAGCAACATCATTAAAAGATTATCCTGACGTGACCTCAATTTCAAAGAAGAAAGGACAGAATCCCAAACTTGTTTTGTACATGTGCTAATTTCTATAACTGAAGTCCCTGGAAAATGACCTTTTCTGCTACGATGTGATAGCATTCGCTAACGGCGCCATAGCCAGAAAATCCCCCTTATCTTCGAAGATCTGCTTTCTTTCATGCCAATTTCTTTAGAATAAAGACCACGACATGCAGGATAACATGGATGGTTGGTGCAGATACTGTATAAAAATTAGATTGTTAAATCTTTGCTGCAGCAGTGCTAAGGCATATTTGATATTTGCATAACAGATGTCTATTTAAATAGACTGGACTCATGATGCATTCAGCCATCTTTTATAATGGCGCGTGATGCCTTGCTTACTCCGAGCAGAACAAGGTGCTGCCGTTGGCTAGCTCTCGGTCAGTCGTGACAGCCGCCTCCCAATGCAGCGGCCGAACGACTTCACTAATCGGTGAATCGGGACAATCGTCTGACCCGGCCCAGTTACGGCAGAGGGACAGCACTCCCAGATAACGGCCGTCCTGCATGGGTTAGCGATGGGCTTCCAGCCACAGTCAAAGAGAACCTCCTCTCTGAGGACGCTTCATTCACTGATGCATCTTGATGCTAATGGCTCATTCGTACAAGAAGAAAAAACACACCTGTGATGATATCTCTGTGGTACGATATCTACAGACCGGGAGTTCATTACGCAATTATATCCATCCATCTTCCAAAAGCTTATCATGTTATGAGTCTCAGGAGACTCATGAACACAAGGCAAGGACACCGAAGCAGGAATGCCAGTCCTTCAGAGGGCAGAGGGGACACACTGGACAGGATGCCAGTCCGTCAGAGGGCAGAGGGGACACACTGGACGGGATGCCAGTCCGTCAGAGGGCAGAGGGCATACGTCCACCATGGGAAATTTAAAGACACCACGTTAAACTAACTGAATATCTCTGGGATGCTGGAAAAAGACAACGCACAGACAGAACACGCAAACCGCACAGACAGAACACGCAAACCGCACAGACAGAACACGCAAACCGCACAGACAGAACACGCAAACCGCACACACAGAACACGCAAACCGCACAGACAGAACACGCAAACTGCACAGACAGAACACGCAAACTGCACACACAGAACACGCAAACTGCACAGACAGAGAACGTCAACATGTTTCCCCAAACAAGCTTGATTGGTGTTCTCTTATTTGTAAATTTCTTGTGTTCTTATATGTAAACCACACACAGCTGGAGCAAAGGGGGGATAGAAGTTATTTTGTGCTAAATTCAAAGTAGGACATAAACATACAAGATGGCCTCTCTCAGGAGAACCAGAGAGAGGCATCAGGATACGGGAAAATCAGAGATATCAAACACAATATCATGATGGAAAGATGAATTGCGACTGGCAACTGCGACTAGCCGCAGGCAGGGGTTTAGCGAATTTATGTTAATTTATATATTTTCTAAATATGTACTGAAAGACTATTTTCTATCGATCAATAATAATAATAATGATAATAATAATAATAGTAATGTTTTTTTATATACTGAAGCACCTTTCTAATACTCAAGGACACTTATAATACAAATACAATAATACAATAAAGCAACAACAGCAACAGCGAAACAACGTCAAGAAGAATGTTACGTACTGGTAGATACATGAAAGCATTCATGAAATGAGTTTTCATTTGATGCTTGAAAATGTTAACAGACTGATATGTTTTTCAGAGTGTAGGTGCTACTGTAGGATGCCTGGCCCCCCAGAGAGGAAAACCTGAACTTAGGTAGATAAAGAAGGTTGGAGCCCAATGATATTGAGGGGCGAGTCAATGAAGAGCTTTTTAGGTAATTAGTTACATTTTATACTTGATTGTATAAGTGACATGTGACCAATGTAATGAAGAACAGGAGTGGAATTTCACATATGTGTAAGTAAGTAAGAGTTATGATGAGTTTAGATGGGAGACCAGAGAACAAAGCATTGAATAGACAAGATGGCCAGTGAGGAAGGCATGGATTAGTGTTTCAGTATCAGTAACATTAAGGGATGAACAGAGGTGAGAGAGTTTGTATCAGAGAGCTAATGTGACTGAAATGTAAGAAAGTGATATTAAACTATGCCCAAGTTAGGGACTATATTTGATGGTTTTATTTAAACTCCATTAATAATAGTGTGTATTTTAGGCAGAACTGATCTAGTACCAACCAGAAGAATTTCAGTTTTATCAAGCTAAGTTAAGCTGTAAGTCATCCAGTTTCACAGAGGCAGTCAGTGAGTGAAGGTGGTGGCATGGATGTGCTTGTATGAGCAAGAACATCTAACCGAGTGTCATCAGCACAGCAATGGAAGCTGAGGCCATAGTGATGTGTGATTTGAACTAATGGGAGCATATAGACGGTGAAGAGGGTTGGACCCAGAACTGATCCCTGGGGGACCCCCTGTGAGAGAGGAGCAGAAACAGACTTTTATGAGGACGGAAACAAAATACTGTCGGTCACTGAGGTTTGATGTAAACCAGGTAAGAGCAGCACCTGTATCAGGAAGGCAGGACAGAAGGATTTTATGGTTGGAGGTGGATTAGAGTTAGCAGAAAAGAATTGACACAAAGTTACAATTTTAGATTGAAAATATTTCATAAATGAGATAGACAGCTCATCTGAAACAGCAGGAATTTTAACAGAAGGCTGACTGCTTATTTATAGTAGAAAAGAGGTCGCAGGAAGCACTGTTAGCAAGAGGGGAATAGTCTGGTGTACGGCCAGCTGTGAGAGCAGGGCCTGTAAGCCTTCCGGTGTTCAACATCGGCTAGGGTATGTACCGGCAGACCTGTATTCTTACACAGCCCACTTCATGGTGCAGAGCTCTGGTGTGAATCGGGGGGAAGGGGGCTTGTGAGTAGTAGGGGCTGGAAATGATTTGACAGCTGTGTAAGTGTGCAGAACATGTGAGAGAAAGTAGCTGTATGGACCATGACAGCTGAAGAAAATCATGGAGTTGAGAAGCATGAAGAGAGTCGGAGAAGGATGACTGATCGACAGACTTAGATTTACGTTGGCTAATCACAGTTTGGTTTAAATTGTCCTCGGCAAAGAGTAATTAAAACAGAACTCAATCAGTTTATGATCTGAAACGCCGGAGCGTGAACATTTTGCAAACCAGAGGAACCAATAAGGTCCAGTGCATGACCCTTGTTGGGTAGGAAAATCAACATGCTGCAAAAATGAAGTAATCCAACATGGAGCCCAGCTCACGAGCAGATGGACAACCAGTCTCCATATGAATACTAAAGTCATCGAGTAATATAATTACTCCATAATAAAGCGTATGTCGCCTCTCCGAGCCGGGACGGAGTGAGCCGAGCAGGAGGTTACAGTAATGAGAAGGTAATGACACGCAGGGACAGCTCCACTGCTCCACTGACAACCCCGTTAGCCAGAACCCAGAAGCTACACCCAACTGGACAATCAACATAGTAAACGACAAAGTGGAAGCCGTCCAGAAGCGGCACGACCAGAAAGTCGATGAGTGAGATTACAAGTAGAAAGCAAATTACGGATGTAGAAAATGTCACAGTGATAAAACATACAGAACACACATGTAGCAAATCTATGTAGGAAGATCATGACAGTTTAGGTGACATTATTAACAGGGCAGTATTGATTTGAACTTATACTAAGAATATTTTAAAGGAGCTGTTAGTTTAAAGGGAACAATGAATGAAGTATGTTTCAGTAATTTTCAATTAAGAAATGGTGCTCTTTGTGGAATGTACCAAGCCTTACATGCCATCCCATATCGTATCCCGTTCTCTATTTATTTATCCAATGAAATGCCGACACCCACACACATTATACTGGCCCCTGAAGTGAACCAACGGGATTTTTATAGGAGGCAAACAGTCATTTATTTTAATTTAGCTAACGGAAGTGGGAGACAACAGCATTGCTCACACGGAGTGGTACACACATCTCCGCCGGACTGTTGCACATAATCTGCTCATTTTTATCTCCTAGCTTCAGCCTGCTCCCATCGGACGCCAGGTCCGTCTCTCTGGATCAGCACCCCCTGCATCAACCGCGCTCACCGCTCAGCTTTTTCTGCACACACCTTTGGACGTCGTGGTTCTTCTTGAAAGACGGGGGACCGGCCGCCATCTCAGATTGATCCAGGCCTGTACTGTATGGAGCTGCATATAGAATTCATCCCAGTGGGCTCATTGTTTCCTTTACAAAGGAAATCTGAATGATAGGGAGGGATGTGACTCGGTTCTGTGTCCAGATACCGTGAGCAAAGACTCACATGCACGGCAGAGCTGCCAGCCTTACAGAGGTTCTTCCCCAGTATCAAACCCCGTAGAGATGTCTCCAGGACTGTTCAGTTCAGTGTCTTGCCACACACACTTATGAAACTAGCCCAGCATAAATGAACTAACTGGTGTCTATGAAGCCAACCAACAGGCTCATCAGTCCAGAGAGCACATTCCCAAACACTGTCACTATCCTGCGTGCTTCCTGCAGATTCTGGATCTTTGACACCTGTTACACTGGAACTCCTGCATGAAATCCCCAGAACAGAGACATCCACAGACTTGGGTCCATGCGGCACCCAGCCATCCGACTAAATGATCCCATTAGCTTGCCTTTAACTGACATTAATCTGATCTCAGCTTTTAATGAGATCTTCACATAAGCCTGTTTTATAGCACATCTCTTTCATTCGGACTGAGGAAAGGTTCTGTTTTTTCTCCAGTTTGAAATGAAAAAATCAGCTTATATTCCTATTAATTTACTTCCATCAGAGAAAACCTGACTGCAAAACACAAACATCATAAACTAATATCAGTTCCCTCTTACCTCCTCTGAGAGAGACTCATGAAGTATTTTCTGCGCAGTTGAATAAGCTACCTAGTCATCCGCATCTTCACCTTTCGCTTGGGCGGTCACTGCCCACAAACCAAAGCCTGCAGCCGCTGTTCATCGGGCATGAGTGCAGTGGAAGCTGGGGGCTCCTTCCAGCAAACAGTGCGAAATCCCCACAGAAGGTGACAACAATAGCAAAGCTCTGCAGTTGAAAGCAGCACTGCCACTGGAAAGGGGTGGGGGGCGGGGGTGGTCTTTAGATCCCTCAGACAAGCTTTGCGTCCGCCCACAGATGGACGAGGCATCTAAAGATCACAAGCAATCAGGCAGAGAGGCTCCACTACCCGTTGCACGAGCCAAGGCCTTTATGACCTCAGCACATTACCGTTTGGGTTCCATGATGCACCCGACCATAAAATATAGCCAGTTCTGTCATTGAGCATCGGAAAATAATATGATGATGATGTCTGAATTTATTATTTTGCGAATAGCTGATTTGTTTAAACAATTGATGTCATTTGATTTTCTGGGTGTACCTGTAATCTGTAAAAAATAATACATGGGATTTAATGTAGTCAGAAACCCAACCGTTTTAATAATGAGCCCAGATTTATTGAGCTGCAAGATATCTAACCTCCCAAACACCCACAGTGTGATGTGTCTCACAAGCAGACATCTCTGATTCATCTACGTCCTCTGCAATTAGCCAGGAGAAGAAACGCCACGCAAGAAAAACTTCTAATTAAAATGAAAAGAAAAATTAAATGTAAGAAAATCTGTAGAAATATAATCCTGGGAGCATTTAGGAGACGCCATTTCATAGCCGCTGTTTTGCTGTCAAAGGTACGACTCTGATTAAAGCTCCATGACTCCTTTTAGCACAACCAGCCGATGTTGGCAGCTTCTCATGGAAGCTCCGCCCCGAAGAAGGCCGGACATCACTTTGGATGCCTTAACTGGAGGCGTGCATTTGGACTCGTCATGAACATGTCAATTTGGACGAAGTGATGCATCTGCTCGACTGATGAGCAGCATATGCGAGCGATGCGACGGAAGCTGGGATGCGAGCGCATGCCTATAGGCTCCGCCTGTGCCCAGCTGTGCCTTATATCCTTACAGCGAGGTGGAAACGCGGGGATTCCCCTTCTGGCCCGCATGGTGGAGATGCCCCATTGTACACCCGCAGCTAATGCTCCTGCGGCCGTCGCCCCACCCCGCCTCGCTCGAACGTATCCCGGCCCTCGCCCCTCTGGGACCGGCTTTCTCCGGAACTTTCCGATTCAGCGGTCTATCTATTTCCTCTTTATTGACAATGTAAGTGGTAATTAAGCCCGGATACAACCAGCCTCCAAGCCATCCTGAAATGGATGTGTGTGTGTTTGTGCTCACCTGGACGAGCCCAGCATGCCTCTGCCCCCCCCCCCCCCCCCCCCGCTCCTGGGCAGAGACCAAGCAGCCCACAAGAGGGCAAGTCGCCTGCTGCCAACATCTCAGCACCATGCGTCCTGACCCAGAACCCTCCACACTGAAGTATGAAGCGGCAAACTGCGCCATCGTCATCTCATCTGTCGTCTTCTGATATCTGTGAGCGTCCGGGAGTCCGACCCCCTACTGCATGGCCCAGGTCCGTAAATACGGGTCTCCATCACGTTATTCTGGTCCAGCACCATGGCGCGCGGGAACCACGGAATAAAAAGCAGGCGAGCCTCACATGTTCAGGTTCTGCAATGTGGGACGTGTCCTCCACCTCCTCAGCCTCGGTGACAGCACTCTGTATTTTGGATTTGCTATTGGACAGATGGTACATCCCACAGTGACGCTGTCTGCGAATCTATCACCTAATATCAGTGTCTGCCATCTTAGCCCATATATCAGGCAAATCCAAATATGTTATGGCACAGAAATCGTGACTTGTGGGACATGGAGGTTGATTTTGCTCAAATCAGACAATAAAGGGAATATGAAAATATATCTAAAAAACCTACACCGGGAAAGAAATGCTTTAAAAATTAATCTGGGTATCTGGCAAGCTAATGTTTTAATAATGTAGTATTAATTTTGCAATAGAAATATCTTCCAGAAACAGAAATGTTAAAGGCGGGGAGAAAAAATTGACACTGTGGAGAGAGTTGCAGCGTGCAGCAGGAACGGAAACGTAAGTGGTGAGGACCAATCAGGACCTCCCTCCCAGCCCCGATGGCTCCGCCCTTGCATTCACAGAGACACTCATTATTAAGCTTGATAAAGAGCTTGTTTAATGTCACGCAACTGTTTTCCGTTTCTCATAAAGGAAGACATGAGGGACCACAGGCACAAGACACAGGCTGCAAATATCACAGTGTTTACAGCACACACATACGTGCACACGGACACGCGCGCAGGGCGCAGACAGCATGGAGACGAGCACTCGAACCGCCTGGTGGCATTCTGAGACACGCTCCCTTTTCATGTGGAAAAACGGGGCTGACAGTTAATTAGTAAACGAGGTCATTGGCTGGATACAGATCGCATGTCTATTAATGTTCCTGCCCTGACAGTGGCTAGTGCACTGCAATCAGGGAGCATACT
>JAABNY020000063.1:32954436-32964816 GCA_015164015.2 Brevimyrus niger | reverse complement strand
GGTACTAGCTAGGTGTACCTAATAAAGTGGGTCCTACCCGGTACTAGCTAGGTGTACCTAATAAAGTGGGTCCTACCCGGTACTAGCTAGGTGTACCTAATAAAGTGGGTCCTACCAGGTACTAGCTAGGTGTACCTAATAAAGTGGCTACTGAGTGTATGTAACATATGATAATGGTGTGACAGCTCCATGAACATTATGTGGGTCACCTTCTGACAAATGTCACCACCGTTCTCATTAAATCCTCAGCCAATGAGGGATCAAGTGGGAGAACCGCTATGAAGAGGAAAGAGGAAAACAAAGAGGTACCCCCCCCCCGACCACCATCAAAGTGGATGAAACGGCCTGTGATCCTAGTCTGGTCAGTGCAGGCCGCTGTCAGGCTGCTTCTCCACACACATAGGCAGAAAGGAGGTGAGAGAGGCCAGGCTGCGGCACGGTGGGCTGAGCAGCGGAGGGCCGTACAAAGCGTGTCCCCAACCGCCCCCCCCCCCCATACCACAGCCCTAAAAGGGGCCAAGGACAGCCAGCAAAAAGGGAGCGTGTCAGACGGGCAAATAAACAAGGAGCTGACAAGGGGCCCAGAAAAGCCCCCACGGGATTAAAGAGCGCATTCTCTGATAGCCGGAGAGCCCCCCAGGGGTCCTCAGGCAGACATGCAGGGGATTAAGCACCCCCAGGTCCTATCCATGCTTCCAGTTTCCCAAACATTACAAACAAAGGGGCATCCCTCACATATTTAAATCACTAACTCTGGGCAGAGCAGAAACAGGGCTGCACTGCAAATATGAACAGTATTTGAGATTAAATTTCATCCTAACACGACGCATAATGACGAATGTATTTATTAAGGCATGTACACATATACATATGGAATCTAGTAGAAAACGCTTAAGGATTTTAGAAGAATTACACTTCACTACAAGCGTTGTTTGCAGGATTTAATGATGATTTCAGCCCTCTTAAGCTAATCCTGCGCAGAAAGGTCATACGCCGCCGCCAGTTATTCGCGTGTACCGATGTGTGTTTCGTTGAGTCCCCCGTGCTCAGGGACAACACCCTTCGGATCAGCCCTGCCAGTCAGCGCTCATCTCGGCTCCTGTGAATGACTCTGCCTGAGCTGGCACCCCGGTGCCCGGCCAGGACACACCCCCATGCCGGCGCCTAAAGGCAGCCCCCCATTTCGTTTGGAGCGTGACATTCGGACACTTTAGCCTCCTGTCACATCTCATGTCTTACTGTCTCTGCACTGTTCGCAATGTCAGCCTTTGCACGTAGGCTACGCAAAAAACACTGATTGATATTTGGTTACCGTAAGCAAAATGCTATTCAAGCCTAAACCCTTCATTAAATGACACGTTCTCATGTCTGTTTTTAAGTTATTAAGAATATCAGCGTATTGATCTTTTTCTAATCACACTTGTGCGTGACCGCCTGAAAGCAACAATCATTAACGCCTTTAGAGCCGGAGGCTGAGACCCGTGAAAATGATGGACTCTGAATATACGGGACAAAAACGCAAAACGGGGCTGGAGGTCCAGGCGTCGCATTTAAAGTGATTTTAGATTAAAAAGCACAAACAACGAGTAAACTGACAAGCCGGAGTGGTGAGATAATACAGCTTCTGCATTGCGGTACCGCGGACCACGGCTCGGGCTGCCAGCGTCTCCCGCCCGCCGCTAAAAACCTCCATTTCAGCCGTGAGACGAGCCTTTAGAATAAAGTAAGGTAATAAAAAGCCCCGCTTACCCGCCGAGCCGGGCTGCGCCTCTCAGTCTTCCGCTCGGCACACCTGGCTCGCTGGTACATCCCCAGACATGGGAGCCAGAGCAGCATCAGCGCCGCTTGTAGCAGCGCATTGGCGACCGGCTCGCTTTTCACGCCCTAGGGGGCGCTCACGCCGCGGCCATTGGACGCGGGGACGCGGCCGTGTGCGCGCTCGACGTGAGGGAGCGGGCACGATGCGCTGATATGCGGGGACGCGGAGAAACATTAAAATCTCACTCCCTCCTTAAAATCCTTGTGTGTGTACATACATATGTATTATACCTCTGCATATGGCATACATAATCGTTTAGGCCTCTCTATGTTTGTTTTCCCTATGCCTAAATATTTGTTTTGTTTTTAAGGATTATATATATATATACACAAAGTGGCATTATTCTATGCAGAGAGGATGTTGGGCGTATGGCGTGCTTATGCTATTTTATTAAATTAAAACTAAAACTACATCGAGCTACGGCGCAGAGTGCATCGGGGAATTAATATAAGTCGATAAACGGGCCGCTTTGTGCCGCCCCGGGCTGTCATGGCTCCGGGTGACGGCGACGCCATCCAGCGCGCAGCAGCGTCCTATTCGCGGGATTCGGACGCCGATTGGGGTGGATCCGTGCAGGTGGGTCCGGAGAAGATCGGGGCGTTATGCCGTTTATCTCTAATCAGTCAGTCTGTGGCGGATTCGCTTTATACGCCGAGAAGACATTCCAGAGACGCGAAAATAACGAAATATAATAATAATTATTGATGGACAGTGAAGACAACGGACGAGACACTTCAGTAATAGCGAAAACTGGGATGAACCGTGTTAATAATCAGTGATCAGATCTTAATATATAAAGAAAAAACGGGGTTGTTGAAAGTGGCTGGATATTCGGGTTCATTGTGACTTAATTTCTCTATATATATCTCATGATGATTATTGTCACTATAATCAGTACCTCAAGACTACAAAGTATGAAACACGAAGCGTATGAGAAATGTCTCCAGCCGCAGGTTAGTGGAAAGTGTGGTCAACGAGTGCCCTGAACAGATATCTGAAAGTGTTCAACCAAACGAGGAGACCATGGAACAGGCCTGTGATCGGGCATTGTGCAATAGATAAAATTAAAGAAGAATGTCAGTGTTCCGGAGCTGGGGGTGGGGTAGATGATAGGCGCAGAGCGGTGAGGTTGGGGGTGGGACAGCATCATATCACGGTCCTTAGGGATGGTAGCTGTAATCCGCAGTGCAGTAATGACAATGAGACGAGTTGAGATGTATTCCTACCAGATCAAAGGCACAAGGCCCTAACGGCAAATAAAGCTTGGGTGCGAGGCGCCCCCCGCAGAGATCAGCTGGATTTGTATTTTCTTGTATAACCTACAGCTGATTTTTGTTTTCATTGCTCAGAACGGTACTATCTTTTAACGGTATAACTTATAACGTAAAATCTTGGATGTCTCCTGTGTCAGGGTGTCAGATTTAAGGTGTCCAGTTGTTATTTTCAAACGCTAACCTACAACAGATCAACAGATCTTTCGCATATGTTCACGAGAAAAAACGGGATGTTCCTGAAGATCGCTCATGCTCATGGGCTTGAGAAGGGGGATTCTGGAAGGAAAACGTCAGCGAAGCTCAGCGGCACAGCGCGCTAATACAGCAGCTGGGATCAATCAGGGGTTAATTTCAGTTCCTCTGGAGGGAAAAGCCAGTACGGAGAGATACGGGATGAATACTTAATAGGTTTTATGGGCATGTGGATTTTTCAAGGGGAAGCAGCACACTAATTAAATTATAGAGTGTTATTGCTAAACGGACTCCTGCTGGGTGTTGAAAAGATATGAAAGATATGAGCTGGAATTGTTGAATTATGTTAAAATGCTGATCAGCCGAACATAACTGGGTATTTAAGAGTAGTATTTATTAAACCGTAATATGTTGTTTCATTCTATGGTAAATAACAGAATTATATTCCAATACCTTAACGAGGGACATTAACAATTTAAATTAAACATACATGCGAACCATAAATGGCTCGCAGAATTAAATTTAATCAGATTAAGCTATAAAACGAGACCTGCGGCCGAAACTCCTCATCACACCGTCATGCCGCCTAGCGTGATTTCTGTTTACGGAGTGTCTAAACACGATGGATTGTGAAAATATTTTCCATTAGTTGCTACGCAATAGATTGTGACAGAAAAAGAACGCAAACGACATTTTTAAAAAGTCACGTGGATGACAATGAAGTTCACATAATCAATCAATGATATTTTCTAACGTGCACGATAGATTTTTCTTTTTGTAAACACTAGATGGCAGCAGTATGTAAGAATGTAACGTTATTAGGTTCCGCAGGTGCCGTTACGCGTGAAAATGTTTCACAAAAACACTTATCAAAAATGTCTCATTTGCAAGTCAATGTGTACTTTACTCAATGTCATATGGCTCATGGAAAATAATGCAAATTCATTGTCTTACTCTAAATGTAATCCCAGGTGGTGAAACATCTGCCATGTTAACTGCAGCTAAATCATGGAAGTCGCAGAATTTTCTTTACGAAAGAGAATTTCTCTGCTGTCAAAATCTCAATTTGCATTTCTGATTAAAATGAGGTGAAAGAGAAACTGAGGTTAAACGTGGTGAAATTCTGCCACAATATGGGCTATAAAATATTGACCAGTTAAAATGAACATGCCTTTAGATGTTATGTTCTAATTTCTTGGGGTTTTTTTTGACAGACAAGTACCTTAAAACCTGTGAATAGATAGCCAATCTGTACAAAAAAAAAGTTCCGTCTTGGTGTACAATCAGCCAATCAGTCGCTCTCCATGTCAGCTGATGGTGCGGCGTAATCACAGGCGAGCGGCAGGTCTTCACCTTTCCAGAACATTCTGATTCGTTCCGTGCACGTGGAGGACGGCCCTGGCCCTTAAAGGGATGACTGTGGGCTTGGCTACAAATAACCACGAAGCACAGGAACAGATGAAGTCTGTCACCGGCTCGGATGTGCTTTGCGTCCCAGGAACAACCCCCCCCCCCCAGCGAACCGTCAGCTGGTGATGACATCTCACTGGCAGAGTCATTTTCCATGAAAATAACTGTAATGACTGAATCTGTGTTTTCTCACCCAAACACACACACACACCCACAGTTCATTAAAGCACAGCTTGCCATGATTCAGTTTTTAATTAGTGTCACAGAATTCATTTGAGTCATGTTTTTTTCCAGGTTCTTGTGCAGGTTTAGCTAAGTGACTTTTGATGCAAGACCTAAATGGTGGGTCAGAAAAGTCCCGTTTAATTTCAGGAAATAGGTGATTTTAAAGTAAAACTAAGGCATCAGACAATGTAGTGAAATCTTGAAACCAACATTTATTTTCAATTAAAATACAAAGTCTTTTCGATAATATAGCCATTCTTATGGCTCACATAGGGTTCCTCAGTGGCCCAGCGTGCCGTCGTCCTTCCCACGCGAGTCTCCAGCCTTGCTGGGCGGGTCTTTTTCTAACATTGCAATCGCACAAATGCTCATGGGTCTTCAGACAAACAGTTGTGGCGGTCAGACCTGAAAATCATGTGCTTATTTTCCCGGAAATACGGCTGAGAATGACTAGCCCTACAAACTAATAAAATTCACAGCGAATGAAACTCTAATGAAGGTTTGACATGTTTATTACAATGCAGTCAGACAGTCCTGCCACCCTGTACACATTTATACACATTTTCACCTCCTGCTCCGGCTCGCAGTCCTGCCATCTATTAGGAAATGTACGAGTTCCACAGGACACCTACTCACAAAAGCATAGTGAACTTAAAACTTGATGCAAGTTATGAAGACCCGAAATCATGGAAATCCGATACCCCCAGCATCCTAAACACTAACAGAAGGTCCCGCCCCTTTAGGGCAGGCTATGCTGCTAAACTCTCCTTTGTAGGCAGATGAGGAAACAAGCCTAGAAAAAAAAAACAACAAATAAAAACACCACTTTATAAATGACAGCGGAGCCTTTCGTAGAGTTTCAGTTATAGATTATGACTGAGTAGAGTTTCAGTTATAGATTTCACCTGAATTTCCTCTCCCTAAATAGCAAGTAGTCTGCAAGTTTTAATAAACTTCACGCAAAAAGCAAGGATTAGGATGGAGGCTCGTTATCTACAGTATTGTCGCTCGCTAACGGTGCTCCTTGCTGACCATGTTCCTCTGCCCCTCGTCCTGTGAAGGTGACAAGCATGGATGCCCTGCCTGAGGGCCGCGGGTCCCGGAACCCGAGTGGGGGCCGCCCCCAGGCACAGGGGCACTGCAGACGCGGTGACACACGTGCATGTGACTGTGTGAGGGGGGAGGGATGGACATGAGCCGCCGCAACACTGACATGCAGTGCGATGCAATCTCCCCTGCATTAGTGCAACTGCGACAATAAAATGCTTGATGTAAAAAAGGAACGACACACATGGATTTTGTTTTTTAAAAAGCACATAAATTAACTGGAACCACTGGAGTCGAGCGGGCCTGCGTTTGCGTACGAATGCGGAAGAGGTTAAATGTGAAAAGTGTGAACACAAAGCACTTCAGTCCAGCTCATAAAATACACATCCTTAATTTGCAGTCCATCTTTTCTTCCAATTATATATAAACAGTACCTGTCTTGCAAAAACGATATAACAACGAAAGCTATACATTTAGTAATTATTCACAACATCATCCCCGAGACAGTAAAGCCGTTTTTTATGTAATACCAAGGTAACACTTTGACAAAGAAAACGATAAGAACTCGGAAGGCATGTTTGGTAATTCCAAAGGACAATGTGACGTCATAAGCGCCTCACCGCCTCCAGGTCAAACGCAGCATTATTCCTGTGTTATGACCCACTCTAGACGACTATCATACCCATGCAGTATATTAGAAGCTTATCATATCTGGCTTTTATGCAAGCCGAGCGCCAATTTTATTTTCGGGAAACAAGAAAAAGCTTGCAAGGAAGCAATCAGCGATAAAGCTCATCCTAGCCGTGTCCGAAGAGGCCGCATCCCTGCTCTAAGCACACGGCCCATTTTTGATTGGGCGGTAGTGTGCATGTGACGTGTGTGGAGGGGGAGGGGCAGCTGGGTGGTCCGGGTTACACGAAGGAGTTCATGGCATTGACGGGGGAGGGCACCTCCGAACTGCGGTCACAATCCACCACATGCCTTTCCCTCCTCCCGCTATACTGTCCGATAAACGAGCCGTCTTCATTGAACTGTCCATCTCCGCCTTCCCCGTAGTCAACTAAACTGTCATCACTGTCCTCCTTCCTTATTGTCCCATTGGGAGGGGTGAGACTTCCTTTTAACGGTTTATGGTCCTCAGTGTCACTAGGAGAGAATAACATGCAGGGGTTACAGGTGACAGGAAGGGTGACATGTCCTAAGGGATTAGTCAGCTTTCTGTGATGGAGAAAAAGATGTCAAACACAAAAAAAACACATGCTAATTAACCGTAACATACACAGGTACGCCATCATAAAGACATCAGACAACATGGCTTCCGTAGCGGCAACTTGAATTAGAGGGTGTCTTTCCAGTGAAGCAACTGATCCAGGATCAGATTCTGCCACCAGCAAGTTCCCTAACTGTTCCTATTTTCGTTACTTGTACATCATCATAATTACATTAGGATGTCTCGTTTGTCATTTACAAGACGTCTAAGTCCTGTTCTGGCAGAGAAACACACCTACTTTCCCTTCAGTGTTTTCGTCTAATCAGTTGCCAGACTTCTCCAGTGGTTAAATGGATCAGGCCGGACCTGCGGTGAACCCACAGTCACCCGGCAATGGGAGTCGTGCTCCGATGTGTGTCCAGACCCCCCTCTAAGGCAAAGCGCGGAGCGGGAGGGAGCCAGGAAGTCAGGACGGAGCTGGGTTCCCGGGAAGCGTTCCTCCCTCCACACTCGGGTGACGATGAAGACAACAGGACCAAGGCCATGATGCGAATCGAGCGGACGGATGGAGCGGAGGGTGAGGACAGGCAGTGTGAGGAGGGGGCCCACCGGCTGCAGGTCCGGGATGCTGATGGTGGATGGCGGTAATGAACAGTGGGCACCAGAGGATCCCCTCAGCCTGTGACGCTGGATTCTCTGAGCAGCAGAGATATTGGGGGGTGAAGCCCCCCCACCCCCCCGGCGGGGCAGTCAGGGGGCAGGGAAATACTCGCCACCGGACAGATTCCTCTTTACCTTTCAAGGGCCCTGCTCTCCCGCAGCACTGAATGAGACTCCTCACCTACGAGTTCATCGTAGGGTCAGACGACCGCGACCTGTTCAGCCCTATCGGTCCGGAAAGTTCTACACCCTGGCCGAGGCTGAGAGGAGCGTGTTTGCCGGATGAGACTTGGGGCTGGCATGATGAGCGAGGCCATGACACGGGCAGCTGGTTTCGGCTGAGCTGACGCCCAGCATGAGACTCAGCATCCAGCCTCTGCCACGGAAATTCCCTCCCTTCCCAGTAACGCCCATCATCATTACAGATCCACCAGCTGGAACCAGA
Organism: Brevimyrus niger; assembly: GCA_015164015.2. Lineage (NCBI taxonomy): Eukaryota > Metazoa > Chordata > Actinopteri > Osteoglossiformes > Mormyridae > Brevimyrus > Brevimyrus niger. The sequence continues at coordinate 32,956,534 of JAABNY020000063.1, read as the reverse complement.
ACGAAGTTCTGCGCGCGAACGCAAACGTCCATTTCAAAACATGACTCTCTCTACGCCAGCCTGGGAAGTGGCTGGAGCTCCTGTTTCCGGGGGAGACGATGGCGTTAATAGATAACCATACAGGGGGAAAATAAGCAGTCAAGGGGATTAAAATACATGAAGTCACTTCCCTCATTTAAATAATACCAAATGAAAAGATATAAAAACAAGTGTGCTTATATTCTGCCGAGCATGGACTTCAGACCAAAGCAGACTAGAACAAACTAACACTGTATAAATATAATATGACGCTTAGATAAAACGTGTTTCTTAATCTCTACCATGAAGTGACACACTGGGCCTTCTGCTCAGATCACTGCTTAAGGGACTGAGGCTAAATTCTCTGTTTATTACAAAAACAATGTGAGCCCGCAGACTGCCGCATTTGTACTATGTGCGCCGGTTATGCCAGGTTGCGCTCATGCAGATCCCTAGAGACCTCACACTGGCCAGCGATGCCGTCACAGAAAGGCGCGTCTATGTCTCAAGCCATGCACTACGCAGCGAAGGAGCCGGGGGTGTCACTGAACTACACAGCACACTGAAAGATATCAAAGGAACCATCACCAAACTGCACACACAGCTTTCAAAAGGTGACACAAAACAACAGACAGTAAAATCTCAAGTTCGACAGAAATAAAGTGCTTTTAGGTGAAGAGCAGGAGGAGAGGCAGCTATGCGGAAGCAGGAAGCTGGTTAACCTGGCAAGTGCTTTCAGTTCTGCACCACTAATGAGAACATCCACGTATACAGGAGTGTGCACTCTATGCATTAATCATTATCTAGGCTGGCTGCTCGGCAAGAGGGACAGTTTCGGCTCGCCGGGCTTCTCAGAGGAGTGAAACAGAGACATGGGGAGGGGCATCTTCCCAGAAGTGGAGACGGTGCGGGTCCCCCTGCTGGTCCGTTAAGAGAACGCGGCGAGCGAGGGCGTCCCCGTCCCCCCATCCCGCCTGCTTGTGCGTTCGAGTGCAGAGGGTCGGCAAAAGTTCCACTTGAACAAAAGTCCGGCTGGTCGAGTTCAAGCACAACTGCAGGTTGGAGACGGACACTCCTCATAAACGAAGGAAGAGGCCCGAGGCGCGCTGTAGAGGGGCAGGGGACGGGGCGTGAACACTGGGGGAGGGGGGCACGGTCACACGCTCACCTGTACTCCCCAAACGTGCCGTCGTCGTCCTTCATTGGCTGAATCTCGGGGTCGGCGTGAGCGTCCTCCTTCTCTTTCACTGGGGGGACAGCGACGTCAGTCAGGACCACGGAGGACCGGCTGGCTGCGGCCAGGCGCACGGCGAGCTCACCTACCTGGATACTTTCCCCCTTTGTTCCTCTTGATGAAGCAGACGATGAGGAGCACGAGGATGAGGAGGGCGATGGCACACATGAGGCCGATGAACCAGCCCTGTGTGGCGATGTCCACCTGCCGGCTGGCCATGGCTGATCACAGCACCCAGAACAGAGGGTCACATGGAGCAGGTGAGGTCACATGGCAGGGGTGAAGTCACATGGAGGAGGTGAGGTCACATGGCAGGGGTGAAGTCACAAGGAGGAGGTGAGGTCACATGACAGGGGTGAAGACACACGGAGGAGGTGAGGTCACATGACAGGGGTGAAGACACACGGAGGAGGTGAGGTCACATGACAGGGGTGAAGTCACACGGAGGAGGTGAGGTCACATGACAGGGGTGAAGACATGGGATGAATCATGGGACTGTTCCCATTTTCCAAGGATGCAACCGATACATTGATATTTGGGGCAGTGAAAGAACGAAATCCGTACTTCTGTTCATAGGACTGTAACTAGTCTTTGGCAAAGTAAGATAATATGAAAGAACACAAGTACGGCAAAGTACGTATGTGGAGAAACACCCAGCCTCCACCTGCCCCCATCTCTCTCCATCTGCCTCCACCTGCCCCCATCTCTCTCCATCTGCCTCCACCTGCCCCCATCTGCCTCCACCTGCCCCCATCTGCCTCCACCTGCCCCCATCTCTCTCCATCTGCCTCCACCTGTTCCCATCTCTCTCCACCTGCCCCCATCTGTCTCCACCTGCCCCCATCT
>JAABNY020000063.1:32853350-32863761 GCA_015164015.2 Brevimyrus niger | reverse complement strand
AATCTTGGATTCTTGGGTCCCCGCCCCCCCCCCCCCCCCCCCCCCCACTGATCCATGACGGAGCTGAAGCACCCTGATGGAGGAGCTGATGATTCCATCCTTGTTGTGCACTTTGCTCAGGTACTGGAAGAGTGCGTCTTGGGCGTCGTCAGAACGGTACTTCCTGGTCTTCAGGTCGATGGATTCGCACATGGCGCCGCAGAAGTCCATCACCGCGTCAGCTGCCAGCCCGCCGTCCAGGTTCTCGTAGCACACGAAGAGCCTGTGGAGAAATCACAGCACCTGCCAGGGTCCTGCTGCTCAGAGGCTGCCGGGGGGGTGCATCGCCAGGGGGGGGGGGGGGTGGCGTACTTGGCATAAGCTTTCTCCAGCAGGGCGCTCCAGAACTCATCCTTGCTGGTGGAGTGACAGTACAGGAGCTTTCCGTCGATGGTGGGCAGCCGGTCATCCACCACCACGTCCAGCCACTCGCCGAAGATCCAGAACTGGAAGTGGAAGATGCCAGCGTAGTTCTGGGGAAGTTTCGGGTTCCACTCCTGTTCTTTCCAATCAGGAATCACCTGCAGTGACAAGGAACTGGACAAAATCACACTCAAGCCAATGACAGGGCACTGGATAAAATAACACCCAGGCCAGTTATCGGGAATGGTGCAAAGTCACACCCAAGCCAGTGACAGGGCACTGGATAAAATAACACCCAAGCCAATGACAGGGCACTGGATAAAATAACACCCAAGCCAGTTATCGGGAATGGTGGGGAATGGGGCAAAGTCACACCCAAGCCAGTGATAGCACTGCCCTACTCAAGATAGTGTTCTGTAAATATGTACTTCTTTCATAGCTGTCTTTCTTATTTTTATGGTGATTTTTATTGAACCCACCTTCTTCCACAGATGTGGTTTGATTGCCAGGCAGGAACATGCAGCAACAAACCAGCAGTTACCCAGCATGCCCTGGTTCAGGTCATGGCAGCTGATTCCTTCTACAAAGAGTCGAGGACTCTCGCAGATTTCCTGGGGAGGGGCGATACACAAACAGAGGCTCGTTTGTACATTTCTTATGTTCTTACGTTCTAAGCAGTTCCTTTCAGTGTAAATATCTGAGGCCCATTAAATCACTTCTGCTGGAAGCGCCATCTGTAGTTTAATAAAAAGGAAACGGGACACAAGGATCCAACAGCATCTCCAGACGCAGCCCTGACACTTGAGTATCAGTCACGTTCGGCTTCTTTTTTTCTCCCATCACGGAGACATAGACTCAGACTCGTTCGGAGCCGCCTTCCTGCTGTCCTCAGGCCGTGTGACTCACCCCAGGCCGCTTCCACACCACGGGTCCTGGCGGAGATCCTTTGCAGAAGAGGGATTTTTTCGAAGCTGGGAATTCTGGATCCTCAAACCACTTCTGATCTTTGATACAAGCCCGCTTCAGCTCAGAGTACTTCTGGCCTTTGAACGGGATGGCAGACGCGGGCATTTTTTCTGAGGTCTGATCGGCCGCAGAGGAGAATCTGCGTGGGAAGTTCCGGTATCTTCCGCCCTGTGATTGCACGTGTGTCTTAAGACGAGCGGCCACTGTGACAAAGAAGAAGTGGTCTGATGACTATCAGAAACACAAATAGAACCGCAGGGATATTAATCATCGTCCCCCGGCCCTATTACATTTTAGCAGTAGTATGGCCGAATTTAGTTACTGATGTGATAAATGTACAAAGGCAAAATACCTTCCTTGGAAATCCAGCATGTTGGTTTTTAAGCATTACAGCTCTACAGCCTGAAGCTCTCTACGACTTGACGAAGTTCCAGAAACACAAAGGGCGAATGCAAACTTTCACACGATAAAATAGCACGTATGTACAGACGCTCCTCCAATTACGAACGAGTTACGTTACAAATGGCCGTTCGTAACTTGAAATGTTCGTAAGTCATTTTTCAACGCTATTTTGCAGGCGCTCAAATCTACACACATATGTAAGTATAAATACAAAACATGTTTTCTCATCCTAAAACACGTTACTAATGATACATAAAACAGGAATGATTTGTATTAACTGGTTCCTTTCGCATCCCTCTTTGTCTGCAAGTTCGCACGTTTCTTAAAGCGCCGAAACCACCCACCACTGGCAGAAAAGTTTCATCCGCAGTTTTCTTCCCAGCTTTAGCCTTTAAGTTCTGGAAGATGAGCTCAGCCTGTTCCTGGGTCAGCATGAGGCTAAGCGCTGGCCTCCTTTGTCTACCCTGCTTCGACTCCGGGTTTCAAGCCACCTTGCGAGAAGTTTCCCCATCTCCTCAATCAGCTTTAATGGTCGATTACATAGGAATGGCACTTTTCACGTTCCATAATTCTGTCTCTTGTACATCGTTCTGATTGTAACATGATTCATTTTGTAAGAGCGTGCTGCGTTCACCATTTTTTCTTCACCATGCAGTCTTTCTATTATCATGGCCTTTGTTTCCATCTAGATGTTTTTTTTTAACCACCTACTACAGCTACCATTATCATCAGCCCTCCGCGTGTCACCGCCCATGATGGATAACGGATGCACAGAATTTTTCGCATTAAAAAACAAAGTTAACTTTGATCTCAAGAGAGCTCTTACTGATACTCAAGTACTGAGAACCGGAATGCTGGGAGTTTGCGCGCTACGCTGCTGAGTGGCGGGAATAGCGGGCAGAAGTCGTACTGGGCGGAATTGGCGCGCAGATCAAATTCAAATGTTGCAGACAGGAAACGGGAGCCCAACGGACACAAATCGGGCTTTACGCCTCTTTGTCTGAACTATATGCCTGAAAGTTCGCAAGATGACAATTCTTAAGTAGAGGAGCATCTGTTATCTTTGCTCGTGTATAATTTTGGGATGTTCTGTGTGCTGTTATTTTAAAGATGTTACACCCACCTATAACCCACACACACACACACACAGGTTTGTAATTATATCTTTGTGGGGACTTTCCATATATTTCTATGAGGAAAGCTCTAATCCCAAAATGATGACCTTAACCAGCCCTAACCTTAACCATAAGTAATCAAACAAAATATGAGACTTTTGAGATTTTTTTTTTTTTGGATTGCATTCACAGATCTTTGTGGGGCCTTGAAAAATGGTCCCCGCAACAGGAAAATAACTGGTTTTTATTATGTTGTGGGGAACATTTGGTCCCCACAATTTAATATAAGCCTAATCCACAATAACACACACATAAAATGCAATGTCATATTCCTAAAACAATCATGAAAACTTCACTTCTAACAGTATCACAGATAAGTGTTTGATAAAACGAATTTAAGTGAACATATATTGTATTATATACTAAAGCTTCACAACGTTTATTTATTTACCAGAAAAAAGTAATTGCGCAATTTCCTATAATTAATAAGCCCCACCTTGTACTGTAAACCGGGTGTAAATAAGTCAGTAAATGCCCACGGACTGGCACACTCTTACCTCTCTGGAAGCGGGCTCAGGTTATGCCCGCTCTGCTGCCTTCCACTCCACTGTCTTGCCTTCTAACCTTGCCCTGCTCAGCCAGGGCAGGGAGAATTATCTCTGCCTTTGCATCTGGGCCCGCCCTGGCATGCGCCTGCGCAGATGGCCTGTGCAGATGGCCTGCGTTTGCTTCAGGGGGGCGATAACATCAGGTGTGGCAGGCACTGCTGTCCCCCCCGGGAGGAAGCTGCAGCCAGGAATGCACCCCACGTGGCACGCCCTGGCACGCTCTCCATAATTGGCAGCCACAGACGGGGGGGTGTGCCGGACAGGATGCCTCCCTCTCACAGGATAGGCTCCCCCAGACATGAGAAACAGTTTCCACTGACTAACTTTGGGGTGTCAAGGAGCTCAAACGTCTGCATGAGAAAGATAAAGTTATTCTTGCACACTGGGCTCCAAAACAAATTTGCCAGTGTGTTTGCAGAAGAATATTCATTTGCCAGAGACCTCTGTTATGTTACTGCAGTACTGCGGGTACGAGTAAACAGCCTGGGGGGGGGGGGTGCTTCCAGGTGTTACCTATAGCCCTTAGGATGCTGTTGTGGGGAAATACAAGTAGCAGGCAAGTTATGCTTGTGTTGTGTGGGGCCTATTATTACACCCAGATAGTCACTGGGGGGTTGATTACATGCCCTTGTGTGAAGTGTGTGGTTGTTAGGCTGTAAAGTTGCTCCAGAACATTCCGCCTCATTCCCAGGTCCTCAGGCGCCTCAGAGTCATGGCCCTGTGCAGACTCTGTGTAGGCTGTGTAGGGTCTATGTAGGCTCTGAGTGAGCTTTGTGTAGACTCTGTATAGCGTCTATGTAGGATCTGTTGTGAGCTTTGTGTAGGCTTTGTGTAGGCTCTGTATAGGGTCTATGTAGGCTCTGTGTGAGCTTTGTGTAGGCTTTGTGTAGGCTCTGTTAAGGGTCCATGTAGGGTTTGTTGTGAGCTTTGTGTAGGCTCTGTGTAGGCTCTGTATAGGGTCTAGTAGGTTCTGTGTGAACTTTGTGTAGGTTCTGTGTAGGCTCTGTGTAGGAGTTTTGTGTAGACTTTTAACAAATACACCTGAGTTATCTTACAGCCAGTGTGGTTCATGGAAGTAGGTTAGGAACCTTCCAGAAGAAGCAACTGTTTCAGCACTGAGCAAAATGCACACAGGCCCTGATTAAAATACCCAAAACGTAACATACATAAAACAGCTGCTTCAGTTTCAGGCTGCGCCGTCTGTTTGTTTAATAGGTGCTGATGAGGTCTGGGCAGTGAGAACCATGAACGTAATTAACTGGCTGCATGGAGGTAATGGTGATGAATCACAGCTCAGAAGAAGACTTTCCGTTTAATTCTCTTCTGTTCCTCATCTGGAAGGAGCGTGTAGGAGTGAGCTGGCTGACCCGAAAGAGACTCGGGATCGAGGTTTCAGCACGACTACGCATCGTTTATTAAGGCTGCTAATTACCAGGAACTATAGGCAGTATTAGGAAAAGGAGAATGACTCACATACACGTAACATTCGGCAAGATTTGTACATCAACATGTGTGGTATGAAAATCAGCGCTAATGGATGCTGTGAAGATCTGTCCGACACACCACTGAAATACTCCCTTAGATTGGCTACTTAAATTGAATTGAAATTCCATATTTTTGCCACAATTGAATAAAAAATCTTTCCTTTTCCAATCAGTGTTGTCTTCACTGCTGTCTCTCGCAGAATCCCACCAGCTCTGTGCGGAGACACACGCCCCCCCGCTGCCGCCCTCTCCCAGGCCGCCCCGCCCCCCCCTCTGTGTGCTCGCCGGCCGTGTGGGAGAGGAAAGGCTGCAGGAAGCTTAGCCGGCCAGAGCGGGCGTGTCCACCCATCCAACAACGGCCAGCGGCCGGTTACTTTAAGGTTGCTGGTTTGAATCCCTTTGTGATGTCACCGTTGGTCTTCTGAGAAGGCCATTGGCCCCCGGGGGCTGTCTAACACTGCTTTTTCAAAAAAAGTACATTGCTTTGGATGGAAGTGTCCGCTGAATAAGTAGAAAGCCAGTACAGGGGTGCGGCCCGCAGGAAGTTCGGCAGTGAAAATAGCTGCACTTACCTCAGAATCACCTTCATAGCACCGGCTTTTCCTTCCTTCCTTCATTCCTTCCTTCATTCCTTCCTTCATTCCTTCCTTCTCTACCGCCTTATCTGGCCAGTGCAGCTGCTACCATTGTTCCAAGCAATGGGCTTGTGTGCCAGTGTGGTAATAAGCCCCCGCCCATCCCAGAGTGCCATCACAAACTACACAATTTCACACATGCAGGGACTTTGCCCTAAGAAAGCGGTTCATTTAAATCAGATACAAACCAAAGTGCATAAATTCTGACTGATATCATAAAATGCATGAAAACAGCATTTGACTGAAAGTCACCAGTGTGATGAATCAATATTTATCATTGAAACCAAAGGTTTCAGATAGAGCACACAGTGATGTGTGATTCCACGTGGAAAACCAGCATTTTAAGGAAAATTCTAATGAACAAAGTAGATTGAGGCAACAGGTCTACTGGACAATTATGTTACATACGTAGGTTAATATTCAATCATAGTAGTGTTAGGATTTCATTAATATACATAAATGCGGGAATTGAATACTGTTTTTCCTCATATACACGGACCTGAGAAAGAGTGTTTCGAGGGAGACAGGGATCTGCACGGGCGTTCTGATGTCACGCGGCTGGGCTTGTCCTCGTGCGACTGAGCCTCTGCAAAGCCCGCGGCCGACTTAAGCCGCATGCATCTAAAAGTCAGAGAAGTCCGGGGCTAAACAAGGTGTTCAGCCCAAACCGAACTGATCGAATACGTGCTTGTATAACCTTTAAATAAACCTTTAAATAAAAGTCAGCTAAATAATACTTAGCTCGTTCTTTATCGTCATCTCGTTAAATATATAGTAATAATATAATAAAAATAATAATCATCATCATTATTATATTTATGTACATTATTCGTTTATTATAGTAATATTCACCATTATCGGAGTTCTTCTTCCTCTTTTTCTTCTTCTTCTTCTTTTTATTATTATTATTATTATTATTAAAATTCTATAACTTAATTACTTAAACCGGAGCTTGTCGCGCTTTTACTTACGCGTTCATTTGAGTAGGTGTTGCTCTAATACCACATCTACAAGATAATCATTACGGGGTTTGATTATGGATGTAAGGACGTAGTCTCTCAGACTCAGCCTCCTTACCTGCTGTAGGTCTGTCACATACTGTATAAGCGGTAGTTTTGGCAGGGGCTGGGCTCCTGGGTCTATTACCCGCTTGACTGAATGCATCCTGGCGATGTAGCGCTCGTTTCACAGCCATTTATCCGGCTCAGTAACAGCTGTGCACCAAGTTAAATTACAAGTTAAAGTGATGCGGGAGGAGCTTGGTCCTGAAGCGAACTGCAGCAACAGGAGCGCCGGGGGAGAGCCGTGCCACGGATCCGAGAGGCGCTTCCCCTTCCTCCAAGTAACACTTTTGGGGTCTGTTTTCGTCGTGGCCGCCCTCGGCAACCTGCTTTTCTTACACGCACTTTGGAAGAAGCGCAAGAGAAACAGCAGGACGCAGCTGTTCCTGCTGCACCTGTGCATCGCCGATCTGCTCCTGGCTTTCTTCCAGGTCCTCCCCCAGCTCTTTATGGGAATAACCCCGCACTTCAGGGGCTCCGATGTCGCCTGCAGGGCTGTGAAGTACCTGCAGGTGGTGGGCATGTCTGCCTCGGCGTACCTGATCGCCGCGATGACGGTGGAGCGCTACAATGCGGTCTGCAGACCCGGCGTGTCCTTCTTCAGAGGCTCCTTCCGGAGGTATGTCGCGATCGGAGCAGCCTGGGCGACAGCGCTGGCTTTCAGCTCCCCACAACTGTTCATCTTCTCACTGCGAGAAACGCAGGAACACGTGTACGACTGCCAGGCCACCTTTATTGATCCTTGGGGAAGTGAAATATACATCACCTGGGTTACCTTGTCGGTCTTCATATGCCCTGCCGTAATTTTACTGTTCTGCCAGATACAGATATGCACAGGAATTTACTTAAATATGAAGAGGAAATCGCTGCAGTCGGCAGCAAATGAGGGTCGTTCGGCTTCCAAAGGGGTGTCAAAGACCATGCTAAAGACGGTCAAAATGACATTTGTGATCATTGTCGTTCATATGCTGTGCTGGAGCCCGTTTTTCCTGCTCCAGCTGTGGTCGACATGGAATTCCCAGAGCGCGCCGACAGCAGGTAAAATCTCACCGTGTCTAGGGCCAGGGCACACCGTTCGGGAAAGATCAATAAACATTTCGTAGATATAAATGTCACTCGTATATTTTGTCCCTTAATGCTTTGTATATGTATTGGACTGTCAAACCCCACTTGATGAGTGACGTCAGAAGTCGGACGAGGCCAGCAGAGTATCCCGTATCGATCGTTATTTGTATGAGTATGAATGTACATAAACTCATATTTTCTTCCCCCAGCTCCGGCATTTATCGTAATGCTGCTTGCCAGTTTGAGCTGCTGCACCAACCCCTGGATCTACCTGTATTACAGCTAGCGGCTAGAGGAGCTGTTACCGCGCTTAAAGACTGAGTTTTACACACAGAGACCAGTGTTACTTCACAGGGAGAACGTTAGGGGGCGCTACGAGTCGGAAGCTTTGATTAAAAGCAGAACCGTTCCTTTGTTGTTGACTCGGTAAATCATAATTTAGATTATCGCGAAATTATGTGAATAATTAGTGGAAGTGGCATACCATATATCTCTGTGTATGGCTGAGAAGGACTGGATTCAACTGGATTCAACACTTGTATGTAATCATATATGGTATGACATCTATTACAATACAAAATAAAAATACATTGTAATTTGATTCAATACATTTGTCCGTCTTTACATCCATCCATCCATCCATCCATCCATCCATCCATCCATCCATCCATCTACCAACTGGTCAGGGTTGCTAAGGGGTCTGGATCCTTTCCCAGGCAGCACAGAACAGAAGTCTGGGCCCCGTGCGCCTTGTCACAGGCCGTGTTCTGTCAGGGTGGCGCCCGGCCGCGTCCCTGCGCTTCCCGAGAGACACCAGGCTCCCAGAGATCCCGCAGATACACACCATGCATGGATGGATGGTACTGATGTCGTTGTTTCACAACAGACCCATGTGAAGCACCTTAGAGTGACTTTGCTGTGAAAGGCGCTATATAGAAATGAACTGAATTAAATTTTTCTTAAGTACTATTAATTCATTGAATTTATAGATTTTTTATAATAAAGTTAGGGAATCTTTTCTTCAGTGCTAGTGAACTGCTTAACCCTGTCTGGTTATTGTAATCCAGCATTGCCTGTTTGTCCTGGCTTGAGTTTTGGCAGTTATGTTGCTGACGTGTTTATGGCGTATAAATATAAATATATCTAGTTAACATCATTAATAAAATGCATGCATGTTGTGGACATGTTTCACTGGTGTTTTTAATAATGAAATGTAAACACTTGTAGTAATAATCAAAGTATGACTGGAGAGTATTTAAATGGACATTACATATTTCTTCAGTTTGACACCTAAAGGTTTGATTGTAATAATGTTGGTGCCCATTTCTGTGCATGAACAAATTAACAAATACCTCAATGAAATTACAATGAGGGTTCAAATGTTTTTGGGAATTTGTGCTCAATAAGACATTCATATATTCAAGATGATTGTACCAATTAACATCTTATGAAACACTACACGCGTGTAATTAACAAAATTTGAAGGAGAGGAAGGGATAAAGGGAGGGAGGGAGGGAGGGAGAGACAGACGAAGCTGTGAAAGAAGGAGAAGAAAGGCTAGGAGATGAAGGGGAGAGGATGAGGGAGAGACAGACTGAAGGGGAGTTTCTCAGCTGTTAACTGTCCTCAGTGGATGCTTAGGTTTGACATTTAAGAAGATGAATTCACAGCCTTGTACCCCGGCTCAGCCTTTGTGCCTTGTGATATTCTTACTGCGTGGTGAAAGCTTTCCTCTCCCCAAACACAGAGACGACCCAGAGCTTAGTATAATTAAACACTCTACATTTTCATGCTGGTCTTAAATCATAACCTGAGACCTTCTGCCGCTAATAATCACTGTCACGGGAAAAGGGAGGAAGGGGCATACGTTTTACAAAGGTCTGAAAATTACTTTTTTTTTGATGAATTTTAAATGAACAGTCTAATGGTCTGGCATTATAAATGGTGATGTCTGAAATGGGGCAAAAGCTTCCTCAGACTAATGTGATTGCTGAGCAAATGTTTACTGGAAAAAGGTTTATGGAAAACGTGAGACGTCTCTGGAGAAATTCAAAGTAATGGGCCTGAGCTTCTGACACGTAACGCACAGTAGGTTACAAACAGTGTCCAATTGAAGTGCTTTGTGCGAGTCATGTGACCACTGCGGTCGACGCTGCTTATTCCCTACACATGTAATCACAAGCCGTGCTTCTTACCACGTATATGTGAGTAATCTGAGCTATGAATGAAAACACTTCACTGCAGTCTGCCTCTGAATGTAATTCCTGCAGGTATGCTGTATGAACGCACTACAGTGGGTGAACGCTAACCAATGAAACTCGCTGTCACAATGACTAATTATCTCATTAGGAGCTATCTATAGACTCACAGTTTCCAGTTGCAAAGAGGAATGAGGCAGAGCATTTTTCTGTGTCCGAAGCGGATTCTTCATGTGATTCTCCGGCACGTCATTCTGGTGATTAGGCCCACGAGCGGATAATTGCCCTGATATAGCTTTTGCACACGTGCGTTCCTCCACACTTCACTCGTTCGCGTACGTTCCTCCACACTTCACTCGTTCGCGTGCGTTCCTCCACACTTCACTCGTTCGCGTGCATTCCTCCACACTTCACTCGTTCGCGTGGAGCCGCCGATAAGAGGGATCGGATTCTATTCTGCGGCGCATCAGACACG
>JAABNY020000063.1:32741239-32753739 GCA_015164015.2 Brevimyrus niger | reverse complement strand
GCCCCCATAGACTCCTTAGTCCCTCCTCCGTCTCACACGCACGTGCTGATCGTGATCTCACGTTTTTGAACTAAACAATTCTGACTTTATTTTCCCCAGGATAATCTTCTCCTGCCCATTGCGGTGCTCTTTTATGCCCTGTTTTCAATAAACTTTAACAGTTAACACCCCAGACCGCTATGTGCCCCCTTTTATATTGCGGTGTAAACCGAGCCGTCTGCAGTAACACGTACAGCGCTGTTAGCAGGGGCCGAGCGAGAACTTTTATACGGAGAGAATGTTTCACGAGCGTAGTACGGTGATTAACAAGCACTTTTTTCAGGTTAGACAAGTATGTAATAATAATAATAATAATAATAATAGCAGTAGAAGTCGTCATCAGCATCGCCATCATCAGTGCGATTATCTTATCGCGGCTACCGTCATCATAAAGATAATAGTCATGTACGAACCCTTAAATAAAGAGCGATAATCCGCCTACCCAAAACACCTTTAAGGGTGTCGTTTCATCCCCGTGAAGTGTCTTCAGTCGCCGAGCTCTGATCTGATGCTTTATACGTCATACTTAAAGTTAATATAAAGTATCGGGAATTAATTCTGTTATTAATGGTAGGTACCGGAATCACTTATTAATAGCCCACAACAGAGCAACACGTGACATGCTTAGATGAAATGACGAACCAAGTTCATTTATTACGGTTTTTCTTTTGCAATTTCTTTGTAATGCATCATTGTAACGATGTACTTCTAATCAACATGCATGAAAATATTGTTTTTTTCTTGTTCACTGGCGTTAATTAGATTTCGTCATATAGCAATTTTACTTTGGGCCTACTTTTACTGAAATGAAATATCTTAATAATACTGACAAAAACAAAAACAAACACACCGTGCCTCATAATCAGTGTAATTTAGGCTGAAATGTGTTTCATGGTGTTGTTTTCTCAAGTGTTTAGAGAGCGGAAAGGATTTAACTAAAAACAATACTAGCCTCGCTTAATTTTAAGGGGAGTAAGGCAAGAGCCAGTCGCCCTTTAAATTCCCCATATCCTTCTGCCAAGACACCCTCCCGTTGTCCCATCCTATAGGACTTCTGCGGTCTCGGTAACCTCGATTAGGGGAGGAATACAATGAAAATATTAAGCTAATTATCGGAAGCAATATTCCCGCTCTATCCAATAGCGCTTCTATAGTGCTTTAATAAGTGTTACGTTTGTCAAATGCACGTGATGATCCCCAGATGAAATACTGTACTTAAGTTTTTAATTAAAACGTACCAACAATACAAATGATCCCAGCATTTCTGTAATGTTTTGTTATTGGCGACTATGCACCTTCTGCATTTCCCTTTTGGTTGTATAATTGTATTTTGTGTATAATTATAAATAATTTCCTTAAGTAGTTTTAAACGACCCAAGTGTAAAGACATTCAGTATAACTTATACATCTCCATATAATCGTAAGGTCTCCAGACTCACTCTGCCTTTCCAGGGACTCCCACCGTCCGGCAGAACGATGAAGGTAACTGGGAGACCAAGGACCTGCAACAAGGGCTTTTCTTAAAGTCCTCCACGGACTGGAGGCTGGACCGCTCGGCTTGTGGGGACGTCGGTAGGAGCTGGAGCTGCTGAGCCGGCGGAGGTGGATGCTGCGTCCCTGTGAGCAGAGACGGAGATTGCTGCTGCGTAGGCTGGCCGTGGCCAGTAGCGGTGCCGGCTTTATTCGCAGGATGACGATGCAGCGGGACGGGAGGCTGCGGGCTGCTGCTCGGCGGCGAAGCGTGTTGGTGCTGATGGTGATACTTAGGCGGCTTCGGCGGCTCCTTCAGCTGGTGGTTTTCGCCGATCAGTTCCTCCACCTTCCGCTCCAGTTCGTCAATCCGCTGTCTTTGCGTCTGAATCAGACTTTGCTGGTTCTGTACAATGGTGGTTAGCTCTTTCAAATAGAGCACGGCTTTCATGGGATTATCTAATAGATTCTCCATATCTGTTCTTTATTTTGCAAGCTCCAGATTCAGGTGTGTGCTTGTCAGGACTTGCCTCCTAAAGGCACGCGGGAGATCCTTTCGTCTCCTACTTGACAGCGCTGTGCGCGGAGGCGCCGGCGTAACCTGCCCCCTTACTGTATACTCCAGAAAAATGCAGGATATGGTGCTGATGCTAGAGAGTGGAATGGAGGAGGAGTCAGAGTGCAGGGATGCTAGGAGCAGCGACAGCGAAGCGAGGAGTGTTAGCATAAAGACCCTAACCCTTTCAAGCCCATCATGCATACAAACATAGTAGTAATAATAATAATAATAATAATAAGAAGAAGAATCACCATTATATTCATCATTTATCATCAGACATAAACATTTACGGTTGATGGTGAAATAATACACATTGGATTTTATTGTAATTCGCAAATTCTTGAGTTTAACTGATCATAATGTCCAAAATACACTTATGTGTTTTATGGACATGATGATCACTTAAACTCGCGAAATAACCAAAGTAGTTATTTTGCCGTTTCCACATTTTAATAAAATCCTCCTTCAGGAGTCTATAGGTTGGACCGATCCTCTGTTCATATGTATGCTGTGCTGTTAATGCTGGATACAGGTTTATAGACCCGAGCATATAGTGTATGTGACTACAGAACTAGAAATTTACACATAAGTGCATAACATCACTTTACATATATTATGTTCTGTATTCCAGCTTTGGGTAAATAATCATCATGAGCACTGAACACAATGTTAAAACAAAATATTATACAGAGGATATTCATCTGTTAAGTAGGTCAATTTGAATTACTTGAATTACAATTCATCAGCTCACAGACTTGGGATAAAGAAGCAAAGTCAGGCAGAAAGTAACACATCCGTTAGATCTTTTAGACGTGAATCAGACTGCTGTGATTTCTGAGACAAACATACGGACCAACAGACATATGAAAAATATTTAGCAGGAGTTTGAGTAACAACATCCTGAAGACCCGTAGCTCCACAGAGGTGCTCCAGTAACTGCAGCGAAAAACAATCATGGATTTTCTCTGTCTGCGTCTACTAAAAATGTGCAAAATACAAAATTGAAGTGCTGTCAGTAACAAAAAAAAAGATATAACAGTAACTGTACAGCATGCTTGCGCTCGGCTTAAAATTAGTTTTTAATACATTTAGTACTTTTTTGTGATAAATAACCAGCGGAGGACCAGTGACCACCTCACACTATAAAGTTCTACCGGCAGATCGGTGCGACGGCGCGTTGTCAACATGCGCCGCTCTTCTGCACGCACTGAGATGACGGCCACGCGCCGTGACGTAAGCGGAAGTACTGCGAACGCGCTCGGACTGCGAGAGGAGGTGTTGTTAATGTCGGGCTGTCTGGTAGGGACTCGTTAAATGGGCAGGTAAGCAGATGTTCTGTGTTTTATATGGATTCTGTTTTTGTTAATTAACTGTACAAGCTACAGAGGTCGAGGCTAGTCGGATACTAGTTGACAGTGACGAGGCCAGGAAGCACCGGTGCTGGGGTCTTTTAGCAATTACTCCCGCGGGCGTAAAAAATGACATACCAATATTATCAGAATAGTTATTTTGGTGTTCAAGTGCAATTTGGTGTAATGTGTTCCTATCAGTAAGGTGTTCCATAACAAAAAAGGATAAATATCGTGTACTTTCGGTATGTATCTGTTTTTTGTATTGGACATTTCCGGCAACATCAGCGGGTTAAGCGGTTTCTTATAGCTGCGGCACGGAAAACTGTGATTTCACTGTCTTGTTTTGCGAGAAATAGGTATAAACGACCGACTAGCGCAACTCAATATCGTGAGCTTTTCGGGGGGGGGATCATGTGACTAGGACCCTCTGGAAAGTCATGTGACCGAATACTTGCGTTTGGTTTTTCGAACGCTGCGCACAGGGAACTCTGTATCCCACTTGTTTACAACAGGTGGTACTCAAAGCAAGTACAAAATAGAAGCGGTGGTTACCGGACAAATAGTCTTACTCAGTGTGACAAATAACTAAAACTTATAGTTCATAATTAATTTTACACTGGTGTTGCATAGTGGCCAACCACCAGAATGGTCGTGGGTACGATTTACGGCCGCTGTTCAGTGTGTGAAGTTTGCTTATTCTCCCTGTCTTTACGTGGACTTGAGTACTCTGGGTTTCCTCCCATAATCTAAAAACCTGTGGTTTGGTAAGCTGGCCTCTGATTTGTGTAGGACAGTTTGTGAGATCGAATGCACAGCCTGAAATGGGTTGGCATCCCATCCAGGGCGCTCCGTTGCCATGCTCCCATACTACCTGGGGTAGGCTGCAGCCCCACCCCTACTTCTGCGACCCTGCTCTGATTTCAGCCTTTGATTAACCCAGGATTAAAAATCCTTACCATGCATTTGGTTCTCTGCCATCTGCCCCCTGGGGGTGAATGTCAGCCATGCTTTCTACTGCATAGATGGATGGAAAATTTGTTTATCCTTGTAGGGAATTAATATGCCTGCATGGCTTTAGAAGGTAACTGAATAAATCAATTGTAATGACTAATACGGATGGACTGTATAGTAGCCCTCCTGTTCTTCAGTGACATCTGCATAAGTGTCTAATGTTTTAGTTGTATTTGTCAATGACGTTTACATAATCGGTAGAACGGCACAGTGACACTTTACTCAACCCTGTGGGAAAATTCTGTTTTCGACTTTTCCGTCTTGCTCTCCATGACACTCTGCTTATTAGTATTGGGGCTGGCTAAGATCGTGGAGACAGAAGACCCAAATGCATAGTGTCGTCTAAGTTATCCTAATGCCTGGGGGGCGATTTAGTGATGAACTCACTGTGACTTGACAAATTAGCCTACGCTTCTCCTGGTGACGGCCAAGGCTTCCCACGGGGGCTTTTGACAGGGGCAGCCGTGGAATCGGCAGCCTACCTGTACGGGGAGGTCCGGGGGGGGCTCTGAGCCTCGCTCTGTTATTTATCTGTGAATGCCATCGCTCCCGGTGCAATGCCAGTCACCATCGCAGCCCTGTGATGTTGTTAAATGTGTAATTAAATGACAACAATGAATAACTCATGCAGTGGGACTCTGTTCTTGTGCTGGGGCGGATTAAGCCGCATTTGCTTAGAAAAGCAAGGGGCCGTCGAGTGATTAACGGCACAGAACTGCAGCCTTGCCACAAACCCACCAGTCAGGTTTTCAAACCATGCCAAGGCCTGGCCAGTCTCACAGCTGGAGGACACAAGCAGTTCTTTCTCTTACACCAGACAAGGTAATCATTATAAAATGCCGGCCTTTAGCCGCCGAGCTGCGTGCAGTAGCTGTACCTGGGCTCTGATATGCGGCAGAATACGCTGCAGTGTTTAGCTTCACTGGATTTGCCTGGCAAATGTGCGAACTGTCTTTCATATCACAGTAATGTGCGAACTGTCTTTCATATCACAGTAATGTGCGAACTGTCTTTCATATCACAGTAGTGTGCGAACTGTCTTTCATATCACAGTAGTGTGCGAACTGTCTTTCATATCACAGTAGTGCACTTTGCCCTTTTTGTCCTGCGATGAATCACCATGCAATGGAGGAACTGCTCAGTAATACAACAGCCCACCATCTTCATCAAGCAGCTTTGTGATCCAATTATTTTTTTTCTACCCAAAAGTATTTAGCAACTCCTTCAGGGATCTCACCTGCGGTGATTAAGAAATCCACTTAAGATTTAGTTAAGAAATCCACTTTTCTGTTTATAATAATAATAATATAATAAATGAAGTGTGTGTGTTTATTTTACAGAACAGCTTGTCAAATGGAAGAGAAACATTTTTAGAAACTTGGAGCTGATTATTGCTTTTAATTATTATGCCCCCCGTTATGCTCAGTTTGCGTTTATGGAAATGCAAGCTCCTTCCAGATTGGTTTGATGTTCTACACCCACATTTAAGAGACGTACATATTAACTCCCCGTACAAGATGGAATATGAGGTGCTGTCAGGGTTCCTGGTCCCATCGTTTTCTTAATAAATCCATTTGTCCTTATGCCCCCCATTTCTTGTGGTTTTGCTCAGTTCCTGAAATTAGTGCACAGATGGGAAAGCTGCACACTTTTCTTAATAGTTCCTGTATGGAGTAACTTTTTTCTCCCCTCTGGAGCAGAAAAAAAAAACACATTTATCTCAGAATCCTGATTTACTAAGTTGAAACTCTGGCTTTCATTTTTATCCAGTCAGACAGCATCACCTCCTTTGCAGGGTGATATTTAAGGAGAAATCCCAAACACATTACTCACAATGTTATCTGCTGGCAGGTTATTTTGGATTTCATGTTAGCTCAGTGCATTTTAGCAGTAAAACAGGAGGGCACTGGTACTGCCTTCATTGCCTCTGTGCGAGTTATTCGGTTATTCGTGCGATGCCAGTGTGTTTATCCAGGACTTGGCTTAAAAGATAAACGTGCTTGTATCACAGCTGATTAGGTGAAAGATACGTTTTATTGCCCCTCTTTGTTTCATGTCCTGGTTAACGTTTACAAGATCATTATCCCCTCCAGCTTCGGTGTAGCCTGCCAATCACACAGACGGCCGTAGATATGAAAATCCCGACGGAGCAGCAGCTGCTGCAGCCTCTGCTCCTTCAGAAATAAGTGTGTGTGTTTCTCTTTCTCCTGCAGATGGCGGAGATGGGCTTCCATAGTAACTTTGCTATAGTGGCTCCACAGGGATGCAGTGTTTGAAAGTGTTTGAACTTGGTTCTTAGATCCATTTTAGGCGGACGGGTCCTGAGCTGTGGTTTAATCGTGACGCGTACTGTCCTGCCCACGAATAGGCCGTTTGCTACGCGGAAGGCAAGAGAAACGTCCTTCTCATTATTGTCTCTCTCCCTAGTTAATTTTGAAGAATGTCCATGCCAAGTGTTTGCAAGAGGAGACTTTCTGCATTTTATGGAATTTCTACATTTTAAGTTTCCAGGCCCAGCAGGATGGCGTGGCATTTTTATGGTCTTTATTTTCCTCTTTGTCTTTCGTACAGACTCCCTCGTTACCCACTGCCCTTGCCCTTTGAATGTGTTGGGTCCATGCAGCATTAGGTTGATGGATTTATTAAGAAACCCATGAGACCAGGAACCCTGACAGCACCTCATATTCCGTCTTGTACGGGGAGTTAATATGTACGTCTCTTAAATGTTGGTGTAGAACATCAAACCAATCTGGAAGGAGCTTGCATTTCCATAAACGCAAACTGAGCATTTTTGCATCTTGTGGTCAAAAAATTGTTCAAAATGGCACCAAAATTGCACCGAAACTGTTTAAAAATATACAGTCTGTTAGTGACTGGTGCATTTAATTTCTCGTTTTAGCCAGATGAAGGTAATTGCCTGTGATTCCTGCATAGCGCTGAATCCCACGGCTGTCATTTACAGCTTCAGCAAATCAGGTTAAAAGCTAATAGTGGACTCTGTCCAGCGTAGATGGCGGCCAGTCCGGTGAACCAGTGCAGCAGACGGCTGGACCTTCCCGTTTTGTAGCAGCTAGCGTTTGTACTGTTGTCCGTGTCCCTGGGGCCCAGACACCCCGGGTGGAATCTGTTTGTTTTGGTGCTGTGCCCCTGCTGTCGGCGCCCCCTTAGCCTCCTGCGCTCTTCGGCGTGACTAACCCACGAACTGAGTTGCTTTTAATTGGTGGACAGGATTCGGGACAGCGAATGTCCAGTGAATTCAGCATTGACCACGAGCCATTTAAATGAGCTGAAATGCTTGGTAAAAGCATCTTGGCAACTGATGAATTTCTTGTGGGAGGCCGGTTAACCCGGCCATTAACAGAAAGGTACAATTAACATAATAACATGCATAGCATATAAATGTGCCATAAATTCCATTTGTAAAGCTTAATGTCTAAGTTTTACAGCCGCTAATCATGGTCATGTTGTTAGCCAGCCTCAGTAACTGGCCGTGTGTACATTACTGATGTGTTCCATGCCCCCCCTAGGATGACCCAGAAGCATTACCTGGAGGGCCAGGTGTACTCTGTGCCCCTCATCCAGCCAGACCTGAGGCGTGAGGAGGCCATTCACCAGATCGCCGATGCCTTGCAGTACCTGGAGAAAATCTCAACTGACATCTTCAGCAGGTATGCTGGCATCCGTAGGGGAACCCGTAACCCGGACCCTCCATCATCACAGGCAGGGCCGCCCTGCATGTGAAAGTATCGTGATTCTGATCAAAGGCCTTTCATAAGTGTGACTGTTTCCCCTTCTTATTCACTGCCAAAGATCTTTGAGGAAATTATGAAAACTCTTCCACTCTCCTACCTTGTGTTCTTCATAATTGGGAAGCAAACAATACAAAACAGATGTTTGAATGAATGAATTCTGGATAACGTGCCGTGACGTTTTTGGATGTAGATGTTGATGACCTTCCGGGGTTAGTTACTGTCCACATGGGAGGTCGTTTCCAGGTTCACTTGGCAGTCCAATGAGTTCTATTGGGGGCAGTTTTTTAAACCCTTGTCCATGTGTTTCTGCAAGCAGGTCTCCCCTAAGTGTTAAAGCAGGCCCCCCCCTCTGTAGGACTGTACCACTTTAGAAGGGGGTCATTGTGGTAAATGGAGGCCAGATCCACTGAACATTTGGTATAAGAGTGGAATAATTTAACCTAAACGCCAAGTGGCTCATCTAGGGTTGAAAACAAATTAGGCTTTTTTTCAAAAGGGATTTCTTCCACTTTAATGTGCAGTTTTTGCCTTGTTAACTGATTGGCTGATTAATAGTTTTAAAATCTGACTAGACATAAAAGGTCCTTCATAGAAAGCCAAAGAGCAGTTCAAGTTTGGTTCTTAATTTTGTTCCGGGAATTCCCTGTATTTGTTTTAGTGTTGATCTTCGCCTGCATGACTTAGACCGTTAATAAGACATTCCCAATGTCTGCCTGAGTTTTATAGTATCTGCAAGCAGTTTGTAGGCCCCCCTCGCGTACTCCCGAGAGTAGGTTCGGCTCCCCTCACGTACTCCCGAGAGTAGGTTCGGCTCCCCTCACGTACTCCCGAGAGTAGGTTCAGCGTCTAATGAAATGTGGATTTCATTTCCCGCTTCGTTCGCGACGAGCCGTCCGACAGCAGAAGGGCTGCCCCGTTAAGGACTGACTTGGAGGAGTCCAGGGCTGCGCGTCACTTGCTCCGGCGTCAACATCTGGCATCGCGGAAGCAGAATGGAGCCGCCTTTGAGTCATTGTCAGTGCCTGTTATGATAAATGCATAATGCTGGTATACACCACTAATACAGGGGAAACGGCAGGAAGCCTGCCCTTTTCTGTGCTTGGGGGAGTGTATGTATTACAGAGGGTGCGCTATATGTTGATTAAGGAGCCAGCGGAAATAACGTACGGTCTCATCATACAGGAGTATGTTTTTGGGCTGGCTTGACATGAATGCGGTTAGTTACTCGGTCGTTACTCATGGTACCCACTGTTCCTTGTCAGTCAAGTTTATAGAATGTGGACCTCTCATTACGTTAAGGCGAAAGTTATTCCTAAGTTATTCCAGATAGTGGGATAACATTTTTATGGGAATGAATGTGTGCTAAGCTCATGCCAGGAAAAATTCAAAATCACTCTGTACTCTGCAGCTGGTTTTGAAGCTCCAGGTGGACGGCTGCCTTTGAGGCGACCCATAGCGGTTTACTCTTCACGCGCTGGTCCGCGCCTCCCCTGCTCGGCCTGAGGGATCGATAAAGGCTCCCGTGAATCAAAGGAAGGGAGATCGTGCCCATCTGAATGTGCGACCGAGCCTTATAAGCCGCCTGTTTGGTTTCCATGACGACAAGCCGAGAAATCGCACCTGTTAGAGAGAAGAATGGCGGTGGAGGGGGGTGTGAAAAAAACAGGAGAGTTAAGATGTTTGGGACTGTCATTGTCATTAAGGCAGGTGGCAGCCAGCCAGAGTGTGACAGCAGCTTCAGAGTGCCGCCGTCCTCACACAGACATCGGAAGGAGAGACACGGGGAATGCGGAGAAACGGCCAAATGGAAGGAGCTCGGTGAAGATGGAGGGAGCCTTCTGTAAACGGAGCGCTCCAAAGCGGGTGCTGAGGCTTAGCCCACATCCAGGGACGTCCTGACCCAGAATCCAGGGGTTTTCTGGGGGATCCGGGGGGCCTGAAAGGCACCGTGGGGGCGTTGAGCTCTGGATCCCATGTAGATCCCATGTGGATCCCATGTGGATCCCATGCGGATCCCATGCGGATCCCATGCGGATCCCCCGGCCCAGCGGCCCTGGCATTACAGTGTCAATGTCGTGGCTCCCGTCAGGCCGCGGAGACAGACGCTCGCCACAGGGTTCCACTCTACGTTTTGTAGACCAGTGCGTTTCATGAGGAGAAAACGGGGACAAGTGAGAGAGGAATATGAATGGATCTGCGTGCACTGTGTGTGAAAAATCCCATTAATACACCATAATGCGTGTTTCTGCGGGATACTGACCCTAAACCAGTCAACTCCTTTGGGATTTTCCATTTAATTCCTCAAATACAAATACAACGGTGTCTGTAATCACCCGGCTGTCACCTTCTCTCAGTGCTCAGCAGGTAATCTGACTTCTGATCCAATCCTAAAGGGTGTCCCAAAGCGTGGAGCAGAACCGGTGCCACCTGCAGGCCGTCACGGAGCGCATCAAGTTGGCCCAGGCTCGCGTGGACAAGATCAAAGGCAGTAAGAAGGCAACCAAGGTGAGGGGCCGGGCGTCGGGCCGCCGTCTGCACATGCTGACGCAGCGCGAGGGCCGGCCCCCCTGTGACCGGGGGCGTGACCGTACCACCCATGCAGGTGTTTTCCAGTGCCAAGTACCCGGCCCCAGAGAAGCTGCAGGAATATTCCTCCATCTTTGTGGGTGTCACCGACCCTGCCTCCCAGAAGCGGCCCCGGTACAAGGTCCAGAGCAAGCACCGCCCCCTGGACGAGAAGGGTTCGCAGGTAACCGCACAAGGCTGGGCATGCCGGCTGTCCTGTCCCAGGGGTCACTCACCACCTAGTGGTGTGCCGATGTGTACATTTTGACCAATAATGATCTATTTTTGTCAAATATTACTGATGCCGATAATTGGCTAACCTCTGAGCCAGTTGTGCTGCCATTGAAATACTTTTAATAATGAATCATAAACGCGTCACGGGCTGCATGAAACCACCTCGCGGGCTGGTGTTTTGAGGCCGCCTCTAAGTGCTGACTGAGCCGGCAGAATCGCTCGTCCTCCATTACCGAAAATGGCTGCTGGTCCAGTGCAATCATCCCCATTACTTCAGGAGATGTTAGCTCTGCCGCGGCTAACTTTGAACATTGGCTGAAGTTACAGTCGGCAGGAATGACCAAGCCTGACGCATCAGACCGACGCCTTGATTTATAACAAACATTGGCTGATACTGACTGATGTCAACTTACATTCCTGCATTTTTGACGTTTCCTTTTATTATTCTGTTTCTTGTGACAGAATACTATTTATGGACACATGGGTCAAAACCAGCTGTTACCTAGGAGAGTTTTCCTTGTAATGAAGTCTCATTAGTCCTACCTATGTTGGGGACGCTGGCTGTGTTGGGGACGCTGGCTGTGTTGGGGACGCTGGCTGTGTTGGGGACGCTGGCTGTGTTGGGGACGCGGGCTGTGTTGAGGACGCGGGCTGTCGTTCATCCATCCTTCTCCTTATTCCTCCAGTCCCGTCCCTCTCCATGCAGCCCATCAGCTCTCCTGCAGCTCCTGCAGCTCCTGCAGCTCCTGCAGGCTCGGTGGACCTACCTGCCTTTTTTGATTACTTCCTGCATCGGTGGCCTCAGGAGTGGATTAAGGGCCAGTTGTTTCTGTTTATAAATGTTGCACTCATGATTTATTTAGTGAAGCGTGGAGAGTGTCCTTCGGGATGCGTGATGGACGCCAGCCGGTGTCTTCACAGGGAAGGCTAAATCTTTAAAGGCATGTTAATAGCCCACCACTAGCCTAGAGTGGGCTCAGCCGTATAGCTGGAGTACACAGAATGTTCCTTAAAGGGCAACTTCAGCGTTACAGCCCCAGCCACAAAAGCATATCCAAATTTAAGTACGCTGTCACAGTTAAGTGTGTGTGCTCCAAGTCACCGTCCCCATAGTATGCTGGGCTGTTGTTCTTCTGCTGCCACCTATTGGAGATCGCCAGTGTTGCACTGTGATGTACCATTATCAGCCGTAGTGTTGCAGTCCCCTCCACTCTAGGCAGTAATAACCTAGTACAGTGCCCCATTTGTTATTGTTCCAGCATGAACATGCTGAGCATGTATATCGCTTAAGTAGAGTTCTGTGCCAGTGTCTCGCTGTGCCATTCTGGCCATCCTCTGTCAGGAGCCTAAATCATAATAAAGTCACATTACTAAAGGAGCCCTGGTTCGGTGCCGAGAGCTGCTTTGTGCGGCACCCAACACCAAGAACAGTGATGGCTGCAGAGCCTCCTTGTTGCCAGGGAAACCCAGTGCAGGTGCGATAAGTGCGCGTGGCCCCCTGATGAGTACCTGTCACGG
>JAABNY020000063.1:32720808-32731801 GCA_015164015.2 Brevimyrus niger | reverse complement strand
TGGTTCACAGCTCGTGCCACTACACATGTAAGCCCTAAATCGCAGAATGAAATCCTGAACATTATGGCCAATACAATAATCCAAGGGATTGCGAGTGGGGTTAGGCCTCCAGCCCTTATTCAGTTTTCTGTAATAGTTGATGGCACCCAGGATATTTCTGGTATTGAGCCGGAAAGTGTCTGTCTGCGCTATGTGGACCTTGACCTTATACCACGCGAGGAGTTTATTGGGTTGTACAGTTTACCAGAGACGACAGGCCAGGGCATTGTCAAAACGGTTACTGATGTGTTGTTCAGGCTTAATCTGCCGATGTCTGCTTTACGTGGGCAAAGTTACGACGGTGTCTCCAACACGGCAGGAAAGTACAGTGGTGCACAGGCAGTAGTGAGGGAGCAGCAGCCATTATCCCTCTGTGTGCATTGTGGGGCACACCGTGTCGGTTTAATCACACAGGGTGGCTGCTCAGTCTCCCCAATGATCCGGGACTGACTGCCTTTCGTTGCTTCATCAGTTAGGCATACGTTTCAACCAGTCAGGAAAATTTAAGATAATGTTTGAAAACACAGTTACCTCTGAAGATGAACCCATCACCAATTGAAACCTCTATGTCCACCCAGGTGGACTGTGTGTAATTCTGCTATAATAGCGGCGTAGTATGAGTCGGTCATGAGCATGAGTCGGTCCTTGTTCGTCTAGAAGAGATGGCAAAAATTGCATCTAGGACAGCTTCAACTACCAGTGGTTTATTTGAGCACTCCAGTAAAGGTAAGACTGTGTTGGGTCTTACACTTGCTTCTGCTGTTGTTGGAGAACTGGAGGGCCTAAACATTTCACTGCAGAAGAAGACCCAGACTGTCTCTGGTATGCAGGATACAGCAGATTGTGTGCGATCGTACCTTCAGGGAAAGAGAAATGACAAGAGCTACCTTGAATTGGACGAGAAAACAACATCATTGGTAAACTCCATCTAATTATTTGACCCTATTGAGGGAGCAAATTCAAGGCGTTTTGCTGGCAAAGCAGTGGACCATTACAGGGCAGAGTTCTTCAAGGGTTTGGATTGTGTGGAGGTTCAGTTTGGTGAGCGTTTCAACCAAGACAGTCTAAAGTCTCTGCAAAGCTTAGAGCATGCCCTTTTGACTGGATTGTTAACTGATTCAGTAGATAAGTACCCTGAGTTGCACAGAGGTGCACTTGCAGTATGGTTGCCTCTCTTTCACCAGAGATTCTCCTGTAACAGCAGCAGAGAGGCAGCAGAGGTCCTGAGGGGAACGCCAGTGGAGGTGCCCGGCTTGTTTGACCAAGTTGAGGTCCTTGTCAGAATTTTCTCGGTGGTTCCAGTGTCCTCATGTGAAGCTGAGAGGAGCTTCGGTGCATTGCGGAGACGTGGCTGAGGGCTACTATGGGCCAAGAGAGACTTAACAGTCTGTTAGTCTGCAATGTGCACAAAGACAAGCTTGACAACCCTAACATACACAGCATATGGCAAGAGTTTGTGGGGCCCACTGGCTGCGTTTGTTTGGTGTCCATTCATTAATGCAAGTTTGCTTTAAATTACAGATGTTTTTTTTTTCATAGAGGAGTAACTGTAAATTGATTATTTAATAATTTATTTTGTTACAAAACATTACTTATTTTATCGTTTTCACAATAAAAGTCATGTTAAAATTTTACTGTTTGTTGATGGCTTGACTGTAAACAACATAACAAACGATGCAATAAATACGTTTTGAAGAAAAATCTGCTTTGTCATTGAACCTGAGAAAACCATAATGACGCAGTTTCCACGCTGCTACAATAATAACAACGATAGAAGCAAAGTTTTTCACTGTGGGATATATCTTTATAAGTACAATTTGACTGTATTACTTAATGTGTCCTCTTAAAAAATTGCTCATGAGAAATTTTATATTTATTGCCTCCCTCTACTGTTAAATGAAATTTACGCCATGAAAACGGGGTCATGGGTGAGATGCGATGGAGCGGAGTGCGAAAGGCAGCCTTATACTGACGCGTAATAACGCATCCAGCAAAGCTGAACGCCTATGCTAGGAAATGAGCAGAAAGCGGCAGCCCGAAGCCGGGGTGGCACCCTAAGCAACCTTAACCCCCCACCCCACAAAGCTGTCAGTAAAAGTTGTCGAGAATGGAGGGTAGGCGGTGTCGACGCACCCTGGGCTATTACCCATATTAACCTGGCCAGGAGCCGCCACTGCAGAAACGTTAAAGTGTGCGAGCTGGTTGAAGGATTTCTAGTTTTGTTACAACAGTTTAATAGTCACCAGATTATATAGCAATGAGGTATAAAGAGTTATAAACCAAAGTGTTTGTTGCGTAACGTCGTGTGCAGGCAACAGGGCTGGACTGGTCATCTGGCATACCGGGCATTTTCCCGATGGGCCGGAAAATACCAGCCCGTTTGCTGGCGGGGAGTTACCTGCAGGCGGGGAGTTACCTGCAGGCGAGGTTAGCCATCGCTCCGTGCGCGTTACGGCACTTCCTGTTTATATTTTAGTTAGGCTGAAATGTTTTGGGAATAAATTAAGAAGTGCAATATTACTAAGCTGGGCTTTTATGGGCTCTGCTTTTTCCTGGCTCCATGCCATCGGGAACCGCCTTTCGTCTGCGTGGAAATCACGGTTATCTGTCAGAAGTGCCGGAACACCCGAAGCGTCATTTCTGCTTCGGCAAGTTAAAATGTAACACCTCACTAACCTCGCCATGCAACATCAATAATATACCACGGTAAGCTGCCGTTTATATCGGGTTCGCTGCTTGTGCCCTTAATGCTTCAATTCCAGCTATATCAATTAATGAAATGAATAAAGGTCGCCATTATGAGTTTTCCCAGTACTTCGTAGATTAAAAAATAAAAAAGTTTCTTTACTTTTTTGCAGTTATTTCCCCCCAGAACTGTATCCCTGCCGTGGAAACAATCGCGTTATTGCAGTGGACATAGAGCGAGGCGCGGTGCGGCCGGCCGGTCAGTGGCCGCCATCGGTCGCTTGGCGGCGATCTCGTTGCCTTTTTTTGCTGCAGGCTCCTGCTTAAAACGAGGCGCACTTTGCCGCTTCTCTGGAAAGTTCCCTGCCCTTCCTCTTGCAAAGGAAAAAAGAAAGAGATTTAAGTATCGGCAAAATCCACTTACAAGGGCTCCGGTCGTGCGCTCGCCGAGGCTATCCAACGGAAAGTTATAGCCGTGGCTGCGCAGTTCAGTCTGCCTGACTGCTGACAAACTTCGCCGCAGCAGATGGATGTCTGCAGATGAAGCTGCTGCATGCTCACCCACTTAACACCAAGTAGTGCTGCTGGTGGCGGTGATCTGCTTTTTCTGGGCGTGCTTCTCCAAAAACCCAGCGTACAGTGCCCCCGCAGGTTTGCGCACGGCGGCGTTTGATCCCACCGACCCGGGGAGACGCATCTCCGGCATGACTGCGGAAAAAGTGACCGACGGCGACGCACGGCGCACCTTCCAGATGGAGGGAGAAGATATCACTCTAAAGAAAGATGGAGGAGTGCTTAAGGTATCTGTCTCACTATTGCATTGGCAGTAGTACGTGCTGTTGGATGATACGTGGTTCACGTATAACCAGCGCCAGAAGAAATGCCCGTTATTAGTAGTAGTATTGTTTTTGTCGTAGTCATAGTAGTGCTTGTAGTTGTTTACAGCTTGCATGTGCGTGCGACAACACGGATGATTGAGGTTTTCGCAGATAATTTCAGGCTCCTATTGTGCATCGCTCCTTACCTGTCGCTATGAACTCTTTC
Source organism: Brevimyrus niger (assembly GCA_015164015.2). NCBI lineage: Eukaryota > Metazoa > Chordata > Actinopteri > Osteoglossiformes > Mormyridae > Brevimyrus > Brevimyrus niger. The sequence goes on along the minus strand of JAABNY020000063.1, from coordinate 32,728,033 downwards.
CACATGAGCTTCAGTCTGACTGCGGCTGGTCCCCGTCGGTCCTACAGCTGAAGCAAAACCGAGACGCGGGCTGTGATCACGCCGCCGTACCGTCGGGAGCGCCGCACTCAGCGCTGCCCAGGGCGGCGGGCTGCTCTCGGGTTTCGAGCAATGGATGTTTGATCGGACGATATCCTGCATCGTTTTCTTGTTCCCTCTCAGCTGACACCCAAACCTACCCGAGTCCCACCCAAACACGAGTCCAGCGCGCTGCACAAAGCGCGTCCGGCTCCGTTTGTGCAGGACGGGCTCAAATAAACGTGCTGAAATTAAGTCGCTTTGTTAAAATATTGTGCACAATCATCAGCCTGAACGCACTCAACATTATGTTGTATATCTTTAATAGTAGGTTTTCATATCATCATCCCACATTTTCACTTTCATTTTATAGTGTTTCTCCCGATGCCGAGAACATTTGCACAGGCGCAGGTTTGTTGGGTGCGCGCGGCTGATTGTATGTTACGGACTCGCATTGTGCATCTTCCCAGTGCCGCGAGCTCAGCGGCGCTTCCGCTGCCAGACAAAAGCGCACAAAAACATGTTGCTCATTCAACCCAAATTACCAGCTTTGCAGATAATGCGTTTTGTAAAAAAATAAATAAAATAATAATACGAACTACTGGTTTAACATTGATAATAAAGTTTGCAACCCGGCCCCGATGAGCAATTTTACATTATCAATCGACAAATGGGGCCTTTTAACCGTTTTAACCAATTCCTGCCTTTCAGGATTTTCATGGATTCCTTAAGTTAAGCTTCTTCAGTCTTCTTACTTCCTGGGAGTAAAATTTTTATTGGCAGGTTGGACCTTCTGGTTTTCTTTCAAGTGATTGTGCTTAAAGTGTGTTTATTGTTAAAATTTGCCCCCCTCCCAGCTGGTGAAGAAGCAGGGTCATGGGACAGAGCTTCCAATGACGGGCGACAAAGTCTACCTGCACTACGTGGGCACCTTCCTGGACGGCGCCAAGTTCGACTCGAGCCGCGATCGAGGGGAGAAGTTTTCCTTTGAACTCGGCAAAGGTACCCCTGGCTGCCCACGCAAGCACCTGCACACAGAGCGCTGCCTGGACAGGAATTGGGTCCAGGGGCTGTGGAAACGTTATCTTTCACAGATGCGAGGGAGGGGGGGGTGGAACAAGATCAGAGTGCATGGTGAGAGAGGATTTTTAATTTGCAGGTCAGGTGATCAAGGCCTGGGATCTGGGCGTGGCCAGCATGAAAGTCGGAGAGGTGTGCCAGCTCATTTGCAAGCCTGAGTACGCGTACGGGCAAGCTGGCAGCCCGCCAAGCATTCCGCCCTGCGCCACGCTGCTCTTCGAGGTAACGGCGCCTTTCACATGCCGACCCGCGGCCCCCTTGGCTCCTCTCCCCGACTCGTGTTTATTCCTGCGGCGCGTTACTGTGGGCACCTCTGACTGACGCGCGACCGCCCATCCCACCCTCGGCCACAGATGGAGCTGTTCACGTTCCACGGGGAGGACGTCACGGAGGACGAGGACGGGGGCGTCGTGAAGCGAATCATCACCAGAGGGGGTGGACACGCCAAACCCAGCGAGGGCTCCCCCGTGCGAGGCAAGGCCACGCCCCAGTGGAGGCCGTCTGCTTTTCACCACCTTGGTGTTTGAGAACGCTTTCATGGAGGAAGGGGGTGGAGGTGAACTGGTCCAGCTGGGGGGGGGGGGTGCTCTTGGTTAACAGGAGGCTGCTGTCTGTCCCCCACAGTGACTCTGGAGGGTTCACTGGAGGCCTCACTGGAGGCCACTGTGTTTGATCGGAGGGAGCTGAGCTTCGAGGTCGGAGATGGAGAGCGTCTGGGTCTGCCTGTGGGCGTGGAGAAAGCCATAATGGCCATGGAGGAGGGGGAGGAGTCGCTCTTCATCCTCACGCCGAAGTCAGTGCGGGGGTCGGGGCTCTGTCCTTAACAGCCTAGAAACCCCACTGGATGCCCCTGCTCCGAAATGACCAGTTGCTTTTTTTTTTTTTTAGAAAAAACTTTCTGACAGTTTTGCAGTTACATTGCGTGATTAATGTATTATGCCTGTCTGAGTGCTGCTTAATCACAAACAGCTTTTAGTGTATTCATTTAACACCCTGAGTTAATGTGCTGTTTGCCATATAATGCAGGCATATTTTAACAAGCCGGATTACAATTACGTTTTAAACCTGTTTATGCTAAACTATACAGGAGTTAATTTCAGCTCTGGCTCTTTGGGGTAATTGCTCTATGCTTTGCTATAAATCGTTGTCACCCTCTGTTTCACGGACGCTGTTATGCAGTGCAGTTCACACTGTAATTAATTAAATGTTTTATGGTTAAGTGCGCTTACCTCGTGCTGCAGTGTTTATATAGAGTCTTTAGTGTAGTCTGGAGTGCAGCTTATCCCTTGCTCGCGTCGCCCCCTACAGGTACGGATTTGGAAATGCAGGGAATGCCCAGTTCAACATCCCGGGCGGGGCCAAGCTCCAGTACAGGATTAAGTTGACGTCCTTTGAGAAGGTGGGTGAGGCAGAGGCACACGTTATGGCACCGATTCACGCTCCTCATCTATAAAACGGCCCCGTTTAATAAACATGTGTTCTTTGGCAGCTGAAGTTCTTCCCTCGGTCCGCCGGCGTTCAGCCGCCCTCCGCTGATACAGTTTTCAGGTCCCCGCTGTGTTCATGTCGTGCTCGTTTTTATCCTCTCTTTTCCACTTAATTTACTGATCGGCGCAGTAAAACCGTGGGGGGGGCTGAGAGTTCCTGCGGAAAAAGCAGCCGGAGAGCCGCCTGCGCGGGGTGGGGGCTACGCGGGGAGGGGGCTGGCGGCTGCCGGCTCCCCAGTGTTTTTAAAATCACTTCTCTTTATTTCAGGCCAAAGAATCCTGGGAAATGAATACAGCAGAGAAAGTGGAGGAGAGCCGAATGGCGAAGGGGAAAGGGACTCAGTACTTTAAGGTTAGTCTGTGAGGCAGCTGTCGGTCTCTCTGTCGGTCTCTCTGTGTCGGTCTGTCTGTCTCTCTGTGTCGGTCTCTCTGTGTCTGGGAAAAAAAAACCCCTCTTAGGTGACTGATAAATGACACCCCATCACTGCTCTTTCAGGAGGGGAAGTACAAGCTGGCAGTGGGCCAGTACAAGCGGATCGTGGCCTGGCTGTCCCGCGAGTCGGGCCTGCGGGGAGAGGAGGAGCGGAAGGTGCGGGCCCTGCGGCTGGCAGCCCACCTCAACCTGGCCATGTGCTACCTGAAGATGCACGACGTGGGCCGGGCACTGGACAACTGCAACAAGGTGTGCGCCCTCTGCTGTTTGGACTTGGTATGACACGCACTTTCTGGCATTCGGTTGCTCAAGCGAGAGTGCCCCCCCATCCCCCCATCCCTCTATAGGCTCTGGAGCTGGACGCCGCCAATGAGAAGGGCCTGTTCCGGCGTGGGGAGGCCCTCTTCGGCATGAAGGAGTACGAGCGAGCCCGCGAGGACTTCCGGAGGGTTCAGCGGCTGTACCCCGCCAACAGGGCTGCCAGGACGCAGGCACTGATCTGTCAGCGGCACGTCCGCGAGCAGCATGAGAAGGACAAGCGTCTCTATGCCAACATGTTCCGCAAGTTCGCGGAGAGGGACGCCAAGGTGAGTGGGCGGCGACGGCAGGGAGCCCCCGCCCCCAAACTGGCCATCTAGCTGGAGTATGGAATAGTCTTCCTGCTGGTGTAGCGCGAGGAAATTAGCAGGAGAACATTTTAAAATGAATTTGAGGAAGCACTTCTTTACACAGCGGGTAGTTGGAGTATGGAATAGTCTTCCTGCTACTGTAGCGGAAGCTAAAACCCTGGGTTCCTTCAAATCGGAGCTAGATAAGATTTTAACAGCTCTGAGCTATTAAGTTCTCCCCAAACAAGCTTGATGGGCCGAATGGCCTCCTCTTGTAGATTTATGTTCCATTGTCTCCTGGCCCACAGAAATCTGGGCTCTCAACTCAGGATGGAAAATGATTTAGCAGGTTTTATTGTAGGCAGTTTGAATAGTATGAAAACTTCTGAACAGTTTCATGGCACACTTCTTTTTTTATTAGCTTAACTGCTTTCAGCAGAAAATGGGGGGGAAAAAATATCTTTTGGTAAACTGTATTGGTAGCTTGTAGGGACTTTTTTTCACCACAAGGTGGCAGGTATGTTTTGTTTTTATAGCAGTTGCTACGTTATTGCTGTAAGAGCAAGTGAAACTGGCCTCAGAGTCCAAAAATCCATCAGTCTTGTTTATGATGTTCTGTACGTTACAGAGGGAGTCGTGCAAGAATGGGAAGAACAGCGCACTGGACTTCGAGGAGTACGGCAAGCAGGACCAAATGGCAACATAAGGCCCTTTCCCTTTGTCCAGTTCCTTTGTGTTTTTTTTAAGCTGTACAGCATGTCTGTGTGTCTGAGGGTGTCTCTCAAGCTGTTCGCCGTTCATGCTTTCTGCGGCCAGCGGATAAAAGCAGCGATTTGTGCTTGAGTCTTAATATTTTCCGTACTGCTGAACATAAGCTGTGGCTTCAGCGTAATCGTTCTTACAATCACCATCGCCTTCAGTGGGCTTGCTGACGTGTTTATAGATTCCATTGCTCTCTGCTGGCGGGAAGAAATCCTCTTGTCCGGAGGCATCATCTGATTGGCTAACGGTCTCACTCCGGTCACCTGACCCACGGCGATCCCGGCGCTGACTCAAGGGCTATTCCTCCGGGGTTTTGCTCGTCTTCGCGGAGAAGTTGAGGACCAGGGACCTCCACCCAAACCTCGACTTTCTGCCCCACATGAAACACCCGTTGAGCAGAAGATGAAGACGCTATCTCTGGGATGAGTGTGCGGCACCTTGCGTCCTTGGCAAGAGCGAGAGACCAAAGAAAGGACGGTTCTGGTGCTACGGACTTGAGGGTCGGACCTGGTCACAGCAGGGGACTGGGTGTAGCAGCCGGCGGCTCGATTTGTAATATGCAATAGAACCTGTAGCATGCTTATTTTTCTGGTTACACTAGTTAGATTTTTATGTTTTCCTTTCGGTGTATTTCTTGTGTAAGCTATTTGTAAACACATTTGTATGGTGAATATTTAAGCTAGAATCTGCAGCGATTTGCAGGTACAAACCAGTGTCCCTGAGCCCCTGGCATGGAGAGACATGGCAGCTAGTGGCCAGGCCTCCGCTGTAATGAGGGGCCTGACTGTCGAGTTTGCTGAACATCCTCTGTGGCCTTGGCCGCAGCCCACATCTCTGACCTACTTCCTCCGGGTCTCGTGTGCCATGAGAGAGGCACAGATCTGCTGAAGGCAATAAATCTCGACTCCCCACCTCCCAGCACACGCCTCTGTTGTTGTTGATACTCTGTTTAATTAAGGGAATTTCTTTGACGACCTGACACCCTTTTGTGAAGCAGAATGTAGAAACATTGGGGGAAATCATCACAGAGTTGACACACCATCTTGACACAACATCAGGGAATTATGGAGCTTTTCCACTGGAATAAAGGAACCAAGCCGAACCTGCGACCTAGGGCAAAGTGCTTAATCACAGCGCGGTTCCAGCTCGCTTCGGTTTTCCACTGCAGAAGGATCGGCTCTGTAAACGTGCTGTTGAGTTTGGAGAGTGACGAAAAACTGAAGAGAAGTTTGTGTGGAAATTCTCTTTTTGCCTCCTGCCTTGCCCTCTGTAGGTGAGTCTAAGGTCATCGGCAAAGGACAGCTGTTTGGGGGGCTGTCCGGGGAGCAGGGGGTTAAGGGCCTTGAACAAAGAGCCACCGTTGTGCTGAGGTGGGGCTCAAACCAGTGACCTCCTGAAGATACACAGAGGCTGTTCTCACTGAGCCACGCACTGTCCCCAAGCATGAATTGATAGGATTAACATTCCATTTAGATGTTCTATAGTGGTTCTTTTAAGTAGGAGGCTGGAAACTTTCACATTTCAAGTTACCATGAATGCATTCAGATAATCCATGTATATAAACACATGTATTCCGACCAGTCAGATGGTGGTAATGCAGCCAGCTTGGTTTAGACACGCATACGGGAACGGCACTGGAAAAGCAGCATAATTTACCCATCCTGCTCTAGGTCCAGCTCCATCAATGTCGTGTGTCTGCAGTGGTACTTGGAAGTTGTCAGTTCTGCACCATTTGTAATATCCAGTTTCTAACATCTGTTGAAACCTTCGCCATACCACGTTTCTCCAGAATGTTCTGGGTGAGTATCCGTGCGCCTCAGTCAGGCCCTGTTTCGGGTCTCTGCAGCCACGGCCTGTCAGTAACACGACCTCGTGGTTTCAGCCTGAACGCCACGAGAAACCCAATCAGTCCTTGGAAACGATGGAAGGCCGTGGGTCTTACTGGTCGACCTCGACTGTTTGCAGCTTCTGCTCCGCTGAGTTCGCAGGGGGGGGCAGTTTACCGTGCCACCCTGGGGCAAGGTCTCCGCATCCAGTTTCTTCGCCCGCTTCCAGCAAATAAGCATTTGGACAAGTCAACTTATCTTACTTAATTGTCCAGCAACAAATCCTTGTCTGACATCATGTAGTCCGGCGGAGCTTCCCTTTAGCTGCGGACTGATCTGCTCGGATTTTCCTAAGCTGCTTGTTTTTTTGAAAAACTCTGTTTCTGAGAACAGGACGTTAGCTTTGTCCTGCAAACCAGCAAAGGCCTTGGAAATCATCATCACTTGACATATGCACCTCATTTAAATGACCGTCAGTTCACCCATTTACAGAGCTGCCGGTCTTATTGGTGTGAATCAGGTTAAGTACCAGTGTGGGGTCTCTCCCTGACCCGTACGCTCCATGTATTGATGGACTGTTTGCCTGTCTACTGCTGAGACAGAATTCCCTCCAATGACCTCTCACCTTTAATTTCATTAAGGATGTATCTCTAAGCTAGGATCTTGATAAACTCGACTGGGGAGTCATCTTGCAGTTAAATGTATTCCTTTGTATGCATTTTAATTGAATAATGTGCTTTTGCCAACATTGTGAAACCCTCTGCCCGGAATTCCTTTGTATTCCTATATTTTCACGTCTTGCTTTCCACTCCTGTAACGCTACAGGACCACAAACGCCAGCGCGGTCCCTGCGTCTCATTCCCCACTCCTCGACCACACAAGGCAGCGCGGTCCCTGCGTCTCATTCCCCACTCCTCGACCACAAACGGCAGCGCGGTCCCTGCGTCTCATTCCCCACTCCTCGACCACAAA
>JAABNY020000063.1:32690041-32703448 GCA_015164015.2 Brevimyrus niger | reverse complement strand
GGAGCCTCGAGGTGGGCTGCTCTCTGGGAGCCTCGAGGTGGGCTGCTTGCCGCCTCTCTGGGAGCCTCGAGGTGGGCTGCTTGCCGCCTCTCTAGGAGCGTCGCTCCGTTCATGCAGCCTTTACATTTCAGGTTGTATTTGGTCCAGTTCCTTCCTCTTCTCTTCATCATAGACAAACCAACCAATTTAATTACTTATTTGTAATGAAATATGGATGGTGTGAGGGATCAAGCAGTCAGGCAACACAGACACAGGAACTTTAATTAAAGAAATAAGGCTTTATTACCCTCAAAATACAAACAATAGTAAACTCACGATCTTGACTGGGCCCATAAAAGAGATCATTATCGGGAATATAGGGAATATATACCGGTTTGGCCAAACCATTTAACATACCATGGGATAAACCACATAATCACCACATATAATTAAACAAAACAAAATACAACTAAACCCCGTCTCCCCCCTCTTGCCATGGCAGCACTTGGTCTGCTCCGGCTCCAGGGGTTGTCCTCCTGGGAGATCTCCGCCCTCAGCCACACCTTTATGCTGCACAGAAAGAGACCACCCCCCCACACCAAGAACTGCAAACCAAATGATTGATTGTAACCATCATTACACACGACCCTACAATCTAAAAATGTTACCCCAACTGCAGAAGGCAAAAAACAAGAGCTAAGAATTGCTGTAAATAAATCAAAAACATACGAAACAAATCAACTAAGGATGTAAGTATATGTTCCAAACCTTACTGTGTGGCTGCAGCCATCGCAGATGGCTTGTAATAAACATGAAATCTAATCATTTCTGATTGGTTCAATTTTTTTGGGTGTTCCATCCCTGATTGGAGAACACTTTCCACCAGTCTCCCTTACCATTGGCGGTATATTCCGTAGGAACCCCTGTTTGGGTTCCCCAGTACCCGCATTTCTGATGAGGAGCGCAGATCATCTTTCTCTCACCATTTCACCATTTTTCTCTGGCGACAATTCCAGGTTTCTGGGAGGTTAACGGCTTCGGGCTGCTCGGCATCTACAAGTCCGACTTGGACGCGGCAGGCGGCATGAACACCCAGGAGTTCCGGGACCGCTGGGGGGGGGAGGACTGGGAGCTGCTGGACCGGTGAGCGGGTCGAGCGGGTCGTGGCCCGGTGTGTGGGCGCTCTGACGCTGATCAGAAGGCTGCCAGCTCAAATCTCGAAAGATGTCACTGCTGGGTTGTTGAGTAAGGCCCTTAATTGCCAACTGACCCTGCTTTCATAAAAATTAACTTTACTTTGGATAAAAGCAGAAGCGGCTGCCTCAGGTGCCACCTTCTGAGCAAGCAAGCCAACTTTTCTCAGACTAGGGTCACCAGCGATGAAATTTGCCAAGGGGCACTGCAGGGACGTCAACTGGCACTGCAGGGACGTCAACTGGCACTGGCTTGAAGCCTCTGCCAAGTATATAAATGTAATGATTTTCAGGCCAGTCTGTTCCTGTCCACTGTACTCTTAGCTGAGCCACAGTATTAGGGTCAAGCTTCTCGCCCCTGCAGCACAGAGAAAGACGACGGGGTTAGATCAGCTTAACAGCCCCAGTGTGACCCCGCCTGCTCAGGATTGAGTGAGCAGCACATGCCTGATCCTCGGGGTCTTTGCTGACCAGTGTTCCTCACTCCTCTTCCCCTCAGGATACTCCAGGCTGGACTTGAAGTGGAGCGCATTTACCTCAGACACTTTTTGCACTTCTACCACTCCAAACGAGGCATGTGGAACCGGAAGACTCTCTGAGCCTCGTAAGCTGTGCAGAACCGCTCCATGATGCCCTTTGTGCCTTCCGCCTTCCTTCGACCATCGACCAATGAGTACCTGAGTGGGCGGAGCCAGCCAGACTCCCGCCCTCCAAAGACTCCCTCGCTGTGGTCTGGGCTGCATCTAAAGTATATGCCGTGATTATCGTGTGTGTGTGTCTGAGACAGAGAGAGAGAGAGTATAATTCATAATTCAAGTATGATGATATTTGTACATCTTGCAGGGATTTCCTCAGCTTGCCTTATTGGGTGTGTTCTACGTTAAAATGCAGTGAAAGGGAGCCGTCTGGTTGCCGGGGGTGTTCTGGGGTGGCAGGGCCACTAACGACTCAATTGTTTACAGTCGATTCACTCCCCCAAGTGTTGTTTCACAATGAAATGAATAGGGTGGGCACTGTGCCCATTGGGTACCACTTTGAAATGAATAGGGTGGGCACTGTGCCCATTGGGTACCACTTTGCTGGTGTTTCTGCTTTATCCTGGATGGCAGAAGGAGACGTTTTGCATGTGGCTTTGAGACCATCGACACTGGGATTATTAATTCATTTAGAATGTCTTTTTAAAATGAAATGCTGTATATTTCAGGATTGTTTTGAATGGAAAGTTTATATCAAATGATTTGCTTTGGTTACTTTTGTCTGTAGTGATTTTAAATGTATTTGGTCATTACTGTTTTTTAATTTTTATCTTTTTTTTTTTTTAAGTTTGTTTACTTTTTAATTGGGTTCGAAGTGGGGACCTTTGCTATTGAGGTCTCACTCCACTCAAGAGGTCTGAGGTCAGGAAACTAAACAGAAAACGAAATAATGACAAATCCCAAGAAGCAAAGCATGTGAGAACCTCAGGAGGACAGGAGGAGGACTGCGGGATTTGGGTGGCAGGCAATGCTGGCCGGCGCGCTCGCCTTTTTTACTCATTCTGTCTTCATGACCATTGAAGCTCCTTTGTTTTTTAAATGGGAGACGCATCTACGAGTCGCACTGGCTGTGCTTCTTTATGAAATGTAACTGCAAAAATGACCACAAAATGTGAGTAAATGGTTGCCGTTTGGAACCCTGGGTTCCGTCTGTTTGTTTGCTGCTTTTCCTTAAACCTTTTTACTGAGAGAGTGGAGGCCGTGGCTGTAAGGAAGTAGGTATAGGGTTAGGGTTAGGGCAATTCAAGGGCTGCAGTGTTTAGGCTGTGTCCCAATTCAAGGGCTGCAGTGTTTAGGCTGTGTCCCAATTCAAGGGCTGCAGTCTTGAGGCTCCATTCACAGACCATGCATGACAGTGGTTCAACAAGGCTGCCCCATTTAGAAGGCTCCTTCAAATGCAACCTAGACATGCGCTGATCTTTTGCCGAGATCCCAGGATTCCATGCGTGAACCTTCAAGGGACGTCGCCTACAAAGGCTACATCGACAATGTCCTTAGAAGGACGCAGCCCCTGAATTTGGACGCAGCAATTAAAGTTACCGATCTTCCTGGCTGATGCTATAGTGACTGTGATTTTTAACGCTGATTTCTGTGAAATTGGTATTTGTGTACTTAAGACCAATTCTTAACACAGTTCATGAAAATCAAATGTATATTTTTTATTTTCAGTGGAAAAACTGACAGATTGTATTTTGAATGCATTTGAACTATAAAAACAGATGTTTGTTTGAATGATCATTAAAAGTGTGCAAAATTACAAAAGAGGGTCTATACACGGGATACTAAACACGTACAGTTTTTACACAGGAAGGATCTTTTTTTTTCAGGTCTGCTCGTGTTTTACTGAGATTTCATAAAAATAAAAGCAAAACACACACATGCAGGTAAATGGATAAGCAGCTAGCTGTTGGACATTAAGCAGCGTCCTTCAGTAGGGGACACATCTCCTGAGCCACGTGTTCGAGGACCGTGTTTGGGTTGGATACCCGCAGCAGGCCTTTCAGCCTGGCCCAGAAGATCTTCTCCTTGTGCCCGTCGTTATTCGGCCACTTCAAGTAGGTCTGCTGCCAAAGCAGGCTCCTCAGCTTCAGGAACTTTCTGGGGAGGGAATCTATTGGGATGGACTCCAAGAGGATGAAGACCAGCGAATCCTGCTGGATGCTCCAAGCCTGATGCTGTGCGAAGAACAGTTCATAGGTGCACCAGTCGCTCTGGATGAAGTTCTGGGAGAGAACAAAGAGGGTCTTGGAGCTTCGCTCCAAGCAGCTGATGATGTTGTCGATGATCCAGTCACCCGGGACAAAGTCCCTCTCGTGGATGCAGAGGTTGAAGTTTTCCCTTTCGAGGTGGGGAACCAGCTGGCGCTCCACCCACCAGCTGTCCTTCTGGCTGTATGAGATGAAGGCATGGTAATCGAAGACTTGCCCCAGCCGTTGAGCCTTCTGGTTTCCCCTCTGCTTCACTCTCATCCACACCCAGAGCATCTGAAGGTACCAGGCGCCATCGCAAGCATAGAACACCAGCCCCAAGGCCGCTGTGACTAGAATGGTGGTCGACACGCCTACGGCGACTCGAAGCCATGGATCGCAAGACATCCGACTTGGACGAAACTTTTCTAATGTTATTCCAGCAAGATCGGCAGGAGCAGAGCAAGTGTAGCCCTCAGGCCAGTCGATTAATACTGTTTTGTTGAAGCTGGTTGCAAACCAGTATAATTCACAGTTACAGATAAATGGATTGTTGCCGGCTTTGAGTTGACGGAGTCCAAGCAGCCCCTTGAAAGCGCTTTGAGGAAAGATGTTTATGCTGTTGTGATCCACATGCAGCTCTTCCAAATTTGGTGCCCAGAGGTCAGAGGGCAAGTCTTTGATGTTATTGAAGCTCAGAAAAAGGTGCCTTACGCCAGGCAGCTGTGACATGGTATCACTGGTCATCTTTGTGATGCCCGTTTGTGAAAGGTTGAGGGTTTGCATGTATGGTGAGAGATAGTCAAACACAGCATCTCCCAGTAGATTGTTGCTTAGAGAAAGGTTTGTGAGATGTGGGGACCAGTTGGTTCTGCTAAGCCGTATGGCATTTCTGCTCAGGTCCAATGTGTTGAGATGCTTCATTTGATGGGTGTGATTGGAGATGAACTGAAGGTCTTTGAACTGGTTGTTTCCAAGGTAGAGTTGCTTCAAGGATGGGAACTCCTCGGGGGAGGAACAGGCAGACGACCACAGCCCGTGGTTGTGCAGAATATTGTCTGATAGATCCAGCACTTCTAAGGATCGCAGGGCTGAGATCAAGTTGCAAGGAATGATGCTCATCCCTGTGCCAGAGAACTTCAAGTGAGTTAGGTGAGGGAACAAGCTCGTGTTGACACTGACTAATGGAAAGTAATACTGGTGATGGTGGATTTTGTGAAATGTCAGTACTCTGAGGCGGACTGTCTTATTGTATCCTCGGAGATCATGAATTTTGACGCCTTCGGGTGTGTCTTGGGCAAATGTGATGTTGAAGAAGGAAAGGGTCTCGGCCGAGGATTGCATAACATTGATAACTGCATTGGTCAAAACAGAACTGTTAAAGAAGGTGTCCGTGAAGGTGATGTTCTGAAGGTGCCCCATGCCTTTCAACTGCTCAAAAAAGTCGCTAGTGACATTGCAATGGTCTGGAACAAATCTTTTCAGAGTCAGACTCTTAACATTGGTTCTATCAAGTTCTCGAAGGATGTCTCCTAATATCAATGGCTTTTCACAGAATGACATTTTAAGTGTCATTTCTTGCAATGCTGGCAAGCAGGTGAAAGAGCCGGCTTCAAAGTGACTCATTTCAGCTCCTGCACCCAGCCACAGGTTCTTCAGAGGGATAGCACAGAGTGGAGCAAAGTCAAATGCGTTGATAGATTTAACCGAAGGACTTCCGAGGCCCAGGGAGGTGAGGTTTGGAAGATTCTGGAAAGACCTCCCTAGGCTGTATGAATTGTAGAGGTTCTGAGAGAGATCTAAGACCCTGAGATCCGGTAGATTCAAGTCAGGAATGATCTTCAGAACATTGAAGGAGACGTCAAGGACCTGGACCCTGGGGTTGCGCTGGAAGGCTAGTGGTGAGATGATTTTCAGGCCATTATGAGTGAGCTTGAGTACACAGAGGTTGGGCAGGTCCTCCAGGTCGTCTCCATGCAGAGAGCTGATGTTGTTGTAAGACAGATCCAGGTATTGGGTGTTCATTGGCAAGTTAGGTGGCACCTTTCTAAGGCCATGATTGGATAGGTCCAGTTGTTCCTTTGTCAGGGTAAAACAAGTCAGTTCTGTGTTTGTTAGCATTGTGAACCTTCCATCTGATATCAGTATCATCAGACTAAGGGCAAACAAAGCAAATGTTATAAGGTTCCCCCTGAAACGCACAAGAAGACGCATGTGTTACCAAAACAAGCCGGATTTATCAACATAAACATACAGCCGGCGGTTTAGTTATGTGCTTCTGTTTGTCTTAAATATGCAGAAGAAGGTGCAACAATGATTTCACAATCTGTGCTTGAAAGAAGAAATTTGCTTTTATTTTGTAGAGAAAAACATTAAAAACCTAAAATAGCAATTTCCGTGGCTGATATTGTGAAGCCGGTGAATGATGCATGACCAGGAAAGGAGGCGCAGCTGCTGGATCAGTCAAGCTAAGCAGATGCAAATTGGGAGGTTCCTCTGTTTAAAATACTATTATATTATAATACACACTGGACAACTGCCAGTTTAACAATCAATGCATTGTTTTTTTTTTCCCCGTACGTTTTATCTTCAGGGTAAAGCTTACACCGCATCAGCAGGTCAAAATGCTTCTGGTTTCTAAAAATAAAATTACAGTTATACTAAACTGGACATAGTGAACAACGTAGCTGATTTACCTTAACTTCTCTTCTTGATTTTGCATTTTCTTCTTCTCTGGTCCTTGGATATGTTTACTCTTTCAGAATCAGATTTTTCAGGATCCGTCAGTCCGGTCCAGTGCCCTCATTCCCTCTGCGACTAACAAGGACTGCCGTGCTTTCAGGGTCTCGACTTGCCTCTGTGACCCTCTTGCTAACGTGACCGTGGTTCATAGAAAGCCGTGCTGCACCTTACAGGAAGAACTCGAAAGCCGCTTCCCTGATTTGCGTACAGCGTTCTCTCACTTTTCAAATGTTTTATGCGGTTTGGTGTGATCAAGGCGTGACAAGCATATGTATCTCATGAGAATGTTTCTCACCTAGTGTGAGTGAGACAGGTTGATGCAGCACAAGAGACACGTGTAGCACACAGACCAGGCTTGGTGAGTCCTTTGTCCCTCCCTGCCCCCCTGGTCACCAAAATCCACGATGACACTGATGAGCGTATAACAACTAACCGGCAGCAATAAATAAAAAAAAACCCTGAAATGACATATTTCTTACATTTGGGGTGACATCTATTTTTAGGGATTGGAAGGAGCGAATAGTTTGGTGTCTAAAATACTGAACCGGTTTGAGTAACATAATAGAATCAGTGCTTAAGTCTATGAGCCGTGAAATCGGATGAACGTTACCGTTTATGTGCTGTTTATGCAAAGCCTTCTCCCGATAAGATGTTCCGTGGTTCCTGCTTGTTTAATGTCTTTGAAATTGGAGTGATAGGATGCGGTGAGTAACGCTGTTAAAAGGGCAGTAATGAGGCCCATCAGGATTGCTGATACCGGCCCCCTGTGGAATGTGGTGATGGAGGAGAAGGCGGGGAGCAGTGAGCCAAAGCTTCACTGTGCCAGTGTAGAGGGGCCCAGGGTGACTGGCGGGTCCTGTGCCCTCTGATGGGGGTGCTCCCCTATGCCAGTGTAGAGAGGCCCAGGGTGACCGGCGGGTCATGTGCCCTCTGATGCCCCCTGAGTCCCCCCCACCCCCACTATCATTTTGCTATTGTTAGCCCTCCTACTGCACATACCCCAGATGGCCTTGACCTTCACAAAGGTGGAAGCAGAAATGTAATGTACTCCCAAGGTCTGGGGGGGGTCACAGTTAGCTGGATAATGATAAAACGGTCGTTTGACCTTAATCTTGTACAAATAATAATGATTTTTTGATAAATTTGATTTTTTTGAGAAACTAGACGCCCTTTACAAATAAGAATGAATACCAGATACAGTCTGCATTATCTTAGCTGAGTTTTCTTTAATGTATGGTGCTGCCTAGCCCCCGCCCCCCCACTCCCAGTGGTCTGCACCGTTTTCGGACCCCTGCACCGCGACCAGCACGCCACCTGCAGTCACCACCCGCCGACACCAAAGACTGACGGTGCGGGCGTCTGCATCTCGATCGGCGGATGAGGACAGTCTTACCCAGCTGGAGTCTCCAGTTTGCCGAACACCTCTTTAATTAAAAAAGTACACGGAGAAATAAATATCACAGATATAGATGGATAAAGGCCCAACCTTTTTTTGATTTATGGGAGACGACTCCCTTGTAAATTAGGGAACAGCAAGCGACTGGCTGTAAAGCAGATTGTGCTGCATGATTAAATTCTGGATTGAGAACAAACTTGCAAAAGCAACAGAAGTAAAGTAAACTTTGTGCCCGGGGGGGGGGGGGGGCTCCGCCACGGCTCTCAGACGAGCGTCTGCTCTCTCCGAAGCGCCTCTCTTCACATGCAGGAAGAGACACGCTGGTGCCTCAAATGATGCGTGACTGTCAGTGAGAAGCTCTGCACTCCGCTGGCCCAGGCCCCCCCACCCCCCAAACCCCATTCAGTTCAGCCTTCATCCTTCCGTCTTCCTCCTCCTGTTTCACGCTGGTCCTCACTGGCCACCTCCAGCAGCATCAAACATCTTCTTCCTGCCTTCCATGCCCGACATGGCCTCCACGTTCTTGCGCCAGTCGCCCACCTCGCTGGTCAGGACCTGTGGGGGGGGGGGGGAGGAGTCAGATGCGGCATTTTCACACGACACGCCCCCCCCACGTCTGATTTATGGGTGACAGGTGGACCCGGCCATGATGTCACATTGCTGTGCTGTTGATGACGGATTCTGACATGCTGAGGTCATGTCTCCACACGGGGAGGAGGTCCATGACATCTGTCTCCATACCAGGTGAACCCGTCCCCCTCTCTTCAGATTTATAGCTCAACATAAAGGCTGAAGTCTCCACGTAGGATGTGGAGTAAGGAAATATCTAATATGTGCTGGGTGATTCTACCCGGGCTCCTTCGGTGACTGTCCTGTGCTCTCATACCTTCTCCTGCTTGATGTCTTCCTTCTTGACCGACTTGAGGTTGGCGCGCAGATCCATGGAGCCCTTGTGCTTGGAGCCCAGCAGGGCGCGCATCATCTCGTCCGCCGACACGCGCACCTTCCTCAACGCCGGCTTCTTAAACTTCCCTCCCAGGTCCTGCACCTTCAGCTGCAGCTCATGGATCTGGATCGGGTCAGAACCACAGCGTTACGTGCTGGACGCAGCATGGGCATGGCGGCTCTGCTGGGGATGGCTTCCATCCTTGGGGTGATGTGATCTGCGGTCAAAGACTCGATGAAACACGTACATCTCTGTTGTTCTTGACGACTTTGGCCTCACAGTCATAACGCTCCTCATCCACCACGTCAATCTTCGCATGAAGCTGTTTACACAATTTCTGCAAAAAAAAATTATGAAACAGCATTAGCATGTTTACAAAAGCATCCTGGTCATCAGCTTATCCACTCCTTGTTATTCCAACCATCCCACTCAAAACAGTGACCTTGAGTTTATCGATTGGTTTCTTTAAGGTTGATTTATATAACCGCATCACGCCTATGCAGAGCTTATGCTGTGAGCTACGCAAGTGGTCTGTGCATTTGCATACATTTTATACTTGTGCACTGGTGTGTCTGTGAGGTCATCACACCGCCAAAATGCAGGGCATTTAAGTTTCTGTCACAGGAAACAAAACTTAGCAAGTTCTGCAATTTTCATTTTATTTGTTCAGTCGTTCAAATAGTTATTTATGGGCAGTTATGATTTTTTGTTGTCTTGGCCTTTTTTTGTTATGCATTATTTTTTGTGTTTTTGTCTTTTATCACTTATTTTAATATTTTATGTTGTGAAGCACTTTGTGGTTTTTGCCTGTGAAAGGTGCTATATAAATAAAGATTACTTGCTTACTTAACGATTGTTCCTTTTCAAGATTTTGTCATTTCAAGAGCTCTGCATGCCCTTTATGAGCCAATCATAATCATTTCCATCCTTGCTGTTCAAATTGCTCGTGCATTTATGAGAAAGTTTTTTAAAATTCACTTTTTTACTTTAGAAATATTGCAGTATTTATCACCAAAAAAAATAAAAAAATTACATTTTCCAGTATCATACAGCCCTCATGTGAATGGCTGCAGAACAGCAGGTTAGCAGTGAGCTGAACCCTAACCCTAACCTGTCCCACACTAAAAAGCTCCAGCTGGAACCAATCAACAACAAAGCGCTGCTGGGGAGGAAGTGTGACACTACCAAGCCGACCAATCACAGATCTTGCAGTCAGGGGAGGAAGTGTGACGCTACCAAGCCGACCAATCACAGATCTTGCAGTCAGGGGAGGAAGTGTGACGCTACCAAGCCGACCAATCACAGATCTTGCAGTCTGTGTCACCATGACTCCAATCACAAAGACATTTCTGGGGTGGGGGCACGCCAGTCTACGGTGTGGGTTCTATGCCGAGATATAAATCAGCCTTTAGTAACCACAGTCCGCGCTGTCATGCCGCTCTTTGGACAGGACCTACCGTTGGACCTGCAGTCCCTGTGCCCCCCCCCTCGCCCGCTCACCTGTATCTCGTCCATTGACAGCCCCGATAGCTGCAGAGGGGGCAGCTTCTCCGCCAGGTATCTCACTTTCTCCTCGTTCCGCTCCATCTTCTCCTTTTCCAGATCCTCCATGGCCCTGGTCAGGAGCAGGATCTGTGCGAGGGAGTCTTAGGTGAGAGGGCCCTTCCAGGGCAGCACAGCGCCAAGACTCTCCCCGGTCTATGAAGGTTACAGGCCACGCTCAGTTTCCAAGGAAGACCCACCTTCAGCGAGAGTTTCCGGGATGCCGAAATCTTCGACTTTGGCTAAAAAAGTGAGGAGGGTAAGTCATTCGGGAGAGATATTCACAATAATCTATTGCAAGGTCGATATGTATAGATATACATTTCCTAACTATTCTTCACTCTCAGATTAGACGCCAAATTGCAGTTTCTTGTCTGACTACTTGTTCATTCTGCAAAAGCAATCCAATATAATCTAATATCATGCGTCAACCAATTTGGGGGAAGTTCTCTGTGATTAAGGGAAGCTTCTTAAAGCGCTGAATGCAACTCTGAGAAAGCGGCCACTGTTTAGGGGACGTGAGCAGTCGGATCTCGGGGCAGCGGAGGTGTGTTTGCAGACGTTTGTGAAGCAGCACGATGCTGGGTCTCCCTCCCCCGTGGTCACGGTGACTGGGGGCTGCTCTGTGTCCCCGTCCCTTAAGAAGGCCGACGGCATCACAGCTGTGAGGAAAGTGCACCGGCCCCGAACACACCTTGGCTTCTGCCTTGGGATGCAGAGGCCTGGGGATGCTGGGCTCCTATGGGAGAGACATAGCAGCCGTGAGCAACAGAGTCACAAGAGGGGCGCCCAGTGTAAAGAAGGGTTAGGGTTAGGGTTAGGGTTAGGGTCACTGTAAAGAAGGGTTAGGGTTAGGGTTAGGGTCAGTGTAAAGAAGGGCCTGACGGCTCTTTCAGGTCCATTTTACAACAACTTCACGTCGTAGATACAGATTTACAGGCACAAACACAAGCTTGGCAACTTTGGTCACTGGATGGAGTGATATTTTCAACTCGAGCGAAGTCTGCACACACATGCACAAGCGTTTACAAGAAGGTGAGAGTCTTATTACCTTGTAAATAGTCTGCAGGGTTTGCAAACTAACATTTTTGATGCAGCTGATTTTAGGTTTCTAATAAAATACTTATAAATTTGCTGTAAGATTTCTTGTGTGAGCGTGAGTGTCTGAAAGTATGAGCGTCACGTCAGTCGTGCGCGAGCGGGCATTCCTGCACACGTGGACGGTAATTCTTCTGGATCTTAATGGTGATACTTAAAGGTATTTGTGCAGAATGTGAATTATGATTCTGCACCTGTATTTTAAGCGTGAGAAATAAATGCTCACCTCACTGCGAGAGCCGAAGTCGCCAAGGAGGACAAACAGATGAAGGGAGAGAGATAGTTAGAGATATGAATGCATGTGTGTTTGTGTGTTTGCTTGTTGTTTTTGCCAAATGTTTCTGACCTATATGACGGGGGACTTGAGAGCAATTCATAGGCAAATTTCAGAAAAGTCAACTGTATAGCTTATGTTGAAATGCATACTGATACTAAGTTTTACTTAAAATTGCTTAAATTAGTAAAATCAGGTATGGAAACAATACACTGGATCACTTATCCTGAAGCTTAGAAAACATTATCCCATCAAGCGAGTAATTCAGAAGCAGTCTGGTTGTTTGTTTTACTCAAAAACAATGAACATGACAAATTTAAGTGAAGGTTTACTTACTCCGACATTGTGAAACCTTCTAGAAGAAAAAAAAAGCATAAAGTTTAATTTTCATTCACAGACGATTTGTTGGAAAGCCTCAGCGTTAGACATCCTGAACACGCTCGGTTAATGGGGCTGCTGGCTTGACACCTGCCCTTACCTCAGCCTCTCTGGCACACACTGATTGTTCCTCGTGCCGCAGATCGCTGACAATGCCTGCTTTTATGTTCCTGTAGCTACTGGACAATAAATATAGCGCCTGTCCCCAAGAATGGGCGGGCCTGTCACCATGAGCCAAACGTGACCAGCTGGGCCAAGGAGGGAAGTGTTACAATAATGCAGCCTGACGCCTGTCATGTCTTTGACGAGAAAAGCCGCCTGCTTCGTTAGCCGGACATGTCGGGCTCCTGCGGTCAGAAGCAGGTCCAATGACCCGCGCTGTGGAGATGGCAAAGCTGTGCGCCAAACAATGAGGTAAACAGGGTTACGGTGGGTAGCAAAGGCAGAATGTGGGTTATAGAATCGCTCATTTTTATTGTGCTATTCTGTGCTATTTTTGTATTCTGTGTGAGAACAATAGCTGACACAGGCCCACCCCCAGGGTTGGGGGTCACAGTCAGCATGGCACCCCCTGTCAGGAGATCCGTCCACCTGTCCCTCTTGGGGAAAATGGGTGGGGGGTAAACAGCAGATTGTTCTCCTGGCCCCCACCCCACACCTACTCAGAAATCTTTGACACCAGCATCCACCTCCCATCCACCTTTTGCCCCGCCCCCCCAGTAATCTTCTTGCCCCCCCGACAAATGGAAGCGAGGGTGGGGCCTGATCTCACAGCCCTGGAGACAATGTGTTTTCAGAAACCTCTTACCGAGTCGGGGACATGGTGGGGTGGAGGCCCTTCCTGGAAAATGGGTGCTGACCAGGTTCAGCCTGTACAGGACTCAGGGTCTTGGGGGTGGGAGGGGAATTTGCCTACAAGGACACATTCAGACAACTGAATCACCATGACATAGGCCAGATTCAAGCCTACAGTCCCCGGGGAGACGGCGTGAGCCCCCCTTCGCCCACCCTGGGGGCAGCGGCGTGAGCCCCCCTTCGCCCACCCCGGGGAGATGGAGCAAGACCCCGTTGGGGGAGGCCTCTGCTGAATGAAGACTTCCAGTAGCAGCATGACAAGCCAGCTGAAAGGATCACTGG
>JAABNY020000063.1:32536604-32555567 GCA_015164015.2 Brevimyrus niger | reverse complement strand
GGAGGGGCAAAGACCCGCCGGGCCATGGTGGGTGAAGGTTTTTATCTGGCAGGGGCTGTGGGGGGGGGCTCGTTCCGCGGCGCCCCCCCCCCCCCCCCCCCCGGCTGGCTCTTGGCAGCCGCCATTGGCTGCGTTGCTAAATGAAGTGAAGGGTCACGTTCCTGACCCCTCTGCTGGTTTGTTTCCTCAGCTCCATTGCTCCGCTCAAGTACTGCTGCGACTATCGTCCGTACTTCACGATCCACGACAGCGAGTTTAAGGAGTACACCACCAGGACACAGGCACCGTGAGTGCCGTCCCTGCTTGGGCCTCCCGTGCTTTCCCTCATTCCCGCTGCTCTTTGGCTGCCTGCCGCTCTGTCTTCAGTTTCTCTGTCACACACACTCATGTCCGGCTCTTTGTGATTCAGGCCCAATGTCATCCTGGGGGTAACCAACCCATTCTTCATCAAGACCTTCCAGTACTGGCCCCATGTCATCCGCCTGGGAGACCTTAAGATGTCCGGTAGGACTGGAGAGGGTGTCTCACCCATCTCAGTACTTGACCATCCCCCCCCCCCTCTGCTGGAGCCGGAGCTCTAAAAGCTGAAAGTGGCAGTTTGTTATCTGACATCTGTCGGGTTATTGTGCGCTGATCCCCCTGAGGCAAACGGAGCACAGAGCAGAGCATTAGGCCTCTTAATGCTAAAGCATATGCCATCTGAGGTTGCCCAGCCCCGGCCATTTGCCTGTGAGACACCCCCAAAGCGTCCGGACCAGCTGGAGCCCAGGGTTCCCTGCTGACTGGCCAGTGCCCCGAATGAGCCACACGCAGGGCTGGTTTCTGAGTTCCTGGCTTCTTCGGGGCTCATTCCTGCTTCCTACCCCGCTTAAGGTGACTTGCCTAAGCAAGTGAAGGTGAAGAAGCTGGCCAAGCTGAAATGCCTGGACACCAAGCCAGGTAAGCGGCTCCGTCGCAGACTGCGGCATCAGGCTCCATTAATGCTCACGTACGTCTGTCTGCGTTTCATATTTTGTGGTCACGGTTTTGTCTCATACAGTCTAACTTTGGATTACGAATAACTTTGCTTGCGAGTGTTTTGCAAGACAAGCAATTTTTAAAAATAAATTTGAACTTTTTTAAAATAAATGAGCAAGGTCTCACAATATGAGTATTACGTATACGCTTTGTCTGCCGCGTGTCACATGATCACAACTGAGCCGATGGTTCTTCCCTCTCTCTCCCCCGCTATGGGATTGTGGGTAATCGGCTCCCGCGCTCGGTCTCAGACGGCGTCCCTCACTCCGATAGTCAAAATGCAGTCGAAAAACGACACCTGAATCGGGGTGTAATAGTGCGAGTGATGAAACCGTTTAACGACGATGCAATGTCCACATTTCCGTGAAATTGGAAAGGAGGCAAAAGCAGCTGTCATAGGGTAGGTTCCTTGTTAGTCACACAAAAAGAAAAAGATTCCAGTGAACCAAGATAGCAGTGATTCTGTTTAGTTGTAATGAAAGTCATCTGTTCTCTCTCTCTCATCTCCCTCACACCCATCCATGATTCTTTTCAAAAGTAAAATGCAGGTTAATTTGTTTTATGTATTTTTACTTTATATTTTGTATTAATCATTTTTATATGAAATTTTTGGGTTGTGGTACGAATTATTTGAGTTTCCATTATTTCTAATGGGAAAAATTGCTTTAATATACGAGTGCTTTGGATCACAAGCACATTTCCAGAACGAATTATGCTTTTGTATTAAACGTTGGAACCTGGAGCCATAAACTTGTCTCTTATTAAATTTTGAAAGAGTTAAATATTTTTTGTCAGAGTTGTTTGATAGCGTCCCCCAACATAAAACGTGTTGGACTGTCTGCGGGGTTGCCACAATGTAGATGCAGGTCCCTCTAGTGGACGTTTCTGAAATTACAGCTCAGTAAAACTAAACCTCCCAGGACTGATACTGGGGAGCTCTGCAGCAGAGCACAGGGCAGTGGCTTACAAAGGCATGACTATGATATGTGGAGCAGAACAGAGGACTGATTATTGCACATTCAGCAGGAAGCTGAGCTCTGAGGCTCCCTTGACCCTAACCCCAAAATCCAGTGGTAGCAGGAAGCGGCTCCGAAGATGGGGGAGGGCGTGTGATGGCGTGGGGCTGTTATTCCTCGGGTGTCTTCATTCTGCTCTTCTTCCTAGGCGTATACACTGCATATAAAACGTTTCTTCACAAAGATAAGGCCCTCATTAAAAGGCTCTTAAAGGTAAGTGAACCGTCACATGTCACCTGCCCCCTAGTGGTGACCGCCCCATCCTGTAATGTCTGCCGGGCCCCAGACTGCGTGCTCTGCTCCCCTCTCAGGGCGTCCAGCGGAAGCGCCCCTCGGAGGTGCAGTGTGCCATCCTGCGGCGCCACCTGCTGGAGCTTACGCAGAGCTTCATCATACCCCTGGTGAGGCTCAGTCCACTGGCTTGTCTCTCTCCTCCCGGCCTGCATTTCTGTCTCCATGCACTGGGCACACAGACAATTGCCGTAATTTAAATACTGAGCTAAAATTGCCGTTTAAGCTAAATGGTTTATTTAATACTCGTGCTTTAGATTATAACTGCCCTACTAAATAAGTGAGCACTGTTTAAAATATTCATCAATGAGTGGGTTTTTTTTTTTTTAAACTGAAAAACGAAAGTAAAGTAGATTTAGCTGCTGAATACTGAGAGTGCAGAAACACGGGGCTGTGGAACAGGTCAGCCTTCCCACACGTGGACGCTCCTCTCTTCCTGATCCTTCAGGAACGTTACCTGGCCAGCCTGATGCCCCTTCAGAAGTCAGTGACACCATGGAAGGTAGGTCCAGGCCCTCACCGAGAATTCCCATCCTGGTGGCAAGATGATCAGCGGATGAGGGTCCTTGGTTGTCCGTACCAACGGCCTGACGGGAACCCCATGTGTGTCCAGACGCCCCCCCAGATCCGGCCGTTCAGCCAGGAGGAGTTCATGAAGACACTGGAGCATGCTGGCCCCCAGCTCACCTCCGTGCTCAAGGGTGACTGGATGGGCCTGTACAGGTGACGCATCTGTCCTGCTCCGTGTTGCTGCAGGGAGACCTTGGTCCCTTTTAAATGTCAGTGTCTGCTCAGTGTTGAACCTTGCATCCTGTGATAATGTCCTGAAACACCCCGATTTCACCCCTCAGACGCTTCTTCAGGTCCCCAAACTTTGACGGGTGGTTTCGCCTCAGACACAGAGAGATGACGCAGAAACTGGAGTGTCTTCACCTGGAGGTCATCTCTGAAGCTGTGAGCGCCGCCCCCCCCCCACTCCCACAATGCACTGTGGTCCTTCTGACCCGGCAGGCGCCATAGTGTCTCTGTACCGCCGTCTGTCTACGTTCCCCGCAGGACCTCGCCGCGTGGATCCAAGACAAGTCCGAGGTGGAGATCGTGGACCTTGTGCTGAAGCTGAGGGAGAAGCTGGTTGGTTGAGCCGCGTTCAGCGTCGCCGGTCCGGTGTCTGTTGGTCTGCGTGTCTTTCAGTGGTTCCACTGTCACCTCCCCCTCCCCCCAGACCAAGGCCCGCCGGCAGCAGCTCCCAGTGAAGGAGGAGGTGCTGCAGAAGCAGGAGAAGCACGTGGAGACGGTCATCTGCTCGCTGCCAGAGGACCTGCAAGCCGTTCTGCTTCGCCGCTGAAGCACCCACACACCCCCCCCCCCCCCTTACCACTTCCTATTAGCCGGCAGTCAGTTTTAATCTTTTAATCATGTCCCACTCCATTTTAGGTCAGAAAACACACTACGCCCCCAAGGTTTCACGCCTGTAGGGCAGCAGGACATGGAGGAGCAGAGAAAGGCCTGAAAACGACTCTCCTAAACTGAGCTGTTCCAGGTTCCTCCGAAGCTCGAGGTCGACCTGCGACCCCCGTCACTCATTGGCCACGTAGCATGCTGACGCTCGTGAGCCAGTCCCCCTGAATGCAGACAGTGTTTAGGAAGGGCCCTGCTTGGCTTAGAAATACATTTAGCATGAAGTCACACTAGTTAGTCTGAGCAAAATGTTGCATCATTATTGCAGATGTTGGAACTTTTGCCTTGTGTATGTGAGCATATTACTTGTGGTTTATGGAGCCTCCTGCCATTGCTTGGGATTCATAAAAACACAAGAGCACTTTTAGGTGGATAGTGGAGATGCATTAGCATTGCATTAGCAACTGTGAAGGTTGCCTGTTGTACTAGATAGATTGATTCATTAACATTGAACCAGCTTTCAGATACACTGTCAAGATGAGCTCTGCACTGAATTTAGTAGTAATTTTTGGTTTATGGTATTTATTTTTTTATTATTTATGAAAAAAAAGACTTATGCATGTCTGAAATGTCACAGTGCTGTACACCAAACGTAAACCCTGCACGTGCTTTGTGGAGGCCATCTTTCGCTGGAGGCCATCTTTCGCTGGACCTCATCTGCCGGTGCCGCCGGGCCGAGCTTACAGCCTGTCCCCAACTCCGGAGGCCCAGGAGCAGACGGCTGGCCCTTGCCATGTCCCCCCTCCCCGATACACAGGTGCAGTGTCCAGTCGGGCCCACGGCAGCTCTGAGCTGGTCCTGAGAGCCTGAAAAGTCGACCCGTGCATCTACAGCAGGCTGATGTGCATTAACATAATGTAACGTGATGCAGGAGTGCGGCATTCTGGGATGTCAGCGCTGCTCCAGGTGCTGAACCTTCTGACAAAGGTGACCTGAGCTGGACAACTGATCCTGAGTCAGTGATTTACATTTATTATTATTTATCATTGATGGTACTTGATCATCTTCGGTTCTCGTTTAGGTGTATGAACTGGCTTATTTATTTATTGCATCACTACACTCACTATTGATACCGACAGATATGAACAGGTTCCTAATAAAACAGAAAAGCAACGTGATGCCGAGGCTTTATTTCTTGGGCGGGTGGGCGGTAACGGGTCCCTAGTCACAGGTTAAATGGCTTTCTAGTTAAGTAGGTTGTGACATCATTCACAGCTCCGACTACCAAGGTAAATGGAACGCGGCATAATTCACACATTGGCTTATTTGGCAGACAAGATGACAGATAGATGACAGGAGCAGACTGGGCACCAGCCAGAAGAGGCAGAAAGCCGTCTTGAGAAAATCTACACATGAATTACTAACAAACAATAGAGCTTTCATGACACGAGCATCATAAGCATAATGAAGACAACATGAATCTGCAATAAATAAAATTCTAAGCATAAGTTTTGTTTTAAAGGTTTTCAAATTATGATCCCCAGATGAGTGTTTACCGTGCAATAATCAAAAGGTTCGATGACAGTCGATTTGGGGTCTAGTTTTAATTTGAATTTGGTGATCAGTGCTGATTGTTGACACAACAAATGTGTCCTCTGCATTTAATCCATATGTGACATAGCAGGGGGCAGCTAATTCAGTGCCCGGGGAGCAGTACCTCAGTAGTGCCTTGCTGGTCAGGGATTCGAACCAGCAATCTTTCAATTACAAGTGCGTTTCCCTAACCATTAGACGTTTAAGAGCAAGCCCTGATTTCAGTGCGACCTCGATCTACAAACCAAAACGAGCACCCAATAACAACATTGAAGGCTGGAAACTTTACCTATAATGTATCATGACGTTAACTCAAGAAGACCAGTCATCTGAGGATAAGTCAAACCTCTTTCCTGTAACGGCACACTCCAATAGTCTGCTGTTTATGAAACTCAAAAGTCCGGAAACAGAACAGCAGCGAGAGGTAAAGAACAGGCACGTGTAGGTGTCTAACTTTCAATACCGTTATATCAAATATAAATGCATAATATGACTGTTACTCAGACCTCAGAGTAATCCCGTGTTTATAAATAAATGTAAAACCCAGGGCTGCAAGTTAAGGAAAGGGGACTGATCTTAATGTTATTAAATCAGACAGGTAATTATCACAGCAATGCTAAACCTGTTTAGTTTGATTCCCAGCCACGCAGTTGGACGCGACGACACCACAGGTGACATACAGAAGATCCCGTCATCTCCTCCTGTAAGAATGCCGTTTCGCGCCACACGTTCGCCTGTACACAGATGACATACACTTCCTGGTAACGATTCAAGGGCGTCGCTACTGTTTTGACTTCCTGGGTGGTCGTTTAAGTCGTGTGTTCAGTAGATATTTACATTTACGCATAAAACATATCAGTGGTGATGAACAGTGAAATTGAGTAACTATACAGGAATATGCAAATAGAGGCATTTGAACGGCCTTGCGTTCCAGAGTAACATTTTCACAACACCGGAAGTTGGGGCTGCGAGAGGGGGTGACGCGTCACTTCCGCCTCGTTGGCCCGGACGTGGCACTGTAGCCAGAGGGGGGCTGTACTCCTGTTCTCTTCCGAGACGGGGGAGGATAAATATCATCGGAGGATTCGAGCCTTGTATTACGAATTGCTGGTTAGGGATATTTCAAGTGGTTTGTCTGTGCGAGTAAGATGGGAATCACAATTTCATCGCTGTTTTCTAGGCTCTTCGGCAAGAAGCAGATGAGGATCCTTATGGGTGAGTACTGTAAGGAAGGGAGGGACAGTTGTGTGGAAAAGAAAGGGCTTCGATGCGGCTCTTTCAGCAGGATCGGAGGTTTAGCAACAGTGGCGCTAGTTTAACACTTACGGTGCCTGCTAGACTCATACTACGCACTTTTCTTAATGACACACAAGTGATTTTCCGTGAACGGTTACTGCCCGCTTTATTCCATATGGTGAGTGAGTCGGGGTGGAAGCGTAAGATGTCAGTGGGGCTGTTTGCCAGGGTGTGGGGCGTCGTTAGTTTTCCCGGACTGACATGGAGCTGATGTGCTGAGCATATAGGTAACAGGTAGATTGACTCCTTACTCAAGTCGCAATCATATCACAGGCACCGCAGTACGGCATTATAAAGCAGCGGCTCTTTTCAGACGGGTATCCCTTACCTGTAGCGTGACGCTTCTGCCAGATGGAGGACAGGAGCGGAGTTCGCGTTCAGACGCACGAAGCTGTTACCGGCTTCGCACATTGACTTGAAATATACAAAACCAGGGTTATTTGATAACCATTTAATGTGCTCATGATAGCACTGGTTGTACAATCTAGCTGCAGGGTTTCTTAACTTTTCTACGTAAAGTTTTGCACTGTTTTAAAGCAGTTTTGTTTCTCTCTAGTGGGTTTGGATGCTGCTGGGAAAACCACTATCCTGTACAAACTCAAACTAGGAGAAATTGTGACCACCATTCCAACCATCGGTAAGATCTGCGTTGAAGAGAGACATGTCACCATGTACAGTTTGGCCCAGTCACCATACTGCTCTCGATCTGAAGCTTTCCAGGCTGTGACTGTGTCCCAGTTTCATTGTAAACGTCTTCAAGCGTTGACCATTCTCTCTGCTTACCTGCTTGACAGGTTTCAACGTGGAAACTGTGGAATACAAGAACATCTGCTTCACGGTGTGGGATGTGGGCGGCCAGGATAGGATCCGGCCTCTCTGGAGACATTACTTCCAGAACACACAGGTCGGTCCTTTCTCCACCTGTAGGGCCGCTGTGTCCTCTGTCACTGAGCCACAAATGTTCAAAATCAAACTAAAATGTAACTGAGTAGTAACAGTAGATGAGATCAGACACATATTGCCAAACTGCTCTTTGAAAGATTCCTGGTTGCCATGTCAGCTGGATAGTGGAGGTGTCCCTCCTGCTCCTGCTTTACCTCCTTTCCATTTTGAGATATTTGGCTTGGCTTCAGCAGGAATTCTGAGCCACATCTAGCTCTCTGATCTATTGGCCGGCCTGACTGCTCTGACAGTGTCCCCGATCAGGCCTCTCTGTCACGCTGACTCTGAGCTGTTGTCTGGTCCCTAGGGTCTCATCTTTGTCGTGGACAGCAACGACCGTGAGCGAATAGCCGAGTCGGCAGAGGAGCTCTCCAAAATGGTGGGTATCTGCGTGGTCCGCGGCCGTGGGTGCGAGCAGACACGGCTTCCTGCGTATCCACAGAGCCTCAAGCTCATTTGCAGTCACACAGGCTAATTCGTTGGTGCTCTCCTGAGGGCTGCATTTCTTCACACTGCGGGGGCATGCCCCCCCCCCCTCCCGGACCCCATGCATGGATGCGGTTTCACTGAGCCGTACCTGTACTGTGTGTCTCCACAGCTGCAGGAGGATGAGCTGCGTGATGCCGTCGTGCTGGTCTTCGCCAACAAACAAGATCTGCCCAACGCCATGCCAGTGAGTGACCTGACAGACAAACTGGGCCTTCACAGCCTGCGGAGCAGAACCGTAAGTGTCCCGGGGATCGGGAGCAAAAATGTGAACTGCTGGGGGGTGGGTGAGGGGGGGGGGTCTCCCTTACTAACTTGATGGATCTGAAGGCATTAAACTGAACTCTTGAGTTGAGCATCAGGGATGGTCTTTGCAGAGTGAAGCCAATGTATCCATGGCTCTCTCTCTCTCTCTCTCCCTCTCTCTCTCCAGTGGCATGTACAGGCGACCTGTGCCACCCAGGGCACTGGCCTCTACGAAGGGCTGGACTGGTTATCCAATGAGCTCTCCAAGCGCTAGGTGGCAGCAGAGTGCCAGGTGGCATGAAGGCGACCAAGCCCAGAAAGGCACGCGAGGGAGCGGATGGCGGGGATTTCAACCTAGAAACTGTCTAAATTATCAGTGTGTCTGTCTGCTACACCTTCGCTTTATGGACTGTACTTTTTTTTTTTTTTCTGCCTTTACCTCTTTTAGAGTCCCCCCCCCCACCCATCTCCACAAAACATTTTAGGTTGCATGTTTTTAGACGGTGTAAGGTTACCATGGAAATGGACTAGGGTGTGGTGCAGAGGGGTGCAGGTCTCCACCCCTGCTCATCTTACCCTGTTATAGCTGACCAGGTTGCCCCCCCCCCCCACCCCACCCCACGGTAAAGAATCATTTTCAGGGAAGTAGCGGGGCATGGCGAAAGAAAAATTAGTGGGAAACAGACTGGATGGTGGAACTGCTGTGCTGGGACCAGTACATGATGCAATAAACACACCTCCCAGTGTAACTGGTGCTGTGATGGAGACTTTTAAGTGAGTGTGTGTTTATGGCGAAGGGAGATCTCCAGACAGGCTTAGTGGAGCGTGTGAGGGTCTTACCTTGTGGTGGAGGAGCTGCTCTTTGGGCCCAGTAGGAATCCAGTCTTGTGCTTTTCAGCCCCCGAGGGTCTCCAGTGTGTACATTCCATTACCTCCCTCTCTGAGCCCTGCATGGGATTCAAAACCTCCAAGGGGGTCAAACGGTTTGTTGTACAAAACAAAATAATAAAACATGTAGAAAAACTCATGTTTCTCTGTAAGTCCTTTAAAAGAAAAGTCTGGCAGCAGAAATGGACATAGCAATCTGGTGCTGGGATGTAGAAATGTAACATTGCCATGGTGCTGGTGGACGTCTTGGGCTCTGGGACGCTGCTCCTCATGCTGCCAGTGAATCTCGTGGTAGGTTAAGGGGAGGGCTGTCGCCAGTGGTTTGTTATACCGTTTCCCCCCAGAAGATGGCGCCCTAGGTGGCCATTTGTGTCACCTAATGGGCTGAACAGCATTAACATTTTTGCAGCAAAAAGAAGTTAATTTAAACTAAATACTGCCAGTGACATTCTGCCCCCTGGTGGTAAGGTCTTAAGTGTGGACTGCATGTAAGCATAATGATGATTCAGCTTAAATGAAAGAAATAAGCGGATTTTATAATGGTTGCTACTTCTGTATGCTGTTGATCAACACTTGCAGGCATAGTGACAGGAGCTGGTGTCGTCGTATGTAATAAATCTGATCACTCACGGTTACCCGGGGCCTGTACTGCGAAGCGGAGTTACTGGCTTATCGGGGTAACTTGTTGGATTTAAGGTAGTCTGGGCGAAATGTACGAGAACAAATACTTGGTCCGACAAGTTACCCCGATAAGCCAGTAACCCTACTTCGTAGTACAGGCCACTGTGCGCTATTTATAGCTAATAAGGATTAGGCAGGTAAGCAAGGTCAGCAGAAAGGCTTTGGTGCCTGGGAGGCAGCCGCACACTGTCTTTCTCTTTACCCTCATATCAGAAACTCCGCTGTTCTCGGATTTAAAGAATGAGCTAAGAGATAGGTAAGTTATGTAAGCATTTTATGTTTTTTTTTTAAATATGGAATTATGACGCTATCTCAATAATGTAGTCAAAGTAAAATATAATTCATTAAGCACATTTAACAATTGGTGTCAAAGTGCGTTACAATCAAAATAAGGAAAACCAAAGAAGTCTGAATGACGAAAAGACGACAAAATATAAACGATGCTTGATTATTTGCGACCGTTAATTTAAAAAGATCTTTGTGCTTGTGCTGTTCCCGGGATTAATTATAGTTGATAACTGCTTTGAAGTATTTGAATGATCAACTTTAAGTTATTAAAGTTTAGTGTGTGTGTGTGCGTATATACATGTCATAAATTGCAGCTGGAAGACGCACCGTCCCACACTGCCACAGCCTGCCCATTAACGACACACAAGCCCGTTTTCTCGCATCACCTGCGACATGACTCCTGTTCCGGTTCCCCGGCCGTCCTACTCCCAGGCACGGGAGACACTGGTCAAAGCTATCCCGCCAAAAATCATCTGCCTGCTGGCTTGCGGGGGGAGGGACTGCCGCTACGAGGGTCCGGAGTGCTGGAGAGCCAGCCAGCAGGCGATTCGGGGGCTCTTCTCGTCGTGGTAAGGAACCAAAACCACGACGCAGTAACTAATGCCTGTGGTTTAGGCGGCGTCCTAAAGTGCGTATCGGAGACGTGAAAGTCGCTCAGCCACATCCACACGTGGCTAAAGAGTACGTCACTCTGGGTGACATCATCTGACACATTAATAGCGCGGCAACCGAAAGTCCATTTGTGTGGATAGGATCACCGAGAACATCGTGGCGATGTCACGACCTTCTACACAGCTCATCCAGACGTACAACATCATCGAGCAGTTCCACAAGTGAGTCTTCATCTTTCACCGGTGACATGCTCCGTACAGGCAGGACTGTCTTCACGTTCATCTTTGTTATGCACTTGCTCTAATAAAGATTTTGAAGCTCTTTTTAAAGCCTTATCAAGTCTAATTGGCTTTAGGAATTATCTCTAAAAACATCACCTTCTAAGGCAGGGGTGTCAAACTCCAGTCCTGGGGGGCCGGAGCCCAGTGTAGCTTAGTTCTTTCCCTGCTCCACCACAAATGATTCAGCTCAAAAGCTGTATGGTAATTAGCACAAGGAGTTGAATCAGGTGTGTTAAACGAGGGGAAACCCAAAAATGTGCAGGGCTCCGGCCCCCCAGGACTGGAGTTTGACATCTGTGTTCTAAGCGTCCCCCTCCAGGGGTAAATGTAGGCTCTCTCTTTTTTTTAAGGTGGGAGGTGCATAAGAATGGTTATAATTCATACATTCTGATTTTATCTTTTGCCAATTATATGTTTTTGAATCAGTGACTGATGAGGGAGAGGCAGTCTGGGGGCCAATCAGCTTTCAGCTGACCCCACCCCTGTGCACACCCCTGCCTGTCCTACACTATGTCCCCAGGGTGAACATCAGGTCCATCATAAACATGCAGCTGTGTGGAGAGCATGCTCACTGCGGCCCCCCCTTGGATCCCGACTCCGGCTTCTCCTACTCTCCGCAGATCTTCATGGAGAGTGGCAGTGAGTTGGCATTTGCGCGCCCCCCCCCCAGCCGGTGTCATCGGCGTCTGGGCATGGGGATGACACACCCCTTCCTCTCTTGCCCCCCTCCAGTCTCCTTCTATAACTTTGGCATGCCCGACTTCAGCGTGGCGTCGCTGTCCAGGATACTGGATGCGGTGAAGGTGCTGGCATTTGCCGTGCGGCAGGGGAGAGTCGCCGTGCACTGTCATGCGGGCCTGGGCCGCACTGGTGAGCCTCCCCTCCTTCTGTGCGGTTTGGCGCCGAACGCAGCAGATCAATCAGGCGGTGTGACACTCAAAAGCTTAGTTCTCTATGTCCATGATGAAAAAGTTGCAAATCCTGTGCTTAGCAGAATACCTGTCCATTGGACCCTTGAGCCAAGCCCTTAACCCCCTGAAAAATTATCCAGGAGTGTCAGAGAAATGGTGGGGCCTGTGCTCAGAGCCTAAGCATCAACCTCAACACTATATATTTGCATATGTGTTTAAGAGGAGAGTATGATGGGAAATTTGAAAACTAACACATTCCAATGTACTTCTGTGAATTCGAGAGAATCATAAGATGACTGTGAGAAAGCGGCAGGTTCCCGTCTCCGTGAATGGAATAGTTTGGCGTTATTCTTAGAGATACTGATTCACACGAAGGTTAAGGGTACAGCAGAAATCTGCATCTTTGGATTTGATTAATTTTAAAAAGAGAAATGGGAAGAATAAGTCTTTGCCCTCCCCCTTCCACCCCCCCCATGAGAGTGAGGATTCCTGTGTGCTGCTCCTGTTAAGCTCCCACCCTCCCCTGACTGGATAATCGTCTGCTGAGCATGAAGTCCATGTCTTTGTGGCACTGAGACGCGTGCGCTGACTCTGGGCACAGGTGTGCTGATCGCCTGCTACCTGACCTACGAGCTGCGCGTCCCCCCCAGCGAGGCGGTGCACTACGTACGGCTCAGGCGGCCGCGCTCTCTACAGACACGCGCCCAGATCCATGCGGTCTTCAGCTTTGCTCGCCTGCTGGCCGTGCAGCTGGTGCTGTACCCAGACCTAAGCCACAGGCACGGCGCCCCCTTCAGCTTGCGGCAGCACCTGCAGCGGCAGGGCCTCCTGCTCCATGGCGAGGAGGCCCGTCGCCTGAAGAATGTGCCCAAGGTGGTGGACTTCCTCTGCAGGAGGTTGGTGGCCCTGGCCTGGGGCCGAGAGTGCTCTCGTGGCTGGAAGGTGGAGGTGGCGAGGCGGGCGGCTGTGCTGGAGCTGACAGAGGTGGTGAGAAACACTCTGCTTAGTACAGACTTCCCGCTCCATCTCAGGGATCCTACGGCATGGAAGCCCTCTATCTGTACAGGGTCTTCCTGGGATGAGCAAGATGGCTTCCTGGAGTGGAAGAGGGAGGTGTTCCTAAACAAGAGGAGTTATAGTGACTCTGACCTAAGCAAGGTCTCTATCTATGAGGTGAGGCACCACCCAGGAAATAACACTGGAAAAGTGGCCTTCATGTAGTGTAATAAACCACCTGGATTCATGTGCTCTAGGATCTAGACTTTGAGCAGTACCCTACTCTGCCAGAAGGGGGCACCACAGGGGAGTTGAAGCTAAATGGTGAAGCACCTGGAGGCTTGGATCCGAGTGTCGCTAGAATGCAGCACTGTAATGGCTGGTCAATCACGGATGGGTCTCTCTGCCTGAAACATCAAGCTTTATGCTGCCCTGTCTGTGCAGAGAGGTCCAAAACCAATGGCAAGATGGTGCCGGTGCTGGCTAAGTGCATGTCAAGCTCAGAGGTGAGCTGTGGGAGTGCTGTGTTTAGTAGGAAGGGTTACAGAGATAAGCGTTTGTGACATGTGGCATGAACTGTATTCAGGTAAAATGAGTAAATAAAAATGTGTCACATTAAGTAACGGTGAATATTCACCTGCTTCTAGCTACTGGGGACTAATTTCTCCCACCTGGTGTCTACGTGTGGGGCCGTCGCCATGGCAATGGCAGAGCAGGATCCCCCTGGGGATGCGACCTTGCGGAAGTCTGCTGCATTGCAGGTGAGCATGATCACCGCTGTGTCTGGCGCGGCCTCTTGACTCACAGCTCCTCGGGCTGGCCCTCCTCCCTGTCCCCGGTGTGGCCTCTCGGCTCGCACATCCTCCCTGTCCCCGGTGTGGCCTCTCGGCTCCTCGGGCCGGCCCTCCTCCCTGTCCCCGGTGTGGCCTCTCAGCTCCTCGGGCCGGCCATCTTCCCTGTCCCCACTCTTTATCCCTCTGCGGCTTCTCGGCTAGTGGTTTTTCAGGCTTTTCATCCTCCCTGGGTCCACCCCTCTCATTCAGGAGGAGCTAAATGGGAACGAGTGCGGTTGGGCGGCACTTGCCACAGAAACGGACCCAGGCGTCCTCAGCTGTCTGCTCTGGACCTGGCTGGAAAAGTTGCGGGTCAGTTTAGTACCTGCTGATCCTTCTCACTGGTGTAGTGTCATGCCCCCCTCTCCCCCGGCGGCTCAAAGACCCTTCTACTCGGATCCACAGGAACCAGTTCTAGACTGGAAGGATGTGGACCAGCTAAACAACAGCCCCCAAGGCCTCAAAAAGTTGCACAAGGTGAGGCTTCTCAGAAGGTTCTTTCGTATGATGATTGAATTGCTTCTCTACAACAAGATGTTGGGGGTGTAAAACTGAAAGATATGTACTTAAAGGTGGAGCGGTAGAATGGGCTCTGGGATTAAATGGTGCTGTGTTATCCTCTCTGCAGTGTCAGGACCAAACCATCTGCTGTCTTCTCCGCTGCATCAGTCAGGTGACCTGCCTCTGTCCACAGCTCGAGGACAGCGTCCTGCGGCGACTAGTCCGAGCCCTGACCAGGGTGTGTATGCCTCCTTCTGGCAGTGGATTCTCATACAACACAAACACCTTCTAGACAATGACAGTAAAGTTTTCATACAGAACTGGTGGTGATACATACTCAAGTCAGATTTAAAGCATTACCATAAAGCACCAATAAACCCCAATCGAATTCAATTCTGACCAACGTGAAGCTTAAGATATGACTCCCAGTACAAAACGCATCTCTGCCTGGGCGACTGTTACCTTGTGAGAATGCCCCTCTCGTCAGCCCCGAGTGACCATGCCCCTCCTTCTTCCTGTACACAGTGCTCCCTAGATAACCTGGCAGGGTACGGTGCAGTGACACACCTCTTCAGGGACACTGTGCGTGGAATGAGACAGCGCGACCTGGTCACCAAAGCAGCGGCTCAGATCGCCAAGAACAGTAGACGCAGAAATCGGCAACGCATCACTCTGCACCTGTGATGCCAAAAGGACCCCCAGCGTTGATGTCGTAGAACCTTCCGGAGGACCTGTGACCGAAGAGGCTGTTTTTTTAACATGAAGTTGTCCCTTTCGAGGGTAACATGTTCCCTATGGTGCTGTTCACCTTCTGTAACACGCTGTTCTTCTGTGCAGAGTGTGAGGGTCACGACCGCGTGAACATGAACATGTAAACATGTGAACATGTGAACTTTGATCGTTATGTTAGTCTCTAGAAATTTTTAACATATAAATGATGCACCTGGACGCAGCGCGAGGGGTGGCACTGTTGTGTTTTATCGTTGTGCTTGGGACACAGCGAAGCAGTCTGTCAGGAATACAGACATTAAAGGTGTTTTGTGTACATAATGCAGTCTAGTGTTCCTTAGTAATTTCATTTTGTTTTGTAAAACTCATACTGGGAGTGGGACCTTACGGGACAACACCTGAAATCACGTCCCTTGCAGGAAAGTATGAGTCAGTAAATCCTACACCTTCTTCCTCCAGATAATCACTCTAATGATGGAAAAAAAAACACCAAAAGCCTGCAGGCCTATGTGCTGTTTGAGGCCAGAAATGCTGGGCATTTCCTCAAATATAAGGTACCTGACTTCAGTACGAGTCATAGGGGTACATGCGGGGGGGAGGCCACAGGGGCACTAGCCCCAGCTGAAAGTTGATTGGCCCCCAGAGTGCCTCTGCCCCAGTCACTCACCGATTCAAAATATACCATTAGCTCTGAAGAATTATTGCCGCTCTTATGCCCCCACTTCAAAAATTCCTCTCTGGACATCTCAGAGTTGATGCGTTTCCAAAGTGTAATACTTAAAAGTGTAACCATGTGAGGGCAGTACAGCCGGTGTAGCTGAAGTGAACCCCACCGCTAGGGGGCCCCGCCTCAATAAGGAAACTTGCTCAGAATGCCATAGACCAGGGTTAGTCAACTCACGTTCCTCGGGGTCTGAGCACTGCTGGTTTTACAGCCTTCCTTTACCTTTAATTAGTAAACAACTCCCTGGGAGAACTGAAAATATGACCTGGATTTGGAATCGAGGTCCAGGGTTGAAGAACCCTGCCATAGGCTATATAATTTACCCATATTATGCCGTTTTCATCTGAAAACACCATTTTGACTAGATTTTAGGGCTGTGATGGTAGTGTAATTTAAAATGACTGTCATTTGAAAATTGAGTTTGCCCTGCCCCCTGACCAACTCCATCTGATACTGGGCGGAATGCAAATACGACATGACGTCTTCAATATGCTGTCCCCATGCTGTCATCTAGTGACATTTACCAGCTTTTCAAGCAGGTGTAGCTACTTTCCGCTGAATGGAGTCCATGCCAGCCAGTAAATTTTTATAAGGTGTTTTTTAATTATATATTATAAAAATTGTTTACATTTTAGCTAGTGTTGAAGATGAATGCCGTCTCCTCCCGGGTCTGTTTGTGAGAAGAGATTCACAGCAGATACGAGGGGTAGTTGCACGTCACAAATTTATTCTTTGCAAGATTGCAAAGTGAGAGCAATCAACTGACATACATTCAGCATGTACAGAGAGATGCTCTAACATGGGTACCAGCTCTATCTTTCTTATAGCCCTTTTTGGGCATGACCCCCCTTCTCTGGTGGTTTTCCACCTACGTGACATCATATTTCAACTTTGTTCTAGTTAGTCTGTTTGTGCATGTGCTTTCACCCCCCTGACTTCACCCTGCCCACAGTTCTCCTTCTGGTGGGCTTAAGATAAGTATGGGCCGTCTTTGCTGTTTGGCTGCTTCCTCCACCTGCAGGAGTTCAGTCATCCTGACCTGCCAGGGTGCCGTCTAATTCCCGTTTTGCTCAGTTTCAGTCTTATGTTTTTAGTTCCCCAATTGCAGCTTCTCTAGACTTCTCCATAATTATTATTAGATGTTCACTGACCTTTAGATTTGTCCCCAATTATTAGATGTTTTTATGGCCTAATAGGCCTTATATATGTATCCCCACCATTGTTGGTTAAGGCCTTATAGGTTAGTCCCCACACTAGGTTTAAATTACATTAGTGATGTATATTTAGCTCAATTGCAATATGTATAATCGATTATTACCGTATATTTGGCTTGATAAGAATTGTTTCATTGACTTCTTATTATGTAATTAATGTATATTTAAACATTAATATAATAAAACAATGTCAGTTAAAGCATAAAATATGTTGCTTATACTGTCAAGCTACATGTAGACGATTTCGTATAATAAAAACACGCCATTTAGTAACATTTGCAATTGTATTTTATTTCTGTAAACACTTGCTGCCGCCGTAAGGGATAAGTTAAACTTACAATTCAACTTGGAACTCGTGATTGCATCATCAGGATTGCGTCATCGGCCAAACAGCCAATTCACATGTGACAGGAGGAAGAGATTTGTACAGTGGAAGAGGTTTCACATCACAGCACCAGGTTTTCAGAAGTGGAAAACTGAGGGACTGTTTCAAAATTAGGCAAACAGTTGAGGGACTGTCAGCCATTGGAAAGGTGTAACCCTTGCTTGCTTTGGGTCAATAGAAAATAATAATCATGTCGTACTGGGCCAATCACAAGATTTAAGATTCGACTACGGGGCCAGAATGACCAAACGCACAGGAATAACACATCACACTTAAAATACCAATTAGATGGAAAAAAAACTAATTTACTGCAAATAATGTGAAGCAAAAAAGTAATTACAAACTGGCCACCCGGGTAGTAAAAAGGTATACATAAATCACCAGATCCTTTGCAATTGTTTCAAAAGTCCATTCAAGTCTCCTGTTGCATTAATGGATAATTCAATGTCCTCACCACCTGTGTTAAAGACATTCCTACCGCACTGTAAAGTAAGATGGGGTATGTATATGGTGAAAACCAAGTGAATTAAGTTCCAAATTGGTGTCCTTCGCATGCAGTTAATAAGGTTCAGTTCCATGGGCTTCGGCTTGACATCAATGTATTCAAGTTTCGAATTCGAGCTCACGGTTACACAAAAAAAACTGACCTACAGCATAATACGTATGAGACATTGTGTTTCACAATATTAATCAGAAATAAAATACACTCGTTTAAATACACTCTTAATTGTGCTGTTATCAATTTACCTTAACTAATCTCCCGATTGCTGCCCCAATAAAATACTCAGATCGTTAAAATTTTACCAATTTACTTCTAGTACAATCACAGTAAAATAATTACACATTCTAAACACACAACACTGTGAACACAACTTTCTCGATCCATTTAATTTAATTTATATGTAAAACAATTCGTTCACATTAAACACAAACACACGAATTACTTAGCGTTTCGGCTAGCTGTAACAATGAGCTTTGCTCTTACCGTGCATGTCTCCACTACACACATTAATCCACATGTTCTCCGTTCTAATCGCAGTCAACTTTATAAGAGCTCTATCATACGATAATACCGACTCTGATGTTTTACATAAGAAAGAAAACCTAATACCTGACGCTTACTCAACCAACAGTTCCACTTCTCTCCACAGGGCAGGAAAAAGAGTAGCCACACGCGCGTGCCGCACAGACTACCCGCGCATTGCTCTAATTGGCTGAATTACTACAAGCATAGTTTATATGTGAAGTTAAATAAAATTTTAAAAAGAATTAAGTCTTTGCTCTATGACCCCCATCTCTTTGTTTTATTTAATATTCGAACAAAATCTAAAGTATTATCAAAGCGAATTAGACAACACGAGAATAGGAGAGGTACTGTAGATCCTGTTTAACAAATCTGAGTTTTTTTGAGG
Source organism: Brevimyrus niger (assembly GCA_015164015.2). Taxonomy (NCBI): domain Eukaryota; kingdom Metazoa; phylum Chordata; class Actinopteri; order Osteoglossiformes; family Mormyridae; genus Brevimyrus; species Brevimyrus niger. The sequence goes on along the minus strand of JAABNY020000063.1, from coordinate 32,536,827 downwards.
AAGCTACTCAGGAAGTTGATAAGAAGGCTTATGATGTCATATACTTACATTTCCAAAAGGCTTTTGATGTCATCCCCCACAAGAGGCTCCTACTTAAACTCAAAGCAACAGGTATTTTAGGTACCGTAGCGACCTGGATTGATAACTGGTTAACAGATAGGAAGCAGTGAGTAGTTTTAAGAGGCACAATGTCACAGTGGGCCTGCGTTCATAGTGGGGTACC
>JAABNY020000063.1:32502728-32517202 GCA_015164015.2 Brevimyrus niger | reverse complement strand
TCTCTGTGATGACGACATGTGAGTGGGTACGGACTCTGTGATGATGACGTGTGAGTGGGTACGGTCTCTGTGATGACGGCATGTGAGTGGGTATGGGCTCTGTGATGATGACGTGTGAGGGTACGGCCTCTGTGATGACAACATGTGAGTGGGTATGGGCTCTGTGATGATGACGTGTGAGGGTACGGCCTCTGTGATGATGACATGTGAGCGGGTACGGTCTCTGTGATGACGACATGTGAGTGGGTACGGACTCTGTGATGATGACGTGTGAGTGGGTACGGTCTCTGTGATGACAACATGTGAGTGGGTATGGGCTCTGTGATGATGACGTGTGAGGGTACGGTCTCTGTGATGACGACATGTGAGTGGGTACGGACTCTGTGATGATGACGTGTGAGGGTACGGTCTCTGTGATGACAACATGTGAGTGGGTATGGGCTCTGTGATGATGACGTGTGATTAGATACAGTCGCTGTGATGATGGCATGTGATTAGGTACAGTCTCTGTGATGATAGCGAGTGATTAGGCATAGTCACTGTGATGACAGCGTGTGAGCGGGTACGGCCTCTGTGATGACGGCATGTGAGCGGGTACGGCCTCTGTGATGACGGCATGTGAGCGGGTACGGACTCTGTGATGACGGCATGTGAGCGGGTACGGCCTCTGTGATGATGGCATGTGAGCGGGTACGGCCTCTGTGATGACGGCATGTGAGCAGGTACGGCCTCTGTGATGACGTTAACCATATTGATTCATAAGGTGCATTAAAGTGCAGGCCAAGGTGTGAACCCCTGCTGTAGAGACTTGCTTGAATGTCACAGTCAGAAACAGTTAAGCTACTGACTAAACCAGACTGCAGACAGTCTGAAATACAAGTTTTGATAAATGGTGTTTTTCCCAAAGTCAGTGCATACTACCAGGATGTTTCAGCTCTATACTGAAAGCACACTTTTATTTTATTTATGTATGTTTTATGTAGGTGTAGTGTTATGTGACCTCTACTGCTGTCATTTTGATTTTGGTCGTTGATTTTTTTTATTTTTGGTAATTTTATTTCTGATGTTTATGGACGGCTGCATTTGGATCACATCTGCCTATAATGTGACGCTTGATCATTACTGCTGGTCAGACGGTTGCTCTGTTGAAAATGTCCATTCTGTCCATTCTTTTGTGAGTCACATGGAAACCCTTTCCGGACACAAAGAGTGTGTGGAATCTCATACCATGAAACAGGCCCTTGTTTGAGACCCTGTTGTGGGCGGAGTTTGGCTCTGATCTCATGGCTTCAGTAGGACAATAAGTCCATGTTTGAATGGAATTGCTACTTTCTCTGAAATTTGAACTAGCCTCCAATAACCAGAGAAACCAGTATAAACGAGTATTACCAGTATTAACAGAAAAGACAATGTTGCAGCCAAATTTCAGCAACAATGTCACCTCTTATCTTGATCAAACAAAACAAAAAAATCACTTCAATGACAAAGTATTTCTCCGCTGATATGCTACAAGGCAGCACAGTCATATTATCAGAACTTACAAAGGAAATACGTTGATCAGCCATAACATTAAAGCCACTGACAGGTGAAGTGAATGACTTTGATTATCTCGTTACCATGGCACCTGTCAAGCATGTGTACCTACCAGAGCCGGTCCAAGGAAAGCCAGCGACGGGGTCATGGGCACCCAAGGCTCAGGGGTGCACATGGGGAGCAAAGGGCAAGCCCATCTGGCCCGATCTGACTGGAGAGCTGCTGTAGCACAAATTACTGAAAAAGTTAACGCTGGCTATGATAGAACGGCGTCAGGACACACAGTGCATCACGGCTCGCTGCGTGTGGGGCTGCGCGGCCGCAGGCTGGTCAGAGCGCCTGTGCTGACCCCTGTCCACTGCCAGAAGATTCCACAACGATCACGTGACCATGGAGCGGTGGAAGCAATGGTTACGTCATGTGGATGACTGGATGTGTGTGCGTCATTTATCTGGGGAAGAGGTGGCACCAGGATGGACTATGGGCTACGGGCAGAAGGTAGACCAGCCGTGTGAGGCTCTGGGCCACGTTCTGCTGGGAAACCTTGGGCCCTGGCGTTCATGCGGATGCTACTTTGACACTTTCCAGCTACCTAAACATGCTACACCCCTTCATAGCAGCGGTGCTCCCCAGGGCCAGTGGGCTTTTCCAGCTGGTTAATGTGCCCCGCTACACTGCAAAAACTGTTCAGCATTGGTTTGAGGAAAATGAGAGAGTTCAAGGCGTTGACTTGGGCCTCCAAATCCCGCAGACCTCAAATTGAACGAGTGTCTGTGGGCCGTGCCGGACAAAGTACTGCGATTCATAGAGGCTCCATCTCGCAGCTTACAGGACCTAAAGGATCTGCTGCTATCGTCTTGGTGTCAGATCCCACAGGACACCTTCAGAGGTCTTGTGGAGTCCAGACCTCAATGGGTCAGAACTGTACTGGCAGCACCAGGGGGGCGTGCACGATTAGGCAGGCGGTATTAATGTTATGGCTGTATATTTGGTGTATATTTACAAATATCGAGTCACCAGAAAATTACTATAAACAACAACTTTAAGAAAAACAGTGCTTGGAAATTGTCACTTTTCACTTATAGCCGTATTGAATATCGCAATTTTACTTGCTTCATTTTTTCCTTGATGCACAGAGTTGAGTAGAATTAGTTTCACCGGTGAATTTCATTTTAATCTTTAGATACAGTTTGGGTCCTTTTAGACGAATTTGGTTCCTCTTACATGTTGATTTAAATCTCACGTTTCCCTTGTCGTATTTGCTCAGGTCTAGTGGGACTTTCGGGTGTCTCTCATGGAACCGATATAAATAAATGCCATCTGGGAGCTTTCTAGACGTCTTCGATCGAATGCCATGTGCTGCGAGTCGACGCTGCCGGCTGATGTGGGCAGCTATAGAACATTTAGCTCTGAGTCATTTAGCTCGGAGTCATTTAGCTCAGAGTCATTTAGCTCAGAGTCATGTGCACACCGGAATTTCCCACGATTCTGCCAAACGAAAGGACATGAAGGCACGGGGATAACGCGGAACATCCAGGAAGTGGAGTGCCCTCCAGAACCGGTGTACCGCCGATTTCAAACCCACTGTGCCCGTCAGACGAGTCTCCTGTATGACCCTGGAGATGGTCTGATGTCTGTGTGGATGGTCTGGACCTGGAGGCCTTTTGCATGCCGGTGGCTCGGATTAATGAAAGTTCCTGAATCTCCCACCTCGCCCTTCCCATGCCAGGTCAGCCCAGGACATCAGTCTGGAGGAGTTTGATGACGAGGACCTTTCTGAGATCACAGATGACTGCGGCATCGGGCTGAACTATGACTCTGACCCGTATGAGAAGGTAAGGCACCTCCATTAATAACATCATGCTTCTCCTTGGTGTCTGGTAACACTTTGCATGCAACACTTTGTGTGCGGAAGAATTGGGTTCTGAGCAATCGGTATTGCAATCAGTTTTTGAAATAATTGGCTGTTGGTATCAGCCAGAAATGTCCTCATCGGTGCATCACTAGAAAGGCGAAAGAATAAAAAACAACGTCAAGTTTATAACCAGTGCTGGGGGGAGCAGGGGGTGGAGCTTCACCACTGGCACTCCGCCCACTGAGCGTCTCCACCCTGATAGCAAAGGGGTATGACACACATACCATGAACAAATGAGTCTTGAAAACAGCAAAACGTAAAGAAAAAAGAACCATAAATAAAATATCTATATTAAAACAACAACAAAAAATCCCTCAGTGCATCAATTTTGTCTGTAATATAAACATTGTTTTATAAGGCACCCATTGCAGAGCTACGTGGCCCCAATTTGAGTCAATAAATTAAGCTTTTGGACAAACTAGTCATAGAAACTGATATATCATAATAATATATATGAAATATTTTTATATTTCAGATTTTTGAGCCATCAATTTTTTCCCTCTCCATGTCTGTTCTAGAACTCCGTATGTATTTAGGCAATTAGCGTTTTTTCTAAGAAGAGTTTTTTTAATCTTACGTGATATTGTTATGTTCAGCTGAGATGCACTTTTTACGTTTTCTAGTAGGAAAACATTCATGTAAATAAATAAAACCATAACTCATTCTAAATTTCTGATCTGACTTTTAGAGAAATTTGAGTAATAATGATATATATCGAATATCGATATAGTTAACTAAAATATCATGATATCACCCAGCCCAAGTCTTGTGTTGTTTGAGGCCTCTCATGTCGAGCACTCGAACAGCACTGCACATCCAGTCTTACCTGGAACCTTTGAGAAGAATGGCTGAAAAAGGCATGAAAAAGGCTCCAGACCATGACACAACATCACTCCTTCTTTGCTAGTCCGCGGTAGACGATTAGCTAACTAGACATTAGATAGGTGCTTATGTAAGGCACACTGGTCTGTTCCCGGCATTAACACAGTGCACTGAATGCTGGCAGAGTGATCGTGTAGATTTGTTTAACATGAGTTCATCAGTATTCCACTGGATCTTCTGGTTCATGGTCTTGTTCCTGTTAATAGAGTCAGCAAACCGACCTCAAACTGAAGACTAAGTAGATTAGCTCATGAGGTCATTAAAATGAAGCCTTATAAATGACCAGCCCTCCACGTTATATTCCTTAGAGCAGAGACGTTGGGTCACCTGGTGTTCAAGCCGGACAGGCTCTGCTCTGTTGGGGTGAGGTCAGCTGCATCATGGACCCACGTCAGCAGAGCAGCTGGCCGCTCGTTCCCACTGCACTGCACCACTTCCTGGGCTGTTAACATGCCCTCTGCTGGTCGACCCAAACACAGGAGAACCCGTGGGTTTGACCAGCTGATGTTGCAGGAAGATCATTCGGGTTCAGGACGGCGCTTTGCAGTCTGTTAGTAGAAGCAGAGTGGTGTAAACGGCGGAGTCTGGACAACGGCGAGCGGCATTGTGCTACAGAATCTTACATAAGCAGGGCCCCCAGTTAGCTTTCCTCCCTCTCAGGCAAAGGAGGCCCACGGAGAGGATCGTACACCATCTCCAAGCTCGGCCTGAAGAGGCCTCTCACACGTTTATTGTAATGGATTTTGAAAACCTACAGTCAGAGCAAAAAACACATTAAAAGGACAAAACCAGAATCCTCTTAACGGAAGCAGCGCACGCCAAGCAGATTCCCCAGTTCTGTTCGTTATCCTCGCCCAACAAAGGCACATCTGTGAGCTTGGCAACCCCACAGACCCCTATAAACAGGACTGGTTCTGAAACAGGTCTTTTTACAGCATCTCTCTGATGTAGTTTCTCAGTCACTTTAGGGGTTGGAGGACACAGAAAGGCAGATGTGATGGCAGGCCAGAGACCCCCGAGTCAATGTCTTATTTGATCGGATTGGCTGTTTCCAACATTCTGAAGTCATAAGGTTAGATCTTAGGGAATTTCTTTCAGTTCAAATCTATGTTTAATTATAATTCTCCAAAGACTAGTGACCCATGGTGCTTATGTCAGTCCAGGATATGAGATAGGACATTGGCACGAAAACGGTGAGATCATAGCTTAGCAAGTGTGGATCTGAGTCAAGCCCCTTCGCTGGTGGTCTACCTCGTCACCGGCGATTTGCTGACGGCCCCTGGTGATGACTGTCTCCGGGACAGACTGACGAATAGGACGCAGCCTGAGAATAACTTCAGTGGGTGTCACCTTTCACTCCTCGCCGATATCAGCTCCGCCTCACCGCTATGTGGTGTTGCCGTGGTTACGGCAGCAGGGTGGGGAAACTCCCCTAGAGGTGCGGCTGATAGGCCAGACGAGCGGGTAACCAGGAGCGACTCGGAGAGTCACACCTGATATCGATCGAACTGAATGAAAGGTGGGTTAAACCCAGGAGTCGGCGTCTTCCCCCCGCTGCCGGTTGAACAGGAGGTCACCAGTCATTTAACAATGGCGAGAGTGAACAGGAGGTCACCAGTCATTTAGCAATGGCGAGAGTGAACAGGAGGTCACCAGTCATTTAGCAATGGCGAGAGTGAACAGGAGGTCACCCGTCATTTAGCAATGGCGAGAGTGAACAGGAGGTCACCCGTCATTTAGCAATGGCGAGAGTGAACAGGAGGTCACCAGTCATTTAGCAATGGCGAGAGTGAACAGGAGGTCACCGGTCATTTAGCAATGGCGAGAGTGAACAGGAGGTCACCGGTCATTTAGCAATGGCGAGAGTGAACAGGAGGTCACCGGTCATTTAACAATGGCGAGAGTGAAGTTGCACCCTTCTCTGCCCCCCCTGTTTCCTGCTTCATTGCACTATAAAGGGGGCAGTGTGTGGGTTCAGATGCTGTGCCTGTGTGTGGAGGGTCGCCGGTTGAAATCCCACGATCGTCAGAGTAGTTTCACCGTCAGGCACTTAAATAAAGCACTTAACCTCCGACTGTTGCTGGAACTGACTGACGCCAAATGCGTGTCGCTTTTAAGGCATCTGCTAAATATATGTAAATGTAACCAGAAAAGGGTAGGTTGTTGATTAATGTCACGCTAACCTGTGTTACAGCATCGGTCGCAGCACGTGGGAGGGCAGGGTCCGGTGTGGATGACGAGGCTGTTTCGAGGGGGTCCAGCGCGGGCCGCGAAGCCCCACTCTCCATGGGGGTATAGCGGGACGGCTACCTGCAAGGACACGGGGCGCAGGGCAGTCGGCAGGATGAATGGCACCGCCCTGTTCCCACGCCAGCCTCGTCAGCGTTGCTGAATCACCGGTGACATTAGAGCTGGGACATCGGAGCCGCCGCTGCGTCGTTTGGCCGCACTGCGGAAAGCTCTCCTTCCGCTCGTTATTTCAGTGCCCTCGCGTGGCTCTCACGCCGTCGCCTTTCCTATCCCGCTGCAGGCTCGGATATATGCTCTCCCTGCTCTATACCAAACCTGCCCCCCTGCTTTTCAAGTCACCCAATGGGGGGGGGGCCACGTCAGCCACCAGCGCTGTGCAGCCCCCACCTGGATGATGCCACAGCAGCCGTTCTGCGCCAGTACGCTCACCGCACAGTGGCTAGGGCGGTGAAGGGGCAGGAGAGAATTCACCAGTTAGATACTGGGGATGATTAGGAGGCCCGATCTGATGGGGCCACAGTGGGCAGCTTTATCCTGGCCATCGGGGTACCACCCCTACTCCTTTGAAAGGAGCCCAGGGATCTTTTATGACCTCAGGGGGGCAGGAGCTCCGTTGTGTGTCTCATCCGAAGGACGGCTCCATTTTTACAGCACATCACTGCACTGGGATTCACACTGACCACAAGATGATCTAACCTGTTACAGGAGCTACACCAAAGCCTCTTTCAGCAGAAACCCAGCTTTCCCAGTTGGTCTCCCATCCAACTACTAGCTAAAAACCTCATGAAAGGATCCTGAGACTCTTCAAGGGGGATGCGTCTGCGCTCCTGAAGAGCAGTTCTCTGTGCTGCTCCTGAAATGTGATCAGTCTGCAGGCTTCTCTTGCATTCATTGACAACTGGAGATCAATTAAATTCCCTGTCAACATACATAGCCAATAAACCTGATTCTGATACCAAAGTGGAAAGACCTGGAGCCTGGTGAATTAGCTACTCTCCAAATGGTTATATGCTGAATGTGCTTTATTTGTAGACTCGCAGAGCAGTGTCTATGCTGCAGAACCTGTGAAGGTCACTCGGATGAGATGGAGGAATGCAGTGATGTTCAGAGGGTCACTCAGAGGGGCTATGAGAGCAGATGGGGAAACTGGTGATGATGACTGGAGAAGCAGTAGATGCTGCTGGTCCCTCTCGTTTTCTGCTCTGTGCCTCTCAGTGTCTCCTTCTCACCATCCTCCTCTGTCATTCCTCCTGCAGGACTGTCTGATTCTGGAGAAGAACAGCCTCTCCCATCCAATCTGCTCATTCCAGGATGACTTTCAGGAGTTTGAAATGATCGATGATGATGATGACGACGACGATGAAGGCAATGACGAGGATGAGGATGAGGAGGTGGACCTTGAGGCTCCTCCCTCTCCTTCGGCCTCCACACCAGGTTCTCCAGCTGAGAGTATACTGCAGAAGAGGAGGCCCACCACCCTCAACCTATTCTCTACTGTCACTCAGGTGTGTATTGCTCTGCGTCTGCTGGTGCCCTTGTCCCCCCCGCCCTGGTCCCGTCCCCCCCCCCTCATTCAGGAAGTGCTGACAGTGATGCTGACTCCGCCGTCTCTCCTCAGGATTCCTTGAACAACAACTGCGGTGTCTCTCCACGCAAGGCGAGCTGGCAGGAATCCCTGGGCAGGCCTGCCTCTCACGGTGAGAAGCAAGCATGCTGGTCAAAAAAAATTAGTGCAAATCTGGTCTACGTTTTATGCCCAATGGCAGATATCTCAACTTACACAACTTGTATATGCATTGACATTGGGATAAAAATATCTGCCTTTGGTCTGCTTTTAGTCTCTTTTTAATCCATATTTAGTCTGTATTTAGTGTATTGGTCTGTCTTCGTCTTTCAGTTAGAAGATTGCATTGCATTATCTTTTTGATGCTGTACTCTGACTGTAATGAGTCCTTTTTGCCTCTGACCTAGGTGTCATCTTAGGTTCACAATGATGGATATGCCACTCTGTCACATGGTGGGGGGGGGGGTGATCTTTCTAGTGCAGTTAATTGAAAGACTGTTTGTGTTTATGATGTTTTGCTTTGGTTCGTGAAGTGCCTCAACGAGACACGGTCTTCCTCTAATTACCGTAGGATGTTTGTCCCCAAATCATTCATGCCACGAGGACGGCACCCACGTCCAGGGCCAGTGTGCAGCCATGCCTGGTGTGGGGCCCCAAAGCAAAGGTACACCCCCAAATCAGTGTGCGGAAACTGGGCAAACACGGTCGCCCCTCAAGCCCCTCCTGTACGACTGTGAGGGCAACAGACGGGAAAGGCCAGAATACGGTAAAATAACACCTGACCCAGCCATGGAAGATCACAACATGACCATTCTAGCATCTGCACCATCTTCACTGTACTCCCCTTTCCCTAACAGCCGGATGTCCCCTAAACACTGTCTTTCTCCAACAGGGTCGTTTGGTCAACATAAAATGTCCAGCAGCTCCGATGCAGAAGAGGAGGTCTGCGCTGATGCTGTCTGCCGAGACGCAGACGTCTTGGCCAATGATGACCTGTCTCAGTGCTCTGATGCTGGAGCTGAGCAGGACCTGAGCAGTGACTGTGCTGAAAGGTCACCAGGTGACGCTAGACAGGCTAATGTCACTTACACGGTCACCAGTGAGTTAGCCATGGACCCCGATCTAGAGAACGACATCACTTTAGACGTCACCAGCAGGTGCCTCTCCTCCACTGCGTTGGCTTACAGCCAGGCTGGAACTCCCCTGTCTGACGAGGAACTTGACAAAGATTTTGAGGTAGATTTTACAAACAAAGAAGGCTATGATGGCTATAAAGAGACAGAAACTTCATCTTACGTAGAGTTCCCTCCTATTGAGCCTTGTGAACCAGCATCTTTCTCCAGTTATGACTCTTCCTCCATCCCATCTGATGGAGACCTACCAGTAGTTCCATATGAACAGGGTCTGGACCCTCAAAGCCACCCATCCACTGGCTCCAGTGACACCAACTCTCCATCATCAGATCCGGGCATTGCCGACATGAATAGCAAAGGCTGCAAGCGATATGCTCCATCAGGCCACAACAGCGATAACCTCAGCTCCCCAGGATCAGAGTCAGATGTTGATGGTGAGCTGGAGGCCGCCTTCCATTATGGAAGACCTCTGGTCAACCACATGATCTCCTCTATCTCTGAGACAGAGCTGGACCTGACCAGCGAGAGCAGCAGTGGTCGCTCGTCGCATCTTACTAACTCCATCGAGGAGGCCAGTTCACTAACTTCTGACCAGGACCTGGAGGCAGAGCTGGAACAAGAAGGTGGACTTGTGGGTATCAAGGCATCCCTTCTCCTGGAGCAGCCTGAAGTTATCAAAGAAGCCTCGCCAAGCTCCGAGCCAGGGAACTTGAGAAGTCTTGTTGAGGACCAGCTGCTGATGGGCATGGAAAGTGCTGATGGTGCACATACCATTCAGGCAGACAAAATAGAACCAGCTGCAGACCATAGCGAGAAGAGTCCCTCCAGGCAGCTGGTCCTGGAAATTGAGCCAGATCACCGCTTAGATAGCATCAAGAGGTCCTTCTACCTACCTGTAGCATCCAAAGTTATGCCTGCCGTAGATGACAGTGAGTGTGACACTGAATCCGAGTCAGAGGCTGATATTAGTGAGAATTCGGATTCCCCCTGGCTCCTTAGTAACCTTGTCAACAAAATGATTTCCGAGGGTTCCTACCCTATCAGTTGCCCAGAGGAGTGCTTCACAAGTTCTACCTCCATCTCTGACGCATCTCCCATGTCAGGCCTGGAGACAAATGCTTTTAATGAGCCATTAGACAGCCTGCAACAAGAAATGAAATCAAATGGTGACAAGCTGGAAAACAGCTCTATGGAAACAAAGAAAAGCCCAAGTTTACACATAGGGATGGATAAAGAGGAGCACCTTGCAGAAGATGATGAGAAGGTGGCCTCTGAATACAGTGTAAGCCCAGTGGGAAGCTGCAGCGTGGGAGTGTCTCTGTATCCGAGTAACCCGGCTAATGACACAATTAATGATCAAATCAACAGGACATCTAGTCAAGGATCAGAAATGGGGGATTCAGACCAGTTTCCTTCTAAGGCTTCCGCAGCTGTTCCAAGATCTGTGAAAAATCAGAAGGAAGCAGAATCATGTTCCAAAAGTGAGGAAGTGGAGACAAAAGGGTTTAGCAGCTTGTATCAGAGCACGTGTGTGGATGGTGTGTGTGATGGGCAGCAGACAGGGCAGGAGGACACAGAGTTTAAGGACATTCTGTCTCTGGACATCTCCACTGCTCAGACTAACCATTGCTTCAGCCTGACCTACTCCACTGCGAAAGATGACGACTCCCTGCAGGAGTCTCTCCAGTGGTCCCCATATGGCCAGGCCTACCTGAACAGCCCCCGCCCTGCCGGCAAGAGCGAGGGGGGGGCTCCGTCACCAATGGATGCTCGGAGAGTAAGGCTGCTGGACGAATCGCTGGCCTATGACACGATGAAGTACACGCTGGTCGTGGACGAGAAAGCCACGCTGGAGCTGGTGAGCCTGCGGAGATGCACGTCCGTCTTGAGTGACGACTCCGACCTCTCCACACTCTGTGAGGACGACTGCCCCATCAGTGGAGATCCAGAGCTCTGCGGCACCCCTGAGGACTCCTCCCCTGAGGAGGATCTGCCATTCTCCAAGAAGTTCCTCAACGTCTTCGTCAACAACACCTCACGATCCAGCAGTAAGTATAGAAACCAGCTAAGAAGTACGAATTCTTTAAACTTTGCTTAAATATTCCAGTCACGCTGACGCTCGGCACTTTGCTTTACATCCCCCAGGCTTTCATGCCTGCAGACAGACCACGTTATCTTCTGGTAGACCCAGGCTTTAATTGCCTGTCACTTTGACTTGTAGTCTCTGTCGTGAGCCATGCAGTAGGACAAACACATACCCGCAAAAGATGATGACATATATAGTTATATAGTTATAAACAGAACCTATGCCTCAGTGCAGGTAATTCATTCAGTCGTAGACTTTATTAGGTTTTGGCACTAATACATGCACCAATGTATAGGAAAAGAACTTAAAACACTGTGCTCCGCCTAGTCAGATGATTGATACCATCAGATCAGAGACAAAGCAGCACAATCAGAATAATAAGAACTGCTCTGAGCCCTGATGGCTTGCGTTCTTCTTATTCGAGCTTCAACAGAAACATTGCTGCACTAAGCTGATGAAGTTTGGATTCTATCTTCATTATTTTGATTAATAAATGTGTGGACAGTTGCACCAAGGCCAGGATGCTATCTTGCTAGCATAGCTTAGCTCAGGACTTTAGCTGTTTCTTAAGGAACAAAAATTGCCTGATGCTGAGGATCATTTTTGTACCGTTGGGGTTACATTAATGTTGTTTGTACCTTAGGGAACAATACTGTACCAGAGCTGTACCATTTATTCTGAGTGTATTTTAATAAATAAATAATGAATCATAAGTAGGTTATACAGTAACACATAATTAGGCCGAGATAAATGAATCAAAATGACGGTAGGATCTTCTTGCAGGCTGTGATTGGAGCGCAGTATTTGGGGTTAAATCCCAATGTCCCGTCTGTCATGTCCCTGACAGCTAAAAAATCTGTGCCTTGCATATAGGAGGTGGTGACATTTTCAAAATCAGTATGACGTCACTTTAGCGTACTGCAAATGTAATATTTTTCAGATACTGCATGCGACATACTACTATAGGTCCAAATCAGTATATACTAGTAGTATAGTATGTGGCTTCGAAAATAGCCCATGTTTATTTTGGAGCTCTGTAAAACAATGACAAGACCCGAAGATGAGGTGCGGGAATGTTCTGTCTGCTGGGCAACAGGATGCTTCCCCTTACTGCACAGGTACCGAGTCCTTCGCTGTCTTCTCCTGCACCATCAACGGAGAGGAAAGGGAGCAGACACACCGAGCTGCCTTCAGGTGAGCCTCTACCCAGCCGCAGGCTCGGGCGGTTCGACTTTCAGGGAACAAACGTCAGGAAGCAAGTAGCCGGACACGTAGGAGTGAAAATAAGCCGGAATTGAGTGGCGACGCATCAGATTGTGACTTACTTGCTCTGTCCTCATCAGAATTGAACTGAAATGGGTCTGGATGGTCCAGCACTTATGAGTGTGATGCAACATGAATGAATCATGGGTGGCCTGCTTTGGTGCCTTCAAGCATGAGGAATGATTGGATTGCCGTGAGGGTCCTGATCGGAGCCGTGACGGACTTTGAAGCCGGTCTAATCTCATTATGCCGGCTGTGCTCTGAGTGGGCTCTGCATCACCATGCGGAGGAGAGATGTGGTGTGGCAGAACGAGGGCAGCGTCTCTTAGGGAAGAGGGCCAGGCCACCGGTGAAGGGCGGACAGGCTAACCCTTCAGCGCGCCGTGTGACACGCTGGCACCCGCACGGAGCTGTACCTCTTTGAGGACATACCATACCCCCGCAGGTTCATCCCCAGGCACGCGGACGAGCTTGAGCTGGACATAGACGATCCCTTATTCGTGGAGGAGGAAGAGGATGACCACTGGTACAGGGGCTACAACATGCGTACAGGCGAGAGGGGGGTCTTCCCTGCCTACTATGCTCATCAGGTCGTGGGCCACGTGAGGGAAATGCTGGGTAAGACCTGGGTTTAAATGCTGGGTTTAAAGAAGCAGGTCCTTCAGCCTTTTCCTTTAGCGCTGAGATGAAGGGAGATGAATGTAAATGTGCCTGTTTGTAACAGCATGGCCGGCTGACTGTGGCTCCTTAGGGCTGAAGAGGAACACGCACTGGGTGGAGAGCTTCGGCGTGCAGTTCCTGGGATCAGTGGAGGTGCCCTATCACCAAGGCAACGGGATTCTGTGCGCAGCCATGCAGAAGGTACAGCGACCGCCCCCCCTCCGTTCAAAAACGCGGCGATCAGCCCATCTGCTCCCCGAACGTGGAAGCGTGACCGGGTGCGGGAGTCATGTGACACGCTCTGCCGCACACGCTACGGCTTTGCTGGGCCCTCAGTCCCATCTGCACATGAAGGGCACGGTAGACTTGTTTAATTCAGGTTAAATGTTTGGTGAAGCTTTACTTGAATTAACTGCACCTTCCTAATGCATTCATAGAGAAGCCTGAAGTATTCCTTTACGTGTCTTAAAACGTTGCACTCATAATACTTTGAATTAAACAAATATTACAGCTTTAATGTACATTCATAACAAACATGCAATTACACGGCACGATAATAATGTTTGCTATTAATGTGCACTAAATGAAGTTTTGGGACACCAGCCTGTCCAACATCTCACTCTAAATCAAAGTGTATTAATTTGAAGCTGAGTGACCCTCTTCACAATCACATCACTTGAGGTTGACCAGGCTCTAGCAGGACAGACTAAGCTCTCCTGTATGACCCCCCCATTCCGCTGCCATTGATGCTGCGGGTGGCAGGGCTGAGTGATTAATTATACACCAGTATGTCAGCAGTGGGTGGGGCTCTTGTAGGAGGCTCCTGTAATTATTACAGGTATCCCAATACTTTTGTCCATATAGTATATATGGAAGCTGTCATGTGCTGTTCATTGACACTTTAAGGTACTTACATGCTGCTTATGAACATTCTATGAATGCATTATGAAGGTACGGTTAATGTAAAGTATCACCAAATGTTCGACTGTGAACGTGCAGCAGGGGTTCATCCAGCATAGCTTTCATCGGCTGAACTATTAAACACAAGCAAGTCCTGTTGTGCCCCCCCCCCCCCCCCCCCTTTCCCCCCCCCCCGCTTGAAACCACCCCCCCCCCGCCCCCCCGGCCCCCCCCCCCCCCCCCCCCCCCCCCCCCCGGGGGGCACCCCCCGGGGCCTCAGGCGGGGGG
>JAABNY020000063.1:32490964-32502353 GCA_015164015.2 Brevimyrus niger | reverse complement strand
GAGGCTGACTGGTATGTCTGTGTCTGTAAGGCCAGTTCGAGGCTGACTGGTATGTCTGTGTCTGTATGGCCAGTCTGAGGCTGACTGGTATGTCTGTGTCTGTAAGGCCAGTCTGAGGCTGACTGGTATGTCTGTGTCTGTAAGGCCACTTCAGGCTGGCGTCCACGGGCCCTGCTTCTGATTCCGATTAGGAATTGGCCTGCGGATGCTGAAGCTGAACTTGGACGATGTCTCATTCAGGCTTAGCTGTGTAGCATTTTTCTAAAATCGTTCAGTTCAGTTATGCGAGTTCTACCTTTCCCCTAACCCTAAACCTAACCCTTTCCCCTAAACCTAACCCTAAACCTAAACCTAAACCTAACCCTTTCCTCTGCCTCTTCCTGCCCCAGCTACTTCGGCTTCATCACAAAGCACCCGGTGCTGAAGCGCTTTGCCTGCCATGTCTTCGTGTCCCAGGAGTCCATGCGGAGGGTGGCCGAGGCCGTAGGGTAGGTTTCCCTTCACACCCCCCCAGCCCCCCCCTCACTCTCCCAGCGTGTCACTTCGTTTGGAGGAGTAATAACACGGCCGTCTTTCCTCAGTTATTTATAGCCAGCGGCCATTGGGGCTACAGTTATTTCGGGAGACCCCTTTTTAATTTCCCACACAAATCAAGATCATTCAGCCCTTCGGTGCCCAGTAATGTAGAGTAATAAAGGTTGATACTAAAGGTCGCGGGGGGGGAGCGTCAGAAGCTCCGAGCTCCGCCTGCGAGGCCTGGAAAAGCACACAGGGTTTTCTCAGCTCCTCCCGGTTACCTTCAGTAAAACCCCGCCGGCTCTCGTTTCAGACGAGCCTTCCAGGAGTACTCCCAGGAACACCTACAGTACGCTTGTCCCACAGAAGATATCTACCTGGAGTAGGGGACACCCGCTTTTCAGCCTGCTCACCAATTATGTATGTTCTTCAGATGTTCCACAAGGGGGCGATCAGTGCCCATTCTCTGATGTAAAATATCTTTTTGTCAGAGCAGAGGCGCAGGAGTCCTAAATGGCGAGCACAGCTTTGGGGAGTTTTTGTTCGTTTTTTCTCCTATACGGTATTTGACACTGAGTAGCCAAGGAATGCATTTTGGAAAACAAATGTAATTTTCTCCCATGTGAAAAAGTTCAAAGAATGCCTGACCTCGGTGCATGACGGTAATGCATTACACACAGGATAGACACACACACAGGATGGACACACACACAGGATGGACACACACACAGGATGGACACACACACAGGATAGACACACACACAGGATAGACACACACACAGGATAGACATACACACAGGATAGACACACACACAGGATAGACATACACACAGGAAATGCTGTCATTGTTACCAACATACTCCTTTGTATAGATTCTGGGGTTGGAATGAGCTGTGTGTAAATATAAATGAGGTAAATGTCAAAGAAATGTGGATTTTATTTCTGCTGAAACAGACTTTTGTTGAGCTAGAGAGTTTATGCAGCAGATATTCATTCTCCAGGAGTTACACCACAAAACCTGGAGAGCCAAAAGCTACATATAAGAACTTAGTGTAAATTAATGTACTAAAGAGAGCAGAATTAGATGAGTTCTTGAATAATAAAAGGCGTCTGCATCCTTGGTTCACACACAGCTGTCGTTTCATCTTGCAAAGTCGATGCAGGTGGTGAGGACAGGGTCGCGCAGGGAGGGCAGGGAGGACAGGGCCGGGTGCGACTGGGCCGTCAGCCAGAACCTGGCTGCCCCAGATGTGAGTGTCTGTCCCAACCGCTTGAGGGCCCAGAAACCGCAACAGCGTGGGTGCGTGCAGCAGCAGTGAGCCACTGCTGCCACAAGAGGGCGTCTCTTCAGCCGGCTCCCCGGGAGCGCAAGTCCTGAACGCTTCCAGAATAGCAGTGTGAGCAGAGCGGCTCCAGAGCGTATTTTATACTTAAAAAAATATTATTTAGCAAACATGTACAGCTGAGTATCTTGCTGGAGCGATTCAGCTTAGCTTCTTGCTCATAGAGTCTCTCCCCTGCAGAACTTGCTTCTGATCAAGTGCGACCCTTTGGCCAGTTTGCCGTCCGTACTATCGAGCTAATACACTGTAGAGGGTGCAGACAGCTCTGTCACTGGTAATGCCTGAAGCATCGACATCTCGTATTTTCATTAGTTATTCAAGCAATGTAATATAAGCAGCCTTGTTTACCAGGAAGAATTTGTTTTGCTAGTCCGGCCCTGCATTGATGCGGGGCGTGCAGGCTTGGCATCTTCTCCCAGGAACAGGGCATTCTCTGATCCCAAAGATCAGACTGCCTTTTTTCTGTGGATTGTTGCCAGGGATTCTGGGATATCGGCTTTTCACAGCTGTTTCTTTGTGAAGGAGATGAGACGGAACCCTTCTGAAGGTCATCCCTACTGCTCTTTTACCTTATTGATGCCTGTAACCGTGTGTCGACTTACCGCCCAAATCCACACTTCGCTCAAGTAAAAGAATAAACGCTAAAGAAGGGCAACAGCAGAGGCGTCAAGGTGCCGACCGAAAACATGCTGAGTTGCTGAGTTATCAAATTGCCCATAGGTGTGCTTGTGTGAGGGACTGGAAGCCATCCTGGGTTCTTCCCTGCCTTGTGCCTGAACCCTCCATGATAGGCTCCAGACCCCCATGACCCTGAATGGGACAAGTGGGTATGAAAGTCGAGGATGGGGAAGGGTCAGTGCAATGGCTTAGACACAAGTATGGCTGAAGGGGCATGTTGTCAGGAAGAAGTGAAAACAAAACTGCATATAATGTCCTTCTTAGGGGATTTTTTTGGTTAATAGAGTTTTCCAAATGAAATATGTACTGCAGAGTTCCCGGTCCAGGAAGCCATAATGGCTGTTAAGCTTCATCTATCATCTCCTGCTGCAGCAGGACTGGGCCTTAGCTGCGCTTTGGATGCTCACTGCAAACCCGAGAGGAAACGGCCAGCTTCCTGAAAGCTTGTCGTCACGGTTACAGGCGTCAAGCCTTCTGCTCCAGCATTTAGATTCTGGGGACACGTTTGAATTAAGAGTTCATTCCGGCATTTCGGTTATGCGGTAGCAGCTAGCCATGTCAAATACGCTTGCAGACTTGTGATAAAGGTAAAAATGTGTACTATTTTTTAAATATGGTGTACACTGGTTTTTCTGATATTGCTCAGTGTGTATATCTGAGGTCAGTGGAACAGAATTATGTGAGATTCACAGAGGGACACTGCACCAAAACACGCCATTCCAAGATAACCAAGTCATTTATTTACATATGCTGATGATACATCTTTAATATAAGATAATGTGCCTTTTAATTCTTTCTGGTCATTTGTGGGTTTTTCCTAAAGACAAACTTGCCCTGTCACATTCTGTTGTGTCTTGCTTTTGTTCTTCTGTGACTGTGCTTGTCCTGGACCGGTTCTAGCGTCGTCTGCCTTCTGTCTAGCTGAGCAAACGCACGAATCTAGTCCCAGGGTGACCCTGTAAGAACAAAAGACACCCGTTTCCTATCAGTGTAGTAACATGCAATTCAATTCGTGATATCGCTAAATAAAAAAATAACATTTTATTTAAGGTGAGGGTTAAAAATGTGGCAGACGAAATCATCAGAGTCCACTATCCCACTTAGTACTGTCAACATGCATAGATAAGCTGCGACGGAGGTGGGAACCTCCAGCAGCCTGCAGTTCTTTCTCCCGGTCTCGTTTTCATCCGTTTTGCATCAGGTTCATGCCGCCATCACCAGAGGCGGATGCTGCTTGAATCCTGACCCAAGGATCCGCAGCATTTAGATTCACTGGCTGTGTCTGCTGTTGGCTAAAGCTGTAGCGAATGTGCTGATTAGGCGATTAACCTGCATTTAGCACCTAGGCGACAGGCCGCCGAAACGGCTGCCTCGTGTTGACAGTCCGCCGGAGCGGCTGCCTCGTGTTGACAGTCAGACCGCAAGCCACACCTCACCCAATGTACCCCCTGTATGATCTCCAGTAGATGCTCCTGTAGCCATGAATGTCCTGACTTTAGCATCTGCGCAGCCTAGCAGATGACTCATGTATAGCTGTGTAGAAGCAAACCTATTTAAAGCTGAACCTTTGTACAGAAATCTTTCATATGATTGGAAGGCCTATTGCATCCCGCTTTGGTATGTTATTCAAAAATGTGTCCTTTTGCTTTGTATCCCTTGTGTATTTATTGCTCCTGCCATCATTTCAGTGCAGGAAAAGGTCCCAAGAATGTTCCCATCTTGAAATGGCCGGTCCTTGCTAACTCCTCTGCTCCTGGTAGATGCCACCAGCTCTCGCAGGTATAATCCCTAAGCGTGTGACTCTGGTCCTCAGCCGCAGACTCCTAACTGTATTGACCCAAAACATCAATATGTGTCCAACTTGTATCTCTACAATAAAGACTTTCTGACTTATTCACAATGCCTTGTGATTTGACCTTATGAATAAAATATATGCTTGATGTGAACAGCGTACTTCTCTGGTTAATGCGAGCTCTGGGGCAGCCCAGCTGCCCTCAATAAATACCACGCCTACAGAAGTTATGGGCTATGACCGGGACATTGAACCACATTTGTCCTTGAGGGAGATCTTACATTAATCATGAAAGAAAGCTGGTGATTTAGTGCTCCGCTCCTCCATTAACAGATTAATAACCCCATCAGGACCTGTGTTCCCTTATCCCCCATTGATATCTGCACTGGGGGTGGAAAAGTCTACAAGCTACAGTCTACAAGCCACTTCCAAGGTCCTGCTTTGCTGACATTTAACTTGCTGTCAAAGAAATTCACACACAGATGTTCTCAGATAGTTTATTGAGATGATTAAAAGACAAAGCAACAAGTAAACGGAAGTATGAAGCGGCACAGAGTCCCAACAGGAGGCAACATCTTCACTGAAACAATTTTCCCAAACTTACATACGCTCCTCATACCCTTCCTATGATACTACATTCTTAACCAATCACATACGCTGCTTGAACCACTTATAAAAATGAAAATCTACACGGACACATGTCCACCGGGCTGACAACCTGCACACTTAGGAGGTATCAGATCACTCCTTGAGACCTCGGTGGCTAGTTTTGCACTCATGTGGTCTGTTGACTGGTCAAGTTTGAAGCCTCCCTTGGCAGAGGACTTGTCAGGAGTGGGAGCTGAACCTCTTTCCAAAGACCTGGTCTAACCAGTGGGACCTCCCTAAACATGACGGCCTTCTCATTCCGTGCCTTCACTTCTTGGAAATGCTTCAGCGCGACCTCGTATTCCAGGTGATCGGTGCCGCTTGGGAAGGGAAGTCGGGTGACGGTCCTGATCTGGGGTGGTGTTACTATGGGCAGCACTTGGAAACACATATGGGGAAAATGAGGTCGCGTCACTGATGACTCAAGAAAGTCAGACTCTGTGTCATTCTGAAGTCCCCGTGGTTAAAAGCTGGCCAAGCCCACAGAGTGCTGGTGCGGTTTCATCAAAAGTTAAAGGTTGGGTAAGTGAATTTAATCCAAGACACTTTTTGCCAATCTCACCTACTATACTCACGAGATTTGGGTGTTGTGGATACAGCTGTTCCTCTGCATTGAAAGAAGCCAACTGTGGATGTTCAGGCATATATGTAGGATGCCTCCTGGAGAGGTATATTGGAAATGTCCAAATGGAAGGAGGTCCCAGGGCAGACTCAGGACACAACGGAAAAATGATATCTCTCTGCTGCCCTGGGAAGACCTTGGTATTCCCGTGGGGGAGCTGGAGGAGGTGGTTGAGGAGGGGGTGGTCTGGGCATCCCTGCTTAGACTGCTGCCCCAGAAGATAAGTGCCAGCAGATAGATGGAGATCTCCAAACTCAAAGCCATACAGTTGCAGACTGGTTTGCCCATACGATGGTCAACAGAATGTGTAGAGTAGTGGCCAGAACCTGCGTTCCATCTGGAGATGGGCTGAGGTCCTGCTCACTCTTTATGTTATAGAGGCTACAGACACCCCCTTCAGTCCTCAGAACCTCTTCAGTCGCGCTTTTATCTGCTTCCCTCACATATACAAATAAATGGCATCAATAACCCCGTTTCAGCATCAGTCTGCTAAGCTTAAAATGTATCCGTCAAAAGATTAAGGGAAAAACTAGGTCTAAAATATTACTTTTTTGTGAAACATAATCAATACCTGAGGTGATAGTGATCAAAGGATCAAGTGATCAAGTTTTCTCTACTTTGCATTTAAAATGAAAGCATAGATTCCTCCTACCTGGTGAAACAAGCCAGAAATATACGTAAAAGACACCAGCAAAAATCACAACACGTTTAACAGAACATGGAAAGGACTTAATAAGTGAATGTCCCTCTGTCTAAATATCATACAGTACTTCATTTTTGAGGAATGGAGCCCAGCCTCATCCAGGGTACAGCCTAATATCTGAAATGCTGTGCCTCACCAAACGTGCCTTAAGACATGCCTTCATTAACAAACACAGTTATGGTTTTATCTTGTGTCGTCACATTTCTTTTAATACACTCGGCAAGACAACGTGGAAATCCATTACAACATAATTTATACCTAATGGGTCATGAAACAGGAGTAAAGGGGAAGAAGAAATGCCAACAAGCTGTGAGGATTGGTGTCCGTCAGGCCCTGTCCCTGCGTTTTGTCTCTGTTTGGCCAGCAGGTGTCACTGTCCATCCTGTTCCCTCCTCTAGTATGTGTGCTTGCTCCCTTGGCCACTGTGTGGCTTAAATACATGACTAACAAGCCTAGACAGGGAACAGGTAATAACCATAACAAATCAGTGGTGTAGTTGCAATTAATAGGCAAAGAAGAATTAATAGGCAAAGTTGAGGTCAACTGACAGATAAGGAAAAGGGACCAGACGCTAAGGAAGACCAAAACTAGATCAAACAGGAAACAACAAGTAAAAAAAAATAAAATTAAGGAACTTTAACTAAAATACCAACACAAACGTTAAACCAGTAAAGTACAAAGCTAACGTACATTAAATAAGTATGTGAGAATGGCCAACCTCCAACCCATAACCAGAAAAGTGCGGGTGGGACCAATGGCTGAGCACTCAGCCCATTTAGTGCCTGTTGTTGTTCTGTTCCTTGTTGTTCATTGTGGCCGAATCCCTGTGTGTCATTGTGTTTATTGCCTGTAGTCATGATAGTTTCTCCCTGTTGGTTATTGTACTGTTCCTGTCTGCCTTTGGTATTGTTGCCCCGGTGTTACTCCCTGCCTTAGTCTCTGTTGTATCTGCGATGAGCCCCCTGCAGTTCCTTTATTTCCTGGTTCACCCTTTTTGTTTGATTTGTTAAATAAACCATGGTTAGTTGTAGCTGCTACGAGGATTGCCTCTCCTTTTGTCATGCCGAGCCATAGGATGGCAGGGCAGACGACTGAAAACCTGATTAAGATGCTGGGAGTTTTCCCTTCCAGTGCGATACACCAAGCTTTGCTCCTGGGCACTGGATAAATGGCTGACCTGCACTGGGACCCCAAGCTTCACTCTGTGCATATGTGTGTGTGTCTTTGTGTGTGTGTGTGTGTGTCTGTGTGTGTGTGTCTGTGTGTGTGTGTGTCTGTGTGTGTGTGTGTGTGTGTGTGAAAGAACAGCATGATGGGATATCTGAAAAAAACATTCCAATCTTCCTGCACTTGTTCATTTAATTTCCATTTCATCCCCCCTAAAGAAGCAGTAACTGTAAGGCTCAGCCTGGCCACTTCTCCTAGGTCTGCGGAGAGCCTCACTGGTGCTCATCTGTTAGAACACAAAGGTGTTGTGGCTTCCTCTGTCCACCAGAGCCGCCTGCATGACATTTTCAGCCATACTGTGGAACTCCACCGGGGAATGGCCACACAGACCCCTGCGGGACCCTCCCTGCAGACTGTGGATATTCTGCCGCAGAGACAAGCATCATCCATCACGTCAGCATGAGAAATCACATCGATTAACAACCCAATAAAAAATCCCATCGGTTACAAAGTTCCTCTGCCTCACAAGAAGAAGAGCAGGAAAGGGCAGATGGTATGACACATAAAGGATTACTTTTCTATTTGGTTCAGTTTCTCAAAATGAAAGATATTCATGTCATATGTTGAAACTTCATTTGTTTACCATGTTTTTTTATCAACTAATGAAGAGCATTGACTGCTGGCTAGGGGAAGAGCCGATTCAGAAAGGGGCGGTTTGGAAGCTCTGTATGTCTGTGGCCTTTGTATCGCATTAAAGATCAAGTTTATAAAATATACAATATATACCTGCAAATCAGGCAGTTTACTGCGTCCCAGTGAACATGCAGCTTATTAGGATGCTGATAAGCAGGTCAAGAACTTGAGCAACTTGCACCACTAAACTTCCCCTTTGAGATTCCATGCTTGGTGATTTTGTTTCTTGCTATATTCTTTAGAAAAGATTTCGATTAGTCAGTCGATAATACTGCGACCCGAGGTAAATACAAGGTAAATATGTGCACCGTTTCGTACGTAGACATAGGAACAACACAAACTTAGATTTAACACCTGGAAGGACTGCAGCCTGGGGTATGGCAGTAAAGGTCGGTGAATCTTTCTCCAGGTTAGGGCTCAGGGGGCTGGGGTGTCCGCAAGTAGCCAGGTCCCGAAAGCGTAGATGACCCTTGAACAGCGGGTAGAAAGTGGGCATCTGGAAAACCGAAGGTGGGGCACAGGACACACAGAAGCCTTTGCCAAACTGCCACGTCCCCTCAACTTCATCAGTCCAGTTGCACACGGTTTGGTATCACGTCACGGGACAACACTAGGCATCTTGACAGTCTGATATAGTTTATCAGATTGTATTACCAGTATTAAAACTACAGATAACAGCATGTCTGATACTCAGAGCATCGTACCATCATAAAATACTTGGGTAGCCAATTTAAATAGACATCAGGACCAACCTCAGCCGGTCTAACATGACTCCAGGACCAACCTCGGCTGGTCTAACACGACTCCAGGATCAACCTCAGCCGGTCTAACATGAGTTCAGGACCAACCTCAGCCGGTCTAACATGACTCTAGGACCAACCTCAGCCGGTCTAATATGGATCCAGGACCAACCTCGGCTGGTCTAACACGACTCCAGGACCAACCTCGAACGGTCTAACACGACTCCAGGACCACCCTTGGCCATTCTAACACAATCGCAGGTTGGTCCAAACCTTCAATACCAACTAAGACTACCTTGTCAAGCTAGTAAGTCACCATCAAATGTTAAAAATGTAGGCTTCAACTTGTGTATCTTTTTTTAAATCAAAAGTGATTTATCTTGCATTTTAGTGCCTCTAAGTGGACATGATAAGCACTACATTTGGTATTCTGGTATTAAAATTTCAAGATGTTTTATTGACTTTAAGGTCATAGACAGCATTTCATGATTTAATAATACAACACAGCATTGAGGTTATTCATGTTAAAAATAAGATCTTGTTTGAATATCTTTTTAGTGCCTGATTCCTATTTCAAAGCGAATATTAATAGTTGCTTGTAACTTGGCTGTGTGTTGCTTTCATTTTCTCCTACAAGTTTACCTAAGTGAGTCTGTGTAAAATGTGCTTCCTGCAAATAGGCTTTTTTATTATCTAATAACAGCAAGCCAGTTAAGCAAGCGTAGCTTGTAGGATTACCCAGCCTGGAATATTAGCCAAGCAGACTTGTTTTTGTAGCTGTTGAGCTGTTAAAAACCAAAAAGATGCATTGATCTGCCTCTCAGTTGTTCCTTGGGGACCTGAACTTTCTGTTTTGGGATCTGCGAGGTGTAGTTTCGCTCAAGGCCTGCTCTCTGACACGACGTTTCGCTCAAGGCCTGCTCTCTGACACGACGTTTCGCTCAAGGCCTGCTCTCTGACACGACTCTGCTGACCTTTCTGGCTACCGCTCCATCATCCACGAGCTGATCTCCTCTGAGAATAGACAATATGGCCGTCTGGTAGACGCCTGCTCCGTGCACGCATGCTGACCGGACTGATAGTATCATCTGTTTGTTGTGTGGTTTAAGGGGTCTAATGGTTTCCTTTTCTGTGTCACATTTGGAGTTGGTCTTTAGCCGCTATGCCCCCTGTCTGTCACGTCTGGCACTGCTCATGTCTTCATTTTGTGCTGCTCCCTCAGGCTTCTCCGGCTTCACTGCATGACTCCACATCTGAGTTTGCATCTTCAGGAAGGCAGTCAGCCAATAGCGTATTCCCTTTTCATCATCCCAAGGTAACAGTCGAGCCTGTAGTGCTGTAAAATCAACTCCCTTTTACGTTCTAATAACACAGGAATGAGTTCTGAGTGGAACAAGAAAAGAACAATAATAAAGCTGTGATGTATGGCGGCCACTAGCTTTCAGAGTTGATGCACCTCCTCTCCCATGTAGAATAAATTGCATTTTTATTATTTTTACTCCGAATCATATTCTCCCCCCAGCACATCCTCAGCTGTGCAGTGGTGGTACTGGAAGCGCTCTCTCCCCTCTGAGTGTCGATTCACGCACCAGCCTCAGCACATCCTCATCTGTGCAGTGATGGTACTGGAAGCGCTCCGTCCCCTCTGAGTGTCGATTCACGCACCAGCTGCACATGAATGGGCTGTGATTTCTGAAGCTGTGGTCAGACACTCCTTTCCAGAAAATCCCTCTGTGGTGCGATAGGGGAGGAGGGTAGCAGTCCTGGGGAAGGTGAGGGTGTGATGAAGATGCAGCTTATACCACGTACTCAAAGCACACTTCTGCTGGGTATCATGGTCGCCTTTTACTGTAAAGCTCAGCTGTGTTTTTCACTGGGTGGATGATCTTCAAATAGCTTCATTCTCCGTGTTTCTCTGCAGTTTTGCCAAAAACAATGTCCATGTCATACATTTTTCAAATCAATTATAAAAGTTTTTAAACTGGTCCATCTCTTATAGGCGGCAGGGTGATTGTCTTCTGAAATGCTACATTTATTGTAGGATGCTGGGTTTAAAAGGAGCAAGCTGACAGGACTGTATCTAGCCTAGGATGTCAGGGATTATAGGAAGAAATGAGGTTCATAAGACAGCCTGTCTGCAGAAGATGAGGCCCTTTGAGAGAGATCAGCTGAAGGCCAGGTCAGATGAACCCTAAGACACAAAGAGCTCAGCACCACTGAAGGGCTGGGTCCTTCCTGTACCTGCACAGTCTGTATGGACTGCAAGTTTCCTGAACACTCCTAACCTAACACCACTGCATTTTCCCTGAACACTCCTAACCTAACATCATTGCAAGTTTCCCCGAACGCTCCTAACCGTAACACCACTGCATTTCCCTGAATGCTCCTAACTTAACACCACTGCAAGTTTCCTGAACACTCCTAACCTAACACCACTGCATTTTCCTTGAACGATCCTATCTTATCACCATGGCTTCGGGGCCACTG
>JAABNY020000063.1:32331962-32342743 GCA_015164015.2 Brevimyrus niger | reverse complement strand
CCCACGTGAGGCCCCACCCCCCAGCCAAAAGACAGTGTGGCGACGCTTCCCCCACGGAGCTGCACTGTCACGTGACGCATCCCGCTCCCCAAGCTTGGCGTTCTCCACTCCGCAGGGTGGCGTCCTCACCAGAGTCCCATGTCCTCGTTCCTTATCGCCGTGACACCGTATCCGCGAGACGGACCCGCCTTGGACTCCCCGGCGGCACCAGCCCCCACAGCCCGGACGTGACGTGACCAGTGACGCTTACTTGTTGTGAACTTCTTCGTTTGTCCACTACCTCTATATAAACACACTGCCTGCTTTTGTGGGGTTTTCATTAAGATACTGCTTCATATTCTGTGCACAGTATGACAGTATTGTTGGTTTACAGTACAGTAAGTTTTTAAAAAAGGAATTTTAGTCTGGTGGCTTTTCCATTTTTGACTTCCACTGCTTTCCAGAAAGAGGAGATGGGGCGTATCCTCAGAAAGGAGAAATGCAGTTCAGATTCATGTTGTGTCTCTGGGATTTACGGCCATTCGAATAGCTTCACACTTTATTAATTGTGTTATTTCCCGATCCAACACCATATTGAAATGAAAGTGTCATTTACTATGTCCTATAGGGTGTGATTGTGTCACACTACTAAAGAAACACTGGATTCTTGCTGGTTCCCACTGTGCCCGATTTTTTC
Source organism: Brevimyrus niger (assembly GCA_015164015.2). Taxonomy (NCBI): domain Eukaryota; kingdom Metazoa; phylum Chordata; class Actinopteri; order Osteoglossiformes; family Mormyridae; genus Brevimyrus; species Brevimyrus niger. The sequence goes on along the minus strand of JAABNY020000063.1, from coordinate 32,342,067 downwards.
TGGTGTCGCGGAGCAGCTGTAGGAGGATAACCAGGTAGGAACCTAAATGTGTCCCTCAAAGAAATCCTACAGAATTATGGGTCGTAGCTGGAATAATTTTGCTCTGGGATATAAAATTATTTGTGCAATGTGAATATATACAGACATGCAGTCATAACTGAGGTGAAGTAGTTCGATGTCAGCTGACCCCCACGGAGAGTTTTGGTCACCAAAGCTGACCTGAGATCAGTCTGCTCAGTCTAATGTGGAGATTGCCTTTGCCTTAATGAACGGCTGACGTTCAGCTTTAATGCTGGTTAAATGTTCGCCTCTGATCCTAAACCCACCTGGATCTGGCAGAGACAGTATTGCGGCTTTATTTTAGATGAGAGGCAGGCGGAGGCTTAGATCACGTCCTTAGAAGAGAAGGGAGAGTCATTTAGTCTGATTGCTGGAGTTAAAATACAGAGTTAATCTGAATGTGTGTAATTCTCCAGGACACATCAGTATGCACAGGAAGACCGTTTGTCTTTCCATTGTTAACAGTTATTGGGCTACATTTTGTGCCTGAGTCAAAGAACAAATAGGTCAAGGGAGAATTCTGTTAAAAAAACAGGTGTGGACTTTCATCACTTTTTAATAATTCATACATTTCATTCTGAAAGTGACACATATACAATGGCAGGATATATGGGCCTGGATAATTTCTAATAGCAGTTATGCTGTGGTTGTGGAATATACATTAAGCCAATCAGCTGTTGTAACCCTGTTAGCTGGTGGTGCAATAAAACTGTCACTGCACTAATAAGTACAAGCTGCAATATATAAAACGCTGGATTAGCGATAGTGTCGGGGGTTAGGTGCACCTGCAACTCGCCAGACACGGCGGGGGAATCCCCTGTGGGCTCATCCAGCGTGTGACGCTGTCACACGCAGCGGTGTGTATTTTTCACCCGTTCATATGTCAGCATTGCGGGGCCGAGAGAAGCGCTTCTGGGATCTCCCAGCACACGGCGATCACTCATTCGCTGTTAATACCCCCAAAGTCAATGTTTCATACGCTTTTCAATTAATGTGGTGTGCTATAGCGGTAGAAGATGTTAGGCTAAATGATTGGAAATTAATATTTTAAGTAATTTGTTAAAGTAGAACAGTTTTTTTTTTTTTTTTTTTACTTTTAATTAGAATCATGACAGTTGGATTAAAGAATGTAGTGACAGTGGAAAGCCTGCAGGTGGCAGCAGGAACTCTAGCCAGAATGGTTTTGAAATTTTAACTCTGGCTCTGCAATACTCGAATAATGTGATCAGTTGTCCTGGGTTTCCCTGCTGTCCCTTGGAGGTGTCTATGCAGGGTGTCCGAAGCAATTCTATACTCTTTATTCGGCTCCAAACACTCCCCCTAACTTACCCGAGGGATTTAGGCTTTTTTTCTAAGACGTTCTTCACACGAACATGAATCTGAGGTGTAAAACCTCGGACCCCCTTGTGATATTTACACTAAAGAGATATATGTTTGTTATATCATGTAATAAATTTATTATTGAAATCAGCCTGTCTCCTAGTGTGCTTTCGTGTGCTGAGAGCGGTCTGTGGTGAAGACCGACTTTGATGACACCGCGTGCTACAGCCGACCCGATGACGCCATCCTGTGACTCATGGAGGTTTTGGAACTTTGTTCACGTTTTTACTTCCCAGTCTTTTCAGTATGAACTGTTTGAACACAAACTGCTCCTTCGACTGCCGCTTTAATACGTGTCCTCTCTGATAGATGGCAGAGATGAAGCCAGCGGTGTCCTGTCAGCTGGGGTCATTCTACCAGCGATGGGCTGTTTGTGCCTGACAGATAATATATTTAATTAGATAATAATATTATTAATAATAATAATAACAATAGTAATAATAATAATAATAATAACAATAACAATTATTATTGTTATTGTTATATATTGAAACTTCATTGATCCCCGTGGGGAAATAGTCTTCAACTTTGAGAGAGTTAGTTTAGCATCAGAACTCTCACAGGTGAGCTGTGGCATGAGCGCTCCCTAGTGAAATACACACTTGGCTCCTTTTATCACGTAAAACGGTATTGACTGTCACTCCGGGGCGGCAACTCCAAGATGAGGTATACAGGTGCGATTAGCCTCCCGTCCACGATAAGCAGTGTGACGTACTGAGGTCGTTGAATCCCCAAGGCAAAGCCGGCAGGTGCTGACGAGCTCCAAAGCATCCTGGGTATTTCTATTCGGAAGTATGTAGTTCTATCATTCACTTCCTTTAGTAAAACGAGGGCAACATACTAATTTCTCCTACGTGAAACATTAACATTTGTTAAAATACTACTAGTAACAAATGAATTGTGTCGCACAACAAAATGAGAAGGTTTTTTAATGCTCATTTTAATTACAGGCGTTATTGTCCTATTTTGCCGAGGGAACCGGATGCTCGAAAATGCGAGAATGGTAACAATCCGCCTACAAAATGACGTCAGACTTTCAGTCTCGGAAATGCGCTATTCCACTTCCGGGATGCAGAACCTTCTTTTATGGTCGATGTAAGTAAACTAACTGCTATTCGAGTAAATGTGGCGATAATGGATAGTCTTAAGGCTGAGATTGCGAAGAAGAGGAAACACATAGAAGAGAAGGAACTCCTGGGTGTGAGTAAAACAGCAGCCCTGAAACGATGGTGCTTTTGGTTATACCGCCGTTTACGTTAATCACCGTCTGTTTACAGTATAGCGGCGTGTAAGAAGGATGCTTAATTTAATAACAGTGCATGCTGCGGTCTAATGCACATGATGTATGGCGGGTAAACGGTTGTTAATACAGTGCGTGATCGGCTGCAGTCTCGTACTGTATGCTATCCATCGGAAATGATGCGGCACCTTCCCTTTATGATCGCGCGCTTTGTATCTGCACCTATATACAGGACTCCAGGAGATACTTCAAGCGGTCCGATCTTGTACGGAAGGAGCAGGAGGATTACTACAAGAGATGTGGCTACGAGGTACATTGATATCGGGCTCTTAGGGGGAGATCGATGATAATCGTAAACCTAACGCTGGTGCCAGTCTCATCATGGAAACACGTCTAGACGGTCTGTTGCCGCGAATACATTTAAATTGCCGAACATAGCCTTGGCGCACACGTTGTTTCATTAACCAGCCACTAAACTCAAATCACATTGTCATTCCATTTGACACCTGGTAGAGAACAAGTGACTGAAAAACTTGTGAAATGTAAGACAACAACAATGGCGAATGTGTAGATATTGGAAGCATTCGAAAGTAGATAGGGAAAATAGAAAGATCCCTGGCAGGGTGCCACACTAACGCCTTTTTCACCCCATGTGCATCGCGCCGTAGGTTGATAATGAGAAGCCAGCGGGACAGGTATGGTACAGCATGGCTGGGCTCCAGGTCCAGTGCCGGTCAGCCCATTAGGCGGCATAGGCAGCCGCCTAGGGCACCATCTTCTGAGGGGTGCTGACTTATCAAGTCGATTTCAGTTTGTCTCGGACAGGGGGTGCTGATGGTGATGCTGCCCTGAGGCGCCACATGGGCTCTGACCAGCACTGTCTGGCTCTCCGACTTTGACCTGCATGCCGCCCCACTTGTCTTGCATTTTCTCGTGTCCAGCATGGTCTAGGAGATGCTCGTACTGGGCACCGGTTTTGGTTTGAACATTTTTAGTTGGTCTAAAGGCTGGGCCTGGCTTCCATTCGTTGTTTCAAAAGCTACATGGATAGAACTTCACCGGTAACATGCGGTATGCAGTGCATCAGAATGGAGTCCCGGCCTACCTTCCTATTTGTCTCTCTTTTCCCCCTGCACTTGATTTTGATCTAAAGATCTTTTTGTGCATATAATAATTAATCTCAAAGGTGCTTCTATGCAGGAAGCGCGACCTGACAAGATGATTGCCATTTTTTGCATGACAGTTGTGCCATTGGTTTATGTTTGCCGGAGCCCTGACTGCGTAGAGCGATGGATAAAGTACATGTATATCTGTGTGACACATGAATCACTATTTCCTTCATGGGTATGAATATTTGCATCTGAAGTCTCTGCTCTCCAGTAAAGCTCATCCTGCCCATTGTAGTATTATACAGTGTACAGATGCTCCGATCTCAGTGGGATAAAAGTCTCCTTTTCCATGTGCTTCAAAGCCGGAGAAAAGGGAGGAAACGGCAGAGCCCACCACCTCCTCCAATCCCGTGTTGGAGCTGGAGCTGACGGAGGAGAAACTGCCCATGACCCTTTCTCGGCAGGAGGTAAGACATCGTGTGCAGACATGGACAGCTTCACCGCATGATACTGGCCCAACGTGGCCCCCACGTGTGTGGCATTCTGACAGGTCTAATATCTCTGTTCTGCACTGCGCAGGTGATCCGACGCCTGAGGGAGAGAGGGGAACCCATCCGGCTTTTCGCAGAGTCCGACTACGATGCATTCCAGCGCCTGAGGAAGATTGAGATTTTAGCTCCTGAAGTGAATAAGGTATGATGAGAGACAGTGAGTGTGTGGGGACACTCCGTCCGTTGATGATTCGTTCATGAACCGCTTATTGTCACGAACGTCCCGTCCAGTGACAGCCTGCCACCGTGTGCGCGTGTCATTAAGGGCTTAAGGAACGACCTGAAGGCGGCCATGGACAAGATCGACCAGCAGTACCTGAACGAAATCGTGGGTGGGCAGGAATCGGGAGAGATGGACACGCAGCACGACCTGAAGGTCCATGAGGAGAACACCACCATTGAGGAGCTGGAGGTGATTGTAGATGGGGGCTGTCGAGGGGGACCGTGCCTGACGCACAGACCACTCCAATATCACTGTTTTTGAACTAATCAATTGTTTCTTTTCTTCTTAAGGCTTGTATGCTGTCAGTAACGTTTCTCTGTACCTGAGAGGGTGTCATTGAGACACCAGGGTAGCTGTTTCACTCCTGAGTTTTAAGTAAACGATTCAAATGTATCTGTCCTGTAGGGCTGATTGTGCCATTTTAGCAGTAGGGTTTGGGTTAGGGTTAGCAGTACGGTTAGGGTTAGCAGTAGGTTTTGAGTCAAGCTTTAATGTCCCCTTCAGGCTCTCGGTGAATCTCTGGGGACGGGCGACGACAACGGTGACATGGACGTCATAAACAAAGTGTTGAAGGTGAGCGCCCCCCCCCCCCGCCCGCCCTGCCCGACGCCTGGGGGCCTTAAGGCTTGAGCAGGCTCACCGCTTGAAGGCAGCCGCCAGGCATGACCGTTTGAAACACTTTCCAGTTCCTGCTGGGCGTCTGGGCCAAGGAGCTGAACGGACGGGAGGATCAGGTGAAGCGGAGCGTGCAGGGCAAGCTGGCCAGTGCCACCCACAACCAGACAGAGTCCTACCTGAAGCCCCTCTTCAGAAAGCTCCGGAAGAAGGTAAGAGTCCTGCTTAAGCCAGCAGATGGCAGCATCGCGCTGCGTCTACATAAGATGACTGATGGCTGTGCTGTTTGGTAGAATCTCTCTGCCCTCTGGATTGAAAGGAGACCCTGTTTATGCTGCCACCCTGTTTCAGAGTCTTCCAGCGGACATCAAGGAGTCCATCACAGACATCATCAAGTTCATGCTGCAGAGGGAGTATGTCAAGGTTTGCACAACATCTCCCGCTGATGAGTTCGCACAGTCTTGGGTGCTGATGTGTATCGTTTGTAAGTGAGATTCCTCCCTGGGCCCCGCCAGGCCAACGACGCCTACCTTCAAATGGCCATCGGAAACGCACCCTGGCCCATCGGGGTCACCATGGTGGGCATCCACGCACGTACGGGCCGAGAGAAGATCTTCTCCAAGCACGTGGCCCACGTTCTCAATGACGAAACCCAGAGGAAGTACATCCAGGTGAGGGCTGGGGCACACAGGTCCCCATGGCTTGTTTGGAGTGTTGGGTTTTTCTTGTTGTTCCCTCAGAAGAGTCCGCTGACATGCCTCACCTTCCTCTGCAGGGCCTCAAGCGTCTGATGACCATCTGCCAAAAGCACTTCTCCACAGACCCCTCCAAGTGTGTGGAGTACAATGCCCTCTGACTCGCCATGATGCCCTCTGACTCGCCATGATGCCCTCTGACTCGCCATGATGCCCTCTGACTCGCCATGCCCAGCACACCAGACTCCACCCTGCCATTCGCTGTAAATATAAACAGAACTTTCCAGAAAGTCCCGTGTGAATAAGTGTGTTTTGTGAATGTTAAATGCAGAGTTTACATTTTGTGAAATGCTTGTTCCACATTTCATTTGGCATCCCCACGCCCCGCAAGCCCGCATCCCCACGCCCCGCAAGCCCGCATCCCCACACCCCGCGTCTGCCACGCCGGCAGTGCTGCACGCTTTACCATGGACCTTTGAGTGTCTGCATACCCCTGTTGTACCTTCTTGCCTTCATGAAGTGCAGTGCATTGCTGTCGATGGCAGCAATTGTCAAGTGCTTAAAATAAGCAAACTGGCCTCCCACTGCGATCATGGGTGGGTGTTTTACTGGGGGGGGGGGGGGGTGGCAGAAGCCTGACCAGTGATTGTCAGGCTCAGGGAAATGGCAGCCTACTGGAGGGCTTGCTTAACCCTGTTACTCAGATTAGGATGAAACACCATGCAGTTACCCTAAAGCAGGGGACATTCGATTTTCTCGGCTGTTTGTGGGGTGCAGCAGTGAGTTCTGCAGTGGTAACGACTCCGGATGCGCGTGTAGTGTGCTGTGGTTAAGGGTACTGCGGTTGCAGCATACGGCCTGCAGCTGAGGGAAAAACGCAACCAGCTGCTGAGTTTCCAGGGGTCACTGACACGGTCTCCCGGCTGTTTACGCACAACAATGTCGCTGTCTAAACATACAGGCAGACCTCCGAGCCAGCGGCCTTTGGCTAGACAGAGAGAGCGCCTCGGAGTGCGTGACACCGGACCTCAGAGCGACCCCTGGGGGCTGAAGCATGCTGCGCTTGGCGCTGTGATGCGCGTTTGTCCCCATGTCCAGTCCAGAAGGGGCATCCCGGGACACAGAGGAGTCCCTGGGTTTCTCACGGCCTGCCGATCTAAGAGCTTCCAGCTGGGCAGTGTTTGTGCTGTCATGAAAACCGCTGTCATGGCAACCACACTTTATTAGGGAGCCATGATGGCAGCCAGCTTTAATGAGAAACTGGGAAGCAGGATGTGGCCGGGGGTCACATGATCGCGAGATGACGGGGAGCGCCTCCATCCTCCCGTGATCGCCAGTGAGCGCCTCCATCCTCCCGTGATCGCCAGTGAGCGCTCACGCAGTCTCCTGCAGTCCCTCTCTGACTGTAGCACAAATAGATGGGCTGTATATTATAATTTGTAGCCTGGCCCTTATAAGCCCGTCTGTTGGTGATCGGGGTTTGATGCGGTGAGTGATGATAGCTGGACTCCTTCATGACCAGGGGCCCCTTCAGGACTTCCCACGAGGACAGACCCAGTGGGAATGATAGATGAACACCTGTGGTTCTAGGAAATGTGTTCTGTGTTCCTTTGTGATACATGACCCCCCCAGCTAGCCAGTCAGCTGTGCTGGTTCACCCTCATCAAGCATGGATCGGTTTCTGCTCTACAGGGAAGGGGGAGGATGATTAAAAAATGATGGGGCCTCCTTGGCTTTTCGGGAGCCCAGATGGTTCCTGTGTATGGTCTGTGAGACCAAAGGGGGGCGCTGTGGAGCTGCCACTGCAGGGGCATATGGGGTGTGTGGGCCATTTGGCTTGGCCTGACAGTTGCAGGAGACACATTGTGGAACATTCTGGAAGGACGGTGTGGGAGTTGGAGGCACCGATGGTGATCATTTCAAAAGCAGCGGCCACATTATGACGAGGACGATGGCTCCTTCCCAGTGCTCGTCAGGAACGTTGGTGACGGAGTTCTCCGTTGGTCAGGCATCAGAAGCACTCGCTAGTCATGCTAATGTTGCTCTAAAGTGGACACACCCCCCTCGTGGAATCTGCTCCCGTGTGACGTTATTCCCTCAGGCTCTCGAAAAGCAGGAAGCCGTAAAATGAGAAACAAGATTTTTAACAGAAGGTATGACATAGGAATAATCATCCTGACAGGACTTTGAAAATAAAAAAACATATGAATCTTAAACATTACATTATCAGAAGGTCCTAAAAATGTAACTGCAATGCTTCTAGAAAGGCCACGATTGACATTGGCGATGTAAAAATTTGCTCGGTTTGATGGTTCTGATAAATGTTCAGGGTGATTAATGACAGGAGCCGGATGCATCGATGCTATTAGAATCACGGCTGATTTTCATTACAGGAAGAAACCAAACGCTCATCTCTTTAGAGAACATTCAGCAATAATTTATTTTCATTATCTTAAGAAGCAAATTGTCTCGTTTGGAAAAGTCCATATCAGTCACCAACAACACAGTTTGCAAAAATTGTAAAGGGACTATACAAATTCTTAATAAAAAAAGAATAACTTAACAGTGAATATGTCCCCCCCCCAAAAAAAAACAAAGTCCACATAGTCTGTCATCCTACAACATCCACCTTAATGGTCTGGGTGGGGAAGCACTCCTGGCTGTTCGGAAAGCGAGTGGCGGCCTTCATCTGCTAAACCGTATGAGCGCCTGTGAACCTCCATCTGTGGGAGGTGGTCACCTGGTGCACTTGAAGAGTTTGTTCTATCAAAACAAAAACCTGGCACTGTTTAAAAAAAATTATCGGGAGGTTTGGCCCCTTAGTGTCCTTGCCTGAAAGTGGCAGGAATGGAGTGTCTCACTGGAAAGGGCTGAAGAGGGGTCCCTCTAGACTGTACCAATAAAGACCACGGGGGTGCGGCTGCATGTAACTGACACAGTAATGGCTACAGCATGTGCTGTGAGCTGTAGCACCAAGGAAACATACCTCTGTGTGTTTACTACCATGCCAACCAAGCGCAGAGCCGCTGTCATGGCGCCAGGGACAATTACAGAGTGCACATCGCCCCCTGCTGGCAAAAGATCACTTTCCTGAAAATTATCTGAAATGGTTTTAGTTGGGGAACTGGAGCAGCCGATCCATCCTAAACTCCAGGCATGGGGAGTGGACTCCAACAAATGAAGAGCATCTGCATCTGGAATGAATGAGAAGAGCAGGCATGGCCCTTTGTACACACACACACACACACACACACACACACGATCGTAATACAAAACGAAAGCACAGAAACCCTGCTTTTGCTTAAAATATGGCTTCTTCCATCCTCTCATATCTGGCGTCCAGGTCAAAGGTCAAACAGACTTTCCCAATCAGGGAAAGATCAGCCCTGGGTGTCCCAGACTGACGAAGTAGGGAGCAGGGCTGTGATGGACAGCTGGGGGGTAATGTTGAGCTGCCATCTTGCTCTTCCATAAAGAAGGACCCCTTCAGATGGTATGTTTTGGTTTTGTCATTGAATATGGATGATGACCCTTTAAGGAGGCTACATGGAGGACCTAGACATCGAAGTATGTCGATTTGTACAGTAAATGTTGATTTGCCTCTTTGATATTAAAGATAAACCTAGAGTTTCCCTGACTATTGATGCTCATGTTGACTGACAAGCTGCCTGGTCCACTGTACTTCCAACTGAAGGGGGAGTAAGAGTTTACATGCAGTGCAGCCCAGCACCACAAGGGGGCTCCGAACCTCCCTCCAGGGCCCTGAGCAGTGTGATGTTATAGGGTCCCCGAGTAGCTGTCACTGCACAGTGTTGACACTGCTCTGGGGGCCCAGTAGGTGAGACTGTCCTGCTCAGATCAGAAGACCTATATAGGGAGCCCCCCCTGCAAGAAATATACTGCATCGACTCTACCTACAATTGAAGATTCCCAGGATGACCAGACCTTCTGAGGGTACAGCTAAGCACGGGGCACAGGAACCCATTAGTGCTTCTGACAGAAGGGAGAGTGTTGAGGAGGTGAGTGGGGGGGATTGTGTGGGAAGGGGCCCAGCCCTGCTCCAGCCCTGCCCCAGCCCTGCTCCAGCCCTGCTCCAGCCCTGCCTGGATCTTTGGTGATGGGACGGAAATTGGGGGGGCAGAGTCCATCTTGACCTCCATGATGGGGGGGGGGGGGTCCTTCAAAAAATGTTCAGTCGCAGCTAAATCCGCTGGGGGGCCCCCCTGGCAACC
>JAABNY020000063.1:32284522-32295020 GCA_015164015.2 Brevimyrus niger | reverse complement strand
TATACTCCCTACTGGAGTACAGTCTGGGGGCTTTTTCTGTTCCTACATTATACTCCCTACTGGAGTACAGTCTGGGGGCTTTTTCTGTTCCTACATTATACTCCCTACTGGAGTACAGTCTGGGGGCTTTTTCTGTTCCTACATTATACTCCCTACTGGAGTACAGTCTGGGGCTTTTTTTAATCACCCCCTGTTCCTAATGTATTCCTGTTTCTCTGTTTTATTTTAGGTCAAGAGGACGCCGCGTATGGATGCCCTGGTACTCCAGTGCGTTACTGTTTTGTCTTACAGTATGTTTTGAGTACCACATGAGTACCACAGCAATTTCCTAATGTTGTGTTCCTAATGAACCTGCTCAACATTTGACAATAAAACCCTTCTTCTTCCTCTTCTTCTTTTTCTTCTTCTACGACTCCTTACAAGGGTCAGGATAAGGCTAGCTGCTCACAGAGAGCTCCTGGCTTCAGATCCCTTTAAAAAGCCACACACACATTAATCCAAGATTAATCCAAGAACACATTAATTTCTCTGTTTTTCAATGGATTAAAAACACCATGTTACCCAATAATGAGATTTTCACGTGGGGCGATAAGGTGCCGCTGTAAAAACGGGTTAAATCACGACATAAGGTGAACCACAAAATAGCTTGTTCAGGACATACTAATTACTGTAAAAACTTTGAATTCTCTCTCTCTCTCTCTCTCTCTCTCTCTCTGCACTAGAACCCCAAACACTTCCCTTTTACTTGGTACACAGCCTTTGGGAACCATACAGGTGCAAAAGACAGCTGGACGGCCCTGTGGTTCCCAAGACGCCAGGGTCTGAGGGCGATGGAGGCCAGGCTCTACAAGAGGCCTCGTCCAGGGAGGAGAACATCCTCGTAGGCACAGAGCATGCTGGCCATGATGTCTCTAGCTTGCCATGTAAAAGCTGAGGCCTGCAGCACGTTCTATCTCCAACCAGTGGCCCCTGGCTTCATCATGCAGTCCAGGAGAATGTCTCCTTGCTCCCCCGTCAGGCTGCAGGGCAGTATGATAAGACCTTGAATGTCTCAACGGAAACTTTCACACACACAGAGACTAACTGCTTCTGGATTGGCTTGCTGTTCCTGAGCCGAGGTACCGTTCCTGTGAGGTACCGTTGCTGTGAGGTACCGTTCCTGAGAGGTACCGTTCCTGTGAGGTACCGTTGCTGTGAGGTACCGTTCCTGTGAGGTACCGTTCCTGAGAGGTACCGTTCCTGTGAGGTACCGTTCCTGTGAGGTACCGTTCCTGGGAGGTACCGTTCCTGTGAGGTACCGTTGCTGATGTAGCAGCACCTACTGCACAAAAGCTCGGCTTGTGCTGAGCCCCATCCATGCTCTGGGAGACCCTCTAACTCTGCATCTAAACAGCTTCCAAGCCCTAAGTCTCCTGGGATGTCCGGTAGAGGAGCTTTAAAGGTGGGGGGGGAGTATGTCTAGACCAGGGACCAACCTTCTAGATCCTTTTGGTAAGACATTGTGTAGTTAATGTCTGTGAGCTGGTGCACAGATACCCTCGGAAAGCACTTCCAATAAATCCAGAAAGTTCTGAACGCGCAAAGACGCACACACAACTAGCCCTGCAGGTGATATGTCAATACCGTGTGCTCTATTTAAGGAGTGACCTTGAAGGCCAATTAATATCCATTCAGATGAGATGGCCAGCTTTGCCTTGCTTGATTAGGCCGGAGATACTCCTGTATATTCAAGAAGCAAAATATAAAAACATAGTCAGAGATCTTAATCAGTAATTACCCACCTCCTGGGTGGATCATGCAAAGTGGCACCTTAATTACTGCTTGACAGAGTCTGACTTGGGTGCTGCCTGAATACAGTCTCTCATTGGAATTTGGAAAATGTCCTTGTTGTGAACTTAACCTTTCCACTGTGTCATTCCATGCTCTACGTAAGGGATTCGGCAAACGCTTGTCCCGCCAATTACAGTACAGTAATGTACAGTATACATCTCATCACGCATCCAGCTGATCCAACGATACCCCCCCACCCTCAGCCTGCCTCAGGAGAGAGGATGACCTCCGTACAGGAAGCATGATTCCCCCTCACTGGTCATTGTAGGTAGGGTGGAAGCTTGCTGGTTCCCTTGGGAGGGGGGGGGGGGGCAGGACTGACCTGCAGGAGGCGTGGTGACAGGGGGGTTGTGCTTCATGCCAAACCATCTCAGTCATTGAGAATGTTTATGTAGATACTGTACCTGGGCCCCCCCCCCCCCCGCCAGAATGCTCCAGCAACATTACGCCGTATAATTTGACGTAGCACCCTGTGCTATACTGTAAACATATGACCCATTAATTATAGGAAATCTGAAAGCAGTAAGTCCCAAAATGGGGTTCATTTCAAGGTCACCTTCTTCTCGAAGGTGGTTGATACCAGGAAAATCAAGTGGGGCTGTGATCCGAAGGTTGCTGGTTTAAATCCTGTGCTCAGCAGAATAGCCTCTCTCTTTTTGGGCCCTTGAGCAAGGCCCTTAACCCCCACTCCCCACCCCTTGCAAATAAAATGCTCCTGGGCTGCTGGATGGACAGCTGGCCCTGTGCTCAGACCCCAAGCTTCATTCTCACCTCTATATAAGTGTGACTGCGTTATAAAAGAGAGCATGATGGGATGTGTGACACCTAACACACTCCGATGCGTCTGTACCTGTACAGATGGCCAACAAAGCTTCATTGCTTCCACATTTTGGTAGAACCCCAGGTCTTCCTTCTGAGGTCTTTCATCCACATGGGGGCTAAACTCTCCTGAGGTGACTTGACATAGAACCAGGCATAGAGGCTGGCACAACAAGCCCCCCCCCCCCTCCCCCGCCGACACGCTTGAGGGAAGGAGGATCCCATTACGCCGGCCTCAAAGACTGAACCAATGGTGGGGCCCCCATCCCAGCAGGCTGAAAGGACAGCTCTATCAGGTAAATCCCCCCAGCACCCCCAGGGCTGATATGAGCTTGTGATGATTCCAGGGACGGGGGCGTTGTGTAGAGGGGCACTGACTCCATTGAAAGTTAAAACCACTGTAATCGCTGCTGGCAGAGAGTGAGAAACAGGATGGGGGAATTAAATAAAAGGCACAGGCTTCAAATTAGCCACCACTTCACGGGCAGCTGTGACTGTTTAAATCCATTAAGCACCTTGCTGCATTCTAACAGGGCAAGTGTGTGGGGAGTGATTCCCACAAGAAAGACGGAGAGGCTGAGGATTCCAGCAGGCATCTCGGACTGGGTTTCCACACGGCCTTTTCCATCTGTGAGGAGGCTGGGCAGCAAACCCAGGGCCCCGCCGTGATGCCCACAAAGGCTCCTTCTCCTGCCTCTCAGAAAATCCTCTCCTGGTGGAGCTAACAGGGAGTGTAGCTTCCGGATACTAACAGCTGAAAGGCAGCAGCACTGAGAGCCTGGTTTCTGCAGGACAGCAGTGACAGGGTGGACTGTACCTGTCAGAGGACGGTCATCAGTTTGAAGCCCCTGCTCAGCAGGGGGGAGGAGTCCATTATCCCAAGAGCTGTGTGACTTAACTTCGCATGCCAAGGGGCTTCTGAATCCTGTCATGGTTGACTGTCAACATCGGGTCCAGGCTTGGGCTCTCAAACCATGCTAACATCATGCATTCCTTGAGCTTGGGAACCCTTCTGCTTCCTCAGTAGTTCAGAACTGAATCCCCAGAGAATGGTCTGTCCCAGACTGATGAGCTGGAGGATTCAGCACTAAGTGGAAATGATCAGTCTTGCTGGGGAAGCACCATTGTGAGGGCCTGATCTCAATCAGAAATGTGAGATCTGTCCATTTGTCTTTAAACCAAGACATGAGACACCATTTAGACAACACTTGTGGGACTGACAGACAAACATGCTCTCCTTACGAGGGCTACGTTTCTGAGCAGGAGAATGGGAAATGCCCCGGGGGGGGGAGGGGGGGATTCTCCTTTTCCTTACTGGATTAGTGTGGCTCTCCCAATGTTCCACACTCCGTACCCCGAAGATTTAAAGTGGAGAATGAGACACCATCAGTGTCAATGGAACATGGGTATTGAAATTTATTGAAAGGACTGATTCTGACCATATGAAGCAACACTGAAAGAACCTGGGAACCTGTGGATAGAATAAAATGAAGACGTCTGTTGCCATGGGGACAGGGAGTGTTACCGAATTAAATGTAAAATATGACTCTGAAAAATAGACAGTTTGGAGACTTAAAGCACCAAGCCAATGTATCATTCAATGGATACAATGTAGATTCCAAGAGAATTTGCGCCAAAAATCAAAGCAATATCTCAGATGCACGTTATCCAATGAAAACCCATTTACAGAGCTTCTTAATTTTCAAAGTTCTTGTTATGAAGGCTTAAGTGCCCAGGCAACCTGTCCTGATGCCTGTTGGAGGAGGACTGTGGTCATTTAGACACAAGCAAACATCCACCTGGATCTCATCACGTGACCACACTGACTAAGAGCCTCACATATACATTCCGATCAGGCAGGTAGGGTAACCCTCACCCTCACCCTAACCACACTGACTAAGAGCCTCACATATACATTCCGATCGGGCAGGTAGGGTAACCCTCACCCTCACCCTAACCACACTGACTAAGAGCCTCACATATACATTCCGATCGGGCAGGCAGGGTAACCCTCACCCTAACCCTAACCACACTGACTAAGAGCCTCACATATACATTCCGATCGGGCAGGTAGGGTAACCCTCACCCTCACCCTAACCACACAAACTAAGAGCCTCACATATACATTCCGATCGGGCAGGTAGGGTAACCCTCATCCTAACCCTAACCACACTGACTAAGAGCCTCACATATACATTCCGATTGGGCAGGTAGGGGCACTGCAGGCAACCTGGGTTCCACAATGCAGGCTGTAGCTTAATGATGCCAATCATGCAAATGCAAGGGGGAGTACTTGTCATAGTTCATCAAACTCCCACAAGGGGGCGGTCTTACTCTCCCACAAGGGGGCGGTCTAACCCTCCCACAAGGGGGCTGTCTTACCCTCCCACAAGGGGGCGGTCTTACTCTACCACAGGGGGGCAGTCTAACCCTCCCTCATGCACAGAAATAGGATCTATGGTAGATACAGCAGTTCCATCAAAGCTTCTGTGCTGATGATGTTTAAATGCACTAACATTTTTTATGATTGGAGGGATAGCTTTGGAGTTGCAGGAATCGCTGTGGAGATGAAGGGATCCCTTTGAAGATGGAGGGATCACTTTGGGGATGGAGAGATTGCTTTAAGGATGGAGGGATGGCTTTGAAGATGGAGGGATCACTTTGGGGATGGAGAGATTGCTTTAAGGATGGAGGGATGGCTTTGGGGATGGAGAGATTGCTTTAAGGATGGAGGGATGGCTTTGGGGACGGAGGAATGGCTAAGCTGGGTGAGATGGAGCTCTCCCAGCCTCTAGACTGCAAGGTCCGCGAATCACCCACAGCTTTTTCCTACCTTGCTCTGCTTCAGATAATCATGTGTGGTGGGGGTAGGGGGATGGAGACAGGGTTTGGACTCTCCCCCCCCCCCCCAGCAGGGTAGGACTCTAGGGCAGCCCTATGTCTCTCCGGCTCTGCAGACCTAAGCCTACGTCCCAGGGAGATGTGGCTCACGTTCCAAGGATGGCAGCCTCATGCCTCGGGGCTCGAGACCAGAGCCAAGATCCACCCAGGACGACGGTCCGATCTGCCGGCTGTGGTGTGTGATCACATGACCTGGAGGTCATGGGAAGGCAAGGGAGAGACACGCCTCCGAGGATGGCGTGATACTTGGCCATCTGGCACCGAGATTAACTTTACATGTCACCCACGGAAACAGTCCATCATTCACAGGCAAGGAGGGCCCTGGAAAAAATAACTACCCATCATGCCTTGCGCAGAGGTTGAGCGTCAGAATGATACGGCCCAAGCGTATCGTCCCTTTGATATGATGTGTCAACGTGTTTAAGGAGTGAGGAGCTGTCTGAGAGACTGGACCGGAAAACGCAGAGGTCTCCCCTTCCTCCACACGAGACGGCGGAACACTGCGGCCATTGAGAGCCGAGGTGAAGACTAACATCCTCCAGATGTGGCTGCAAGCTGGAAGGAAGCCGCACAGCAACTCCGGACCGATGAAAGAGCTGCGATGAATCCGACAGGCCGGGAGTCGCCTGCCATGGCCTCGTTTCACAACTATTTCACGTTAAAAAATCGAGAAGTTTGCATTTCAAACTGGTTCATGGAATTTCCGTGACAACGATCCTGACAGATGTATGGGAAAGTCGAGTTGGAGCTTTCACCCAGCTCCTCGCCCCACCACAGATAGGACCCCTCCTCATTAAAGGGGCAGGCTGGACAAAGCCCCGTTACAGCTAGGACAGCTCCGATCACCACAGTCCTGCCGGTATCCCTGCATGCCCCCCCAAAGTCATCCATCTCGTGTCCAGATCTTTCCACAAAGGGACACTCCAAAGCACCTGGAATCCTGAACATTCACAGTATTTGCATAAGAGTAAAAGCCTGTGGTGGACCAGACGGCGTCACTGGTTTTATCTGGTGTTTAGCTGGGGAGGGGGGTGATGTGATGGTAATATAAACACAGACACTTTCTAAAAATCTCTAAAAAGACACTAGAGAAGGAGGGATTGGCACTATGTGTGTAAGGAGCATCCTTCATGATGACCTTATTGTTCATATATGCCTGTGGAACATGCTGGTAACATTTCCCATGTTACGCCCCCTTCCCCCCCCCTTCCCAGTACTTAGCGGGAAAGACAAAATGTGCCCGTGTCTGATCACATTCACAGCTGCCACACTTCCTATCTCTAATTATCTCACAGGTCGTTAGAAGTGTGCTAATTTCTTCCTTTAATTGTTTTGGAATTAACAGTCTGACAATTAGAGTAACTATTCAACAAAAGCAGTGAGTCCCCAAAGACAACTCTGAGACAGTGATTTCCCGGAATACACGTGGAGCCAAAGGGACGGCGTTCATGCCGTCCCACAGCGAGTTTCACTCGAGCGCTGCGACTGTCCAGGGAAGCACAGTCTGCCAGACGGCTATGATCCACAGAGAGACACTTTTTATCAGCCTAATAAGGGAAAATCGTTTATAAATCACACACTAATTAAAGGAATCTGACGACCCGGAGAGAGTCTATATCCATTCATTGGAGCATCGAGGTTAAAGAGATGACTGTCACAGCGGCTGGCCATAAAGATGCATGGCACAAAGTGAGACCAATCCAAGAACTAATTAGCACTCAGTGACCAGAACGAGGACTGACCTCCTCCAGCTTCACCGCACATGTGACCCCAGCTGCTGTGTAAACGAGGAAGCCCCCACCACTGCTGGTGTATCCTAATCCTCAGTTACTCAAGCTGAGTATTCCTAACTAATTAATTAACGGACCTCTTTGCACCCATGGAAGCCATCTCCCGAACCTTCACAGTGACTCTGAGGATCACCTTCACAGTGACTCTGAGGATCACCCTCCCTGCAGAAACATGCCCCCACTCACGAACGTGGTATCATTACAGAGATACTACACAGTCCTTTGTTTTTTCTACTTAACATTATAGAGATATTACGTAGTCCTTTGTATTTTCTACTTAGCATTATAGATATATTACGTAGTCCTTTGTATTTTCTACTTAGCATTATAGATATATTACGTAGTCCTTTGTATTTTCTACTTAGATGGGCAAAACTTATGCTACAAAATTTAGAACTCAAAAAAGGAGTTCAGAATAAATACATTTATCACAAACTCAGTGATTTAACCTGCAATGAGTGCACTCTGTATACTGTACTTTGTTCATGACACTGCTTTCTTAGCTCAGACTGAATTCATGAGCAGAAGAAACTTAAACTGCCATTAAATTTTAGACGCTGTACACAGAGGCGCACAATGCTGTGTGTAATATTATTTCTCTTGCCTTTGGAAATATTCAGTTTTTCGAAGCCAGTCATACTACAAAAAAATCAGATGCTACTTAAATACCAAACTGTATTGTATATAAACAAAAAAAGGTGACCGTACTGCCCGAGAACATTTTTAGTGGTTCTGCATCTCGCGTATGTGTAAGTTCTGCACGTAGCTGCAGAAATGATGCGTGGGATGAATGCAGAAATGTGTGGCGGCCATGGTGAGTATACAGAGGCGCTGAGAACACTGAGTATAAACGGGCCCTAAAACCAGCCGGGATAGAATGGGACCTGACTGCGCTGGCGCAAACCGCAAAGCTACAGCTAATGAAATGCTACGCTACAACAAATTAGCGTTATCTGAACTGGCTTGGCGCTAGCTAACGGGGATAATAAGCAGGAGTTGCGGTGCCAGCGTTTAACCCCATGGGCACCATCTGCCAATGTTGCTCCTAGGGGAACCCCCCTCCCCCAGCAAGCCCCCTACTTTCCCCTCCCCATGGCCGCGAGCCACGTGAGGTGGGTTTACGAGGTCCCACCAACAAGACCGCAGTCTGATGTCAGCAAGCCTGCCAGGCGTCACGGACCACGATCTCAATGCATGGAGTCATTGTAGAGATGTACCTTTATTATAAAGACGTGGGGCCATGCAAGCGCGAGCTAGGTGGAGGAGAGGGCCAGCCTGCACGGTGACTGGTGAACCTGCTCATCCCATTGTGAGAAGCCACAGACACACAATTCCCAGAATTCCAGGCTTGGTCCTGACCGAGTGTTACCATGACACACCGTGGGAATCCGGAGTCCGGAGTCATCCCTCTGAGGATGGGTCCTCATGCCCCGATCTGGAATGTTCCATGGCAGGTACCAGCCTGCCCAACCCCCTCCTCCAGGCCACACGATGGCTTAGTGTCCTACTGAACGGCGTGTGGTGGAAGATGCTGGGATGGAGGACTAGACTCCAGGAGGATCTCAGCCACGTTGGAGCTCCTCCCGGCTCAGTCCGCCTCCAGCCTGCCCACACGGCAAGCAAACGAGCCACCTGTTTATCCAGTGGCACCAGTTCTCCAGGTCTACTAGAAACTCACTTCTCCTTAACACAGGGGTAAACCTCCCCCAAGGCAGACAGCTAAATGGTAAGATAAGAGTCCCCTACCTGAAACTACTGTAAATGCAAACTCTCAGCT
This sequence comes from Brevimyrus niger, assembly GCA_015164015.2. Classification (NCBI taxonomy): domain Eukaryota; kingdom Metazoa; phylum Chordata; class Actinopteri; order Osteoglossiformes; family Mormyridae; genus Brevimyrus; species Brevimyrus niger. The sequence continues at coordinate 32,285,903 of JAABNY020000063.1, read as the reverse complement.
TTCAATACATGCCCCCACAGGATGACAGTCCTCGGGGGGGGGGGGGGGGGACAGTAGCACATACAGTCATTTGAGGGGAAAAATCCCTGAATTCCATCACTGACTTAAACAATGCTTGGCTGACAGGACTGTTTCAGTCAAGGGGCTGGAACTACAGGTGTGAAGGAAATGAGCCTAAACAGCCACCAGGGGGAGTAGGGGCCAGGGGACAACAATCTGCATTGAAGTGACATTGCAGGGCCCCAGACCCTGAGACCTCAGCGGGGCTTTTTGAGTGACTGTGAACACTGCTGCTGCCTGAACTCCAACATGCAGTGGAACCTCGGGATGGATGCCAGCCAATGCTGTGACCTCCAGCCCCCAGTAGCCAATTAACATGCAGCATTCTGTTCAGGAGGCCTGACTGACAGTCCCAGTAGCCAATTAACATGCAGCATTCTGTTCAGGAGGCCTGACTGACAGTCCCAGTAATGTAATTAACTAGGGCGCCCATCCATATGCCTATGGCCATGGATAATCAAGGGAGGCCGGGCAAACCTGACTCTGAAGGTAATGAGAAGAAGACCAGAGGCAAGTGAAGAAGCTAAAGAGCAGGAGAGTGGGCATGATTCACCTACTCAAGCCGTGACTGAGGGGGCGTGAACCTTTCTGGAAAAACTTTGACGGTGCACGAGCAGAATATTGAGTCAAGGTCTTTGACAGTTTATCGCTCTTCTCAGGAGAAAGAAAAAAATGTGAATGTTTCAATGAAGCTTCTACCCTAATAAAAGAACCAGAATGTCCCCCATAAAGCAGAAACTATGTAAGGATTTCCCCATGATCACATATGTGCTCTGTTTCCACACGTACCCTGTGGAATTAGAGGAAAATGCAAACTGCTGGTGCTCTAACTGCTGGTGTTTATAGCTGGAGCTGGATTCCCTTGAGCTCCTGCTGTTTCTCACACATTGAGTGAAGATCTGATGCTGCCTGACCTTCCTCTAGGACAAACGCAGGCATGTTAAAATGACCGTAACAGAAACCCGACCGCAAGTCCTAGTCTCTACCTCACGCTTCCTATCAGAACAACCCACAAGAGATCTTCGCAATCACAGTACCTGCTGAGGGTTAGTCACATATCGCTTTGAGATAGAAAACACCAGTGAAGATCCATCAGTTATCGCAGGGATGTGCCAGCATCACCAGAGAGGGCACTGTGCCAGTGACTGTACCGGGAGATAGCGGCATAATCAGTGAGGGCACTGTGCCAGTGACAGTGCCGGGAGATAGCGGCATAATCAGTGAGGGCACTGTGCCAGTGACAGTACTGGGAGATAGTGGCATAATCAGTGAGGGCACTGTGCCAGTGACAGTACTGAGAGATAGTGGCATAATCAGTGAG
>JAABNY020000063.1:32239638-32250414 GCA_015164015.2 Brevimyrus niger | reverse complement strand
CAGGCGGAGACTCGAACCCAGGTCCCAGAGGTGTGAGGCAACAGTGCTAACCACTGCACCACCATGCCGCCCCGTATTATATATATGTATTATATATATGTAGCATACACGCACATGATCCTACCCATATACATGTATATTTCAATTCCTATATCTTAAACATCCGCTAAAAAGTAATAATAAGAATGATATTGATCGCTCAACCATTCTAACCATCCTTGTACATGCAAGTGTAGGTGTGAACTGATTTGTCATTGGATGTGCTGCCATTTGATGCCGTCAGGGGAAGCAGCAGCACCCCCCCCCACCCCCCCACTCCCAGCAGGACTGCCGCCCTCCGCAGCCACCCGATACGCCCCCCCCAACACTGCAGGATGATCTACACAATCTAACTTAACACCATCTTTTCCGTCAATTTCACATTCACACATACACATAGGTGGTAGCTTAGAACGTGTTTGCCTCAGTTTGGAGAAAAATATTCTATTATTTGTATTCTGTTACATATTCTTTGTTTTCTATATTATTTTCTTATTATTTACTTTGTCCAGCGCTGGGCTGGGTCAGTGTTGCTAGTGTGGGTCAGGAGTACTGCGACAGCCCATCCTGGACTACATCTCAATCAATTGAGAGTACATGTGTGATCAATTGGCGAAGTTTACTGGTCTTACAGTAAACTCAGTAACAGTAAATACTGTTTTACAGTAACATTACCTTTACGTGAGTAAAGCTTTTGGCTTTTCTGCCCCCCCTGCAGAAAAAGACGTTTGAACACATCAGCCAGTTGCTCCGTACACATGCATCTCTGCAGCTCCTAGTTCAACGTAAAAATTCCTATATGCAGTCGTACAAAAGGCAAGTAAAGGTTCTTGAATATCTGCACTTCTCTCTGAAAGGTCTTCAGTTCCACAGAAAGAGGGGCATCACCTAAATGTGGAGCCCGGTGAAGTTGCAGGAAGGCTTCTCAAATTCAGCCCCTCATTCAGCTCCCGAAATGTCCAACCAGAGCTGGAATCCCTGCTCAGGGAGGCTTGTTGATGGGAGAGGAGAGCAAGCAAGGAGGGCATATGGCCTCTGACCTGGGGTCAGAACATGGTGTGACCATGGACTGACTGGAGCCCCCTGGCTGCATCTGGGTCGCGGCTCGCCCCGGCCACTCTCCCTACACGCTCTGTGGGGGCCGAGCTCCACACTCATGGCCTTCGGACCGCGGTGCGAGATGAACACGCGTGTGGGGGCTGCGACAAACATGCATGTGAGGATGCTCAGGTCAGCATTAGCTCCTGCCACAGCCAGCGGGGCCCCCCATGCATGAAGAAAGGCTCACAAATGTCTTAAAGCGACACTTTCCCCCATCTTGTAGGGCCTGGACATGTAGCCATTGCTCTCATCACTTATCAAACGGCTCCCTCATGTATCCCAGTATCTGTCATGTTCTCGAGCCTCACTGTGCCTCAAGTGGTCATTTCGGTGAAAAATATCATCCGGCCATGAACACAAAGCTATTCACACTAAACAAGAGTTGGCTTTCCTGTCACTGCCGCTAATGTCACCCACCACACAAACACACACTGTCACAAACACACACATATACATGTAGGGTAAACATATCCTTATGGGGACCGCTCATTCATTTCAATGGGAGAAATGCTAATGCTACTGTAACTATGACAACCTTAACCCCTACCCTGCCCTAACTATAACCATAAGTAACCTAATGAAATACAAATTTCAGTACAAATGGTACAAATGGTTTTTGCATTTTTAGTTTTTTCATAGCAGTCACCGATTTTTATAAAATAGAGTTTTCCCTAATGGGGAGCAGGAAACCGGTCCCCATAAGGGAAAAAAAAATGGATATTTATCGCGTTATGGGGACATTGTGTTCCCATAAGGATAGGTAAACCCGCTCACACACACACACACACACCATCACACAAAGACACATAAAGGCAGGAAATTCATCCCAATAATATCAGGAGCATAGAAATTCAGGACAGTTTATCCACGCTGAAAATTTCTCATTGAAATTCCCCTTTTTGGAATTTGAGGGGAACTTTGCAAACTGACTCAAAATTTTGGAAAATTTACACAACACAATTACTCAGTCTCTGTGGGGACACGCACACACACACACGCACACACACACACACACACACACACACACACACAGACGAGACAGAACAGAGGGACTCTAGGCTCATCTGCAGTATACTAACACACCTCAGAAACACCACATGCCATAGTCAACTGTCCCCCCTCCCCAGTTAAAATCATCAGACCAGGCTGAAGGGGCAGCAAACAGGTCGTAATGCTGTGCGTCCCCCCCCCCCAATCGGTTCAAACATGACCGCAGGCTCCAGTCACCCGGAAAGCATGTCACCCAGATTGGACAGGGGACCCATCCCGTCACTGTGACAGTTTCATGCTCTAAAATCCAATTCCAGTCCATCATCACTGGAACTGAAATATCAGGAAGTGATCTTTACTAAATGTCTATCTTTCTTTAATCATAATTAAAGCACATATAAGTTTGTGTGTCTTTAACAGAGACAGTGTAAAATTCAGGTCCAAATGGTTCAAATACAAAGTACACAGTACTGAGTAACCGTCACAGAGTACTCAGTACTCAGCTGGTAGGATGAAACTGAATCTTGGTCTGAATTTGTCATTCTGGACCTGAAATTTCCACCTCTGGTCTTTAATATGTTAGTCAGTTAGTGTGAATATGTTTGGATTTCAAATTAGACATTGATTTCGTATTCGTTAAACATCATCGAGTTGTACAAATATTAAACACTAAAACTGCATTTTAAGTAATGAAAACCTGGAACTGGAGGTGCCGGAACTTGAACATATGATGATTTTTAAATGCCATTGAAGTTAATTTAAATTCAATAAAAAAAACAGCAGAAGACGGACCTAAACTGACATTAAAGTCGTTTGAGCCATGTGCTTTTAGTGTAATCCCTTCCCGTTTTAGGACAAATACATGCGTGGTGTTTAAGTTACTGTTAGACGCTTATCAACACAAAACTTTTAAAAGGAAAGTACAGTAAACATGATAAAAAGTTAAACAGCGTTAAATGTAGCACGCAGTAAGTATGAGTGAAGGCGAAGCCGTACCTGATCGTAACCGGCTGTCCCCTCAAGGCGGCCGCTGCCTCAGGTCAGCACGCTGCCGGCTCCGCGCTCACAGGCGACAGTGACCGACAGCAGAGGCGGAAGGTGCCTCTTAACTAGGGCGCGGAGCGCGGTGGCCGGGCGCCGCCCGGAGGGGAGGGACGCACGCGGGGAGTCATTCTAAATTATTATAGTGCATAAGGGTGCAACATCAAAACATCGTGCGCACTGTATTACTGCGATTACGGGATTATTAATGAGAACATAAGAACATAAAAAGTTTACAAACGAGAGGAATCCATTCGGCCCATCAAGCTCGTTTGGGGAGAACTTAACTAATAGCTCAGAGTTGCTGAAATCTTATCTAGCTCTGATTTAAAGGAACCCAGGGTTTTAGCTTCCGCTACACTAGCAGGACATGAATACTGTGTACTGTGAATACAGATAATGCCGTGTCAGCATTTACACGTCAAATTATGACATATCTGACTTACCTAGAATGTCCAGAAAACAACATCATAAAGCATGTGTGGCTAACTCATGCACATACAAGGTAATAAGCCTAATATCAAAGGGATAGAAAAACTCTAAGAAATGGATGGGTTTAACACAGCTCTGTGATTGGTTGTAAAACATCCTACTTCAAAGTTCAAATGCAACCAATGAGGTGTGTCACATTTGTACAAAAGTGTACTGGAAGCAATAAGCCACTCACACGGGTGTGGCGGCCCCAGGCCCGGCGCTTTCCAGTATGTTATTCTACTCATCTCATTATCAAGCCCTCAGTCAGCTGGCTCTGCTATGCAGATGGAGGATTAAATTAGTGTTGCTTTCTCCATAAAGTCAGCCATCCTGTGAGAGAGGTGATGCAATGACCCCCGCAGCAAGACTTATCATGGCGCCTTGGCTTTCTGTGGTCTGCACAGGAAATGTTTATGTTACATCATATTCCGGGGGTGAAAGATACCAGAAAGGACTCAAACTGCACCGTGAACCAGCCACATTTACAGAAAACTCACTTACACTACACAAAGCGTCGTGGTTTGTAAAAGAGACTGCCTGGTCACTACCCAGAGTTCCATGGCTACAAAGATGAGCTGTTTTCACTGGAAGCATGTCCCACTCAGCCGCCCTGTTAGCTTCATTCCCCCCCGAAAGCATTTCAGCACCCAAGACCAACTTCACTGGGTAACGGTAAGAGAGAGTTAATCCAGATCGGAGCGTGAAAGTCTCCTGTAGTCTCGCTTTCATGACTCGAGGGTAAGCTGGCATTTTGCCTAACACAGAATACGTACAGCAAATACGGCTCAGAAGCAGGTGATAGGGTTAATCTGGGATTTGTTATGTAGTTGGGACCAATTTACTTCACATACCATCAGATCGAGGGATGTTAGGTTGAATCGAAAATCCATCCATCCATTTTCTATAACCGCTTTTCCTGTTCAGGGTGGCGGGAGGTGTGGAGCCTATGCCAGTGGCCATGGGCACAAAGCAGGGAACAGACCAGGATTGGGGACCAACTCATCACAGGGCACAAAGCAGGGAACAGCCCAGGATTGGGGACCAACTCATCACAGGGCACAAAGCAGGGAAAAACCTAGGATTGGGGACCAACTCATCACAGGGCACAAAGCAGGGAACAGACCAGGATTGGGGACCAACCCATCACAGGGCACAAAGCAGGGAACAGACCAGGATTGGGGACCAACTCATCACAGGGCACAAAGCAGGGAACAGACCAGGATTGGGGACCAACTCATCACAGGGAACAAAGCAGGGAACAGCCCAGGATTGGGGACCAACTCATCACAGGGCACAAAGCAGGGAAAAACCTAGGATTGGGGACCAACTCATCACAGGGCACAAAGCAGGGAACAGACCAGGATTGGGGACCAACCCATCACAGGGCACAAAGCAGGGAACAGACCAGGATTGGGGACCAACTCATCACAGGGCACAAAGCAGGGAACAGACCAGGATTGGGGACCAACTCATCACAGGGAACAAAGCAGGGAACAGCCCAGGATTGGGGACCAACCCATCACAGGGCACACTGACACAGCATACACACGCATGCAGACCTATGGGAAATTTGGTAACTCTAAATACCTTCCGCGTGATTTTTTTAAAGCAGGAAGAAACCGGAGAACCCAGAGGAAACCCGACCGTGACATGGCTCACCATGTTCTTCACCCTATTCTTCTACATTAAATGATCATTAGAACTCCATACACATGGAGCCATGGCAGATATTTGAATGCTGCTTCTAATGCTGAGAGAGCAGCATTGATTTACTCACAAATTCAGATGATGCAAAAACTACAAAAGCGGGAAATTCTTATTATTTGTTTATACAGTTCCAGGAACTGTCTGGCCCTGCTTTCTGAAATGTGCACCATGTTGGATAAAATCATTTGCTAAATAAATAAAGTATTATATTGGAGACCAGTGAACTCAGTACTGGTCCACATGATTGTTACCAAGGTGCTGTTAAGTCCTGTGATAAACCTACTCAGTGCTTCCATCTTCCACCCACTCTGTCCTGGGGGGCTGTTGTCTGTCCCAGGCAGTCTAGGACGCAACAGAGGGGTACCCAGGGAAACCCCACATCATAGCTCTGTGCTCCAGAGTGCCCTCCACTGGACACCTTTACGTTGTTTCATTAAGATTCATGCTTAATGTGTGACCTCTGCACCTGACTGTGAAATGGAGATGGCAGAGCATGCAGAATGTGACGGGGGCTTGGCTTGGATCTATGGGGCAGGAACAGGTTCTCCGTGGTGGAAGGTACTGAGAAGCAGGGCTTGACTCGGGGAAAGAGACATTAAAGACGGAGCAGTGGACTCTGAGCTGTCCAGAGCAATTTTTAATTTATTTCACTGGTTTGACCAAATAGTCACCCAAATTCTTAACATTGTGCTCCTTGATTTATGTCTTTTCTTTGTAGATTCGTGGATTTTTCATCTGCGTGTGCATGAGAAGTTTTCATTATTGTATTTGAGGGACGATATCTCCAGCTTCCTCACGAAGACATTTATCACACGGCTCAGCTGACTGAGCGCCCCCCCAGGTGTCCGGGAGATCATGCGCTGCGTTCTGTACCTGAGGGCGACTCCTCTTCACCCCCCAGCCCCGTGTGGCACAGCCTGTCAGTGGCATCCACCTGGCACGGCGAGTCCTGATCAGGGACGACCATGAGGAGAGCAAATGTGAGGCACATGATGTCCAGCAGGGATGTGAACCACTACACAGACCATGCATATGAAACACATGATGTCCAACAGCGCTATGATGTCCAGCAGGGATGTGAACCACTACACAGACCATGCATTTGCTTGGGGCCCCTGAGATTTGGGGGCCCCTGTTGGCCAGACGTACTCACTAAATATTAAGTAAACACCTTCCTAATTTAGTAGAGCACATCGGTGCCTGTAGACTAAGATCTAGGACACACCAGCTGCACGTTGTGTGTGTGGTACCTGCAGTGGCACGGGTCCGGGTGTTTGTCCAAACCGCCCACTGTGCTGCAGTAGCGATGATCCATGCGTTTGTCTGCACCACCTGCGTTACTCCTGTTATACAGATCTGTGCATTTGTCCACATCACCCTCATTACTGCTGCGGCATGGATCTGCGCATATATCCACACCACCTGCGTTACTCCTGTTATGCAGATCTGTGCATTTGTCCACATCACCCTCATTACTGCTGGGCATTGCATGGATCTGCGCATATATCCACACCACCCACTTTGTTACAGTAGCGATGAACCACGTATCTGTCCACACCACCCGTGTTACTTCTGTGGCTCGGATCCACGCGTTTCTCCACATCACCCGATTACTGCTGTGGCGTGGATTCCTGTGTTTGTCCACATCACTGAGGTTTGGATCTAGGCATTTGTCCACAGCACAATAATAATAATAATAATAATAATAATTTCTGTACATTTTGTGCTTTTTGTTTCCCCTCATTCAGAGAGAGAGAGAAAGAGAGAAAAAAACGCATCTCAAAACTGTGCTCCACCTTATGTAATATAACTATATCCTGCAGTGGGCTTATGACTATCAGCAGGTCCTTCGAGTGTCTATTTTTACTGAGAACCGCTTACCGCGCGTGACAAACAGGCGCCACTGCGGCTCTCCAGAGGAGGCGCTGCAGCCGGGAGGCGTGTCCTGTGTCTGAGCCGCGCGTCTCACGCAGGCAGTGTGGCTGATCTGTTAACATGTCAATTACTATGAGCACAATTAACACACTTCAAAGGTGGGATGTTTTCAAACTGTCCAAGTTGTTATCAAGACAGAATGTGCCACAAAGGCAGTCAAACCTAACAGGAATGAACTGCCCACCTGCCGCCACACGCTCCTATCAAGGGCATTGGGGCACCGGAGTTGTGAAAGGCGCTATATAAAAAGTGAATCAAACTGAATCGAATTGAACAACAACTTCACAGGCATCAGTGCTGTTGACATTTTATATTTCTTATAACCCTCATGTGAATTACAGACATCGCAACGGCACCCCCCAAGCAGAAGGAGCCCCCGGGCGGGGCCTCACGGCTAGTGGTGGGTGTGTCGTGAGGCCAAACGCGCACGTGTGCCCCCCCAAGCAGAAGGAGCCCCCGGGCGGGGGGCCTCACAGCTGGCGGCCGTTGGTGGTAACAAACCGCAGCTTCTGCTTTCCTGAGGCAGTCGAGGGTTTCGGGCTCAGCTGCCAACGCATGTCAAAGACGAACACGGTTTAAATCGGGGACAGCGAGAGAATGTCGGCGGCAGAGAAGTGAGTCGAGGCTCCTCTTCAGCTGAAGCGATGGGGCCCTGCTTCACTGGTTCGCGCCCCTTTAAGGGGGGGGGGGGCTACGTCCGGTACTTTCCCTTCCCTCTGCTGTAACCCCTTCATCCGCTTTCTCACGCCACTGCCTCACCCCCTCACCCCAAACACCTGCCCCCCACCACAGGTCCCTTTTCCCACAAATTCCCAAAGGCTGCCGGCCACTCAATAGCTCTGGTCTGTCGGTCTGCTTCTGATCTTCTCTAACAGTAATAGGGCCACTTGGCTTGCATTGTCAGGGATGCAGTATTGGCACAATTGTAAGTAATTTAGAAAACAGCATTATCCAGTCCATCAAAGTGCTTCACCAGCTCATCTCATAACTCTGGCAGTATTGGGTAAACTGGGGGGGGGTCATGGTGTAAAGCCAGTTTCACTGACTCCCATGCTCTAAGCCCGTTACTATGTGACTCTCTCTGATGGCCACGCATTGACTGTGAGACACGCATCAGTTCACACTCCTTGTCACACCCTGTGTTTCTCATGCTGCGAAATAAGGGACAACGCCCACTGAGGTGTCCCGTTATACAGAATTAATGGAGTTTGTCGCCGTGTTCATAGCTGGCTCAAGTTAATAGCCAGCTAACAGCCAATCACAAGACAGCATTTTTTTTAAATGTGTAAATAAATGACATGTGATCCCACTGCAAGCACATTATTGCGTGAATGTGATGATGGAGAGCAGATGAGGTGGAAGTGGAGAGCAAGATATGATGAGCGTGGTAGGCGCTGAGCGTGAGACACACTGCACACTGCACTGCACACTGAACTGCACACTGCACTGCACACTGCACCTCTAACGGGTTTAAACTCACTGCAAACCTGCCCTGGTACTAAACACAGCTAACATGGCTAATGTATTATACACAATACAGATAACAGTGTAACATACACACAGAACACAGTTAAAGGGGCTATTTTACTGTGCAGAACACAACTAAGACGGCTAATGTATTGAACACAGCACAGCTAAGAGCGTAACGTACTGTGCTGATCATAGTGTAACTCACCGGAGGCTGCCTGATGATGGAAGGCCGAGGTATCTGGGGGCAGTTAGTCCGTGTGAGTGTGAGCGGGCCCCCATCTGTCACCTCCTGCTGGCGGGGGGTCCGTCCCGAACTACCAGCTCTGTTAGTGAACGGGCGGCTGTGGCCGTTGGACTCACAGCCAGAACCATTGGCGAGGAGGGGCCCTGCTTGGTGGCCCTGGGGCTCCTCTGGCTCCTGGCACCCCGGCTGTGTGGCAACAGCCCCCCCCTGGGCAGCCCCGCTGGCCTCGGGCTCGGCGCAGGCATCGGCGGAGCTTCCAAAGCAGTGGCGCAGGGCAGCACACGGGAGTCCGTGCATCGCGGAGGTGCAGTGGTACCGGGATCCGGGAGAGGGGGGGGTGCCTCAGAACATGGCAGCTAGGGGGGGCATTTAAATTCAGGGGTTTTAATCCCAGCTCCGATCAGCCATGGGGTGCGCTGTGCTCTGCAGAGCCGTCCAGACCTCACCGCCTCCTCCCAGTGAGCAAACGCACTGGGGGCCCAGTGTGGTGTCCGCTTTCTCAGGTGTCCCCCTGGTGACCACGCCGTCAGGGGCCAATCAGAGTGCAGGGTAAGATATGGGCCTCCAGCGAAGCCCGAAGGGCCCCTGGCCCTGCAGCACGCAGCCTGACAACACGGCGAGCTGTTCTTCAGTTACCTATGCTGAAATATTCATGCTCCACAATAGAAGCACCTTGAATGGGGTACATTCAGGTTCCTCATACCTCCATCCAATTTGGGGGGGGGGGGCTGGTGAATATTTAATGGAGTCTTGGACAAAAGCCCATTGACAGAAACCAAAAAACAAAAAGGAAGCCGCCATCCTTATTTTGTGGCTAATTGTCTACAGGTCTTATGTGTGTCTGTGTTTCATGGGACGACGTGAAGAGCGATTGCATCCCCACACCAGCCGGATGACGTTTAGGCTTCTGGACACCTCCTGTGCCATGGCACTCATAGCGGGGTGAAAATAGTGAGCAGACGTGCACCAAACAAAGACCCAGTGATGAAATATTGATTCAGTCTTTTCATTAGGCAATGTAAATAGTCCATGACTTTCCACAACTTTCCACAGCTTTGTCTATACCAGCCTGGAAGATGAAGGGATGATGGATGAACATCCTGCAGGACCCCCTGAAACTGCAGTAAGCAGTGAACTGTTTTGGGGGGTATTTGGGACACAAAGCTGTTACATTCAACTATTAAATTAAATTAAATTAAATTCCACCAGAGGGATGTATGGTGATGCTGTTAGTCAGGGGACGGGGTCAGGGCTAAGGTGTCAGACACCTGGCATTCAGCTGGGGGGGGGTCACGTCCTCCACCTGCCCAGAGCCCCCACAGTGAATGGCTGCACACGTCACCTTTCCGTACATCTAACCAACTTCCGCTTCACTTAAGGAGCTGTAAGCCTGCTGCAGTGCTGCAGGTCCTACACTCCAGATTGTGTTTGAGCATCACGTGACCCAAAGTGAGCAGCCATTTGGCACAGCTGGGGGTTTTTAGGAAAGTTTTTAATTGGATGGCAGAAGGCTCAGCGCAGAAACTTCCAGAGGACTCTCCTTGGCCCATGTCTGTCAGCAGTTTGTCGGTCAGCAGCCTGCCTGTCAGCAGTCATGCCACCTGCAGTTCAAACTGGGTATTCCAGCTGAACCTATGCAGGTTTGGGCCTGGCCAGTGTCTGGAAGGGAGACCAGCTGGGTGGCTGCCAGAGGAGGTGTGGCCAGTGTCTGGAAGGGAGACCAGCTGGGTGGCTGCCAGAGGAGGTGTGGCCAGTGTCTGGAAGGGAGACCAGCT